>OX328124.1:112580827-112764477 GCA_946811695.1 Gonocerus acuteangulatus | reverse complement strand
AAATTACTCACTCCTACTCTCCGACTTCTGCTCGGAAACCTCTATTAAAAAAAAAACAAAAATTCGTTCTCATTTTCAGTAGGTATCTTGTTTTAGAGCAAATTCATTTTACTGCTAAAATAAATTATAAAACAACCAAAAAACTCTTAGGAAGAAAAATACGTAAAGAGCCGTTCAAAGCAAAGATACTAAAACTTTCAAGGCTTTAAGCACTAATTTCTCTCCCTGAGATAGTCCCATCGAAAATGATTTTAGAACCGTTTTTTGAGAAACTTTAGTAAGCTTGGAATGGTTACAGCCTCCTTACCACGATTTCAAGATATTTAAGAAAATATGCGAAATTCCCAAAAATGACAGAAAATTAATAAATAAATTTAAATATTAATCAATTACCTAATAGCTTTTTTTTTTCTTTTTTTTTTTTTTTTCTTTTCTTTTAACGGCACATCTACATCTTGGCCATTAGCGCCGGGCTATCTACAGTCACCCATTCAGGTACCGACCACGCCCGACGTTGCTTAACTTCGGTGATCTACGGGAACCGGTGCACTCAACGTGGCTATGGCCGTTGGCTCAATTAATAGTTATTAATAAAACTATTTTTTTTTTAACTTGTTTATCTCCAAATGTAACCAATATATACGTAAATAGCCTAGTTTGTTTGCATATCAAACACCTAGAAAATGTTTCATATTAATCCATTGTTTCTAAGTACCCGAACCAAAAATTAGTTAAGAAAACTAGATCTATTCACTTTTCTCGAATACGGTTACAGATATCGCCTTAAAAGTGGATTCATTCTTTTCTGCTTGTTACCGAACCCGACCTTTGAAATCGCTCAAAGTATTTTTTACTAAATTTCATTAAAATCGATATTGATCGAACTAAGAAATGTGTATGTATACATGTGTGTATATATCTGGTCCTCCGACATACGTAAGTATATTTCTGATAAATATATCTGACCATAATGGATGAAATGTGTTGGCCGAGCTCTAAAGAGTCCATAACAACTCTGAAAGAGATAAATCTACTTTTTCTAATTACTAAAGTCCTTTGATGGATGATGGTTAAGAAGTAGAACCAAGTCCAAAGTCATGTCGAATACTTGCACGAAACTCATTAAGCTTCCTACACTTCCGGGCGCTTAGGAAATTTTTACTTCAATTTGGTGATTTTAATTACTTTTTTTTTAGAACCGAGAAAGAATTTTTTTATTAAAAATGAATGATTTGCGTAGAGAATTTCAATAATTTCAGTATGATCTAGATTAATTTAAATTAAAGGCTAAATGTTTTACAGCATTGACGTTTCTGTCGTTTCATGCGCCTAAATCAGGAGGAAATTTATATACAACTGATTTTTTCCAGATCTGAGGGATCACCGTAATATCTCTTTAGAATGTCAACTTTGGATTTTCAGGTCGACATCATGAATGATTTTTTTTCTATTGGAATGGAGGAAACACGAAAAAACGAATTTTGACCGGCTTCAACAAATCTCTGACTGATGTTTTGCTGTACATTTGTAGTTTTTTACTGTTACCGCATATTGAACCTACAAGCATCCTTTTCCTACTTCCATGTACATATCGTTGGTTCGTTGTTGCTATCGGTAGGGATGAGGTAGCTTACTAAGGTGGACCGAATTACTCGTCCGGACTATCCTTGACACCTTTGCCTCAGCTAACGTGCAACACACATATTACGTGTGGACTTCGCGTTTAGGACCTCCTGGGGTTGCAGCCCCCTCCCCGGAATTTTGCTTTGATTGGTAAAAAATGTCATAAAACCCTTAAAAAAAATTAAATAAGATCACTTAGTTCATCACAAATATTTTATTTTGGGTGTAATAGCGTTTTAGTTGGGTAAAACTATACCAAGTTCTAAATTGTTAGTATTCGATACCCCGGAAATGGATACAGCCCTCCCGAAATTTTCCCAGCCCCCACAAAATTATTTCCTATATACTCCCAAGCCCAATGCAACGATTGCGTCAAGAGGTGGCATAAATCTCTTAATGCCGCAATCATGGGCCAACTCTCTTGAACCCGGTGGAACTCACATCCTCCCGACTAGTCTTCTAGGTGTGCCCTTTTCGTTCAATGAGGATATATTAGACAACATTGTAAAGACTGTTTACTTCCAACCACTTTGCCAGCCTGGCGCCTTATCTCCTGAGTCCTGCGTTGCCCTCCTAGCTTTTAACGACGAACTGGCAGGTATCAAGCTGATATTTTTTGTATTTTGATGTATTATTATTTTAGTATTATATTTGCTTATTTCCGAAAACGCCTATTTATTTTTTAGGGCCGTCTGGTGCAAATCCCCTACAATATCACTTTCATTCTTGTTTCAACTATAATATAGTGATAAAAATACCTGAAATAAACTAAATAAACGTAGGGACGTTTCTTCGCATTATGGAGAAATAAATAATAGGCACGTCATACCATAAGTTATGCCGGTAGATCGAAGTTTTTCTGCTAGCTCTGCGAATGTTACAACAGGATTTTCTTCTGCAGGTCGTCAAGCTCTGTTGGTCTACCTGTACGAGGTTCGTCTTCAAGCTTGTGGTTTCCCGTTCGAAATCGATCAAACCACCCCTGCACTTGTCGCTCACTAATGACATTTTTGCCATATATTTCTACAAGATTTCGATAAGATGAAGCAGTATTTTCTTTTTTTTTTTCAAATTCCCAAAGCATAACATGGCAAAAGTGGTGTCTCTGGAGATCCATTTCAAATGGAATTTCAGCACAGAATAACTTCCACCAACCAAAACATGATAAGTAGAAGTGTTTTTAATGCTACAATAAACAAAAATAAATTTAAAAGGAGAGGAACAAAAACAGACAGAATATTAAAAACCTGCATTACTTATGTGATACTTCAAAGCTTACGACACACAACTAACTCACTGTATACAAAACTATAATGAGACCTATTTGGACTTACGGACTTGAATTATGGGGAACAGCGAAGCACTCAAACAGACGACGAATACAAGCATTCCAATCCAAAGTCCTTCGTAGAATAGTCAATGCTCCTTTTTATGTCTCCAACAAAACCCAACAGAACGACCTAAATATCCCCTTCGTAAAAGACCTCGCAAAATCCTGACGTTTCCTAACGTTTCATTCCAAATTTTCATCCCACCCAAATCCTAGAGGTCAATTCCATTCCACTCGGACCAAACTCCAAAATTCCAAAACTCGGATCCTAAAGACCTTCCCAGGAGGCTTAAGAGACTTTGGTCCTTCCATACACTATTCACTGAAATATATACAAGACGAGCACAATTAATTATTGTACTATATATATTGTTGTTGTTATAAATTACAGATTTTAAATAAACATTTATTAAAAAAAAAAAAAAAAAAAAAATATGTGATCATCTGATACATTCATTAGAACGCCCAGAAAGGTAAAACCAATGATCTCAAAGGTACCAATTAGGGAATAGTCAAGAAGGAAATGGTGAATGATCACAACAGCTGAATAGCTGTCTCCATTTCTGATTGGTTCAATTCCAGTCTCAAGTAATTAACCACAACCAATCCACCTAGCTGCTCAAAGGAGGCGACCAATCGATCAGACTTTGAGCAAAGATAGACTCATTTCCTCTTCAACCAATCAACACCAGCAACCACACAAATTAATAAATATCATAATCTTACTCGGAAAATATTCTGGGGCGTTTCATTTCTGAAGGGGGGTGAGTGACCACAAAAAGAAGAATGAACTGTGAACATCAAAGATGAACCTGACAAAAAAAAGTATCAAAATACAAGATGAATGGAAAGAAAAATACGGAAGGCTTACACTTCATAAAGAACACATTCTACTTTGCCGTTTACAATCTTAACCCAGTTCCAATTGAAATTTAAAGGTTTTCTTATTATTATTAGCGTTCTTATTTTTAGTTAGGGAAACCAGATGTTACCCGGCGTGTTATGATACACCTACTTTCCACATCTAGAAAAGCAACAATGAATTAGAAACCAAATAAGTAATATTAAAATCGTATAACGCTAGTCTGTAACTATTTGGGTTTATAGTTTCGAACCCGTGACATGCGAACTGTGAGTCCTAGATGATTTTAACCTAGCCTATGACACTCACCGTATCAAGACCTACCTGAATGCTGAAGTTTAGTCAAAATCGGTCAAACGGTGTGGATTTGTATAAGGAACAAACAGACAGGTGATAGACGATTTTGACCTAGCCTAATGTACTCCTCGGTTCAAGACCTACCTCTGTGTTAAGTTGTGTCAAAATTGGTCAAACGTTGTGGATTTGTATCATGAAAAAACATACAGACAGACAGCTGGTAGACGTTTTTGACCTAGCCAAGAGACATTCCGGATCAACACCTACCAGAATTCCAAGTTTGGTCAAACAGTGTGGATTCGTATAAGGAACAAACAAACAGACAGACAGGTGATTTATATACATACATACATATATATATATATATATATATATATATATATATATATATAGATTTTTAATGATATTTCTTTAAATGCAGAATATTATGTTTTCTTTAATGTTCGCAATTGCGAACAATGGCCTGTTTAGGGTTCAGAAATTAATAAGTCACATATCATGTTTTTCATTTATTTAAATTTGAACATCCACTTATACAGTACACAGATTTTTGGGCCGAGTTATCTACAGGTCACCACACTTTTGTGGTCAGTGTAGGGCCAATGCCTTTTATTTTTTTTCGAGTAAATTGCCACTACTCTTAGCGGGAATCGAACCATAACCTTTGGCTTAACACTCACGGCCACCCGGTCTCCTTATAAGTCACGTTTTATGAAAAAATGCCAAATGTCATCAGTTCCTCGTCTCCATAGTCATTCATAGACTGAATGTTTCCCATTTTCGCCTACTGGATCTAGTATTTGTTCAGCAATATATTGTTCATCCTTCACTCCTATTTCTCATCGTTGTTTCACGACAGATAACCATTTAGGAAATAAAGTTATTAACAACTGTAATATTATGTCGTTAAATATCAATTTCTAATAGTATATAAAAATTATTGGACTGGTTTTACTAGTAGTCTACGTCTTAACACAGAAACAGGAATAAGCATAACATACTTTAAAAAAATAGAAATTTCATAATTTTTGGCAGTCAATTCAGATCGAATTTTCAGTAATGAAAAAATATTTTTAATTAGTTCAATGTTTTATTTATTTGTAAAGAAATTGTAATAATGGACAGTTGATTAAAAAAATGTTGGAATCAAGATTCCTAAATAGGAAGAATGGTCAGTTAACGGTTAAGGAAATAACTTCGGATAGTGCCAAATGAATGTTTTTTGCTTTTCAAATTTTTAAAAATTCATACAAATCTTTATCCATGCTTCCATGCCAGATTTTTTATTTATTTTTTTTTTTAGTTTCATCAAAAAGTTAAATTATATTTCTGTAAAACAAATTTTTAAATTAGTAACGTATGGTAATAGAGTTCTCCTTAAGAATGAGGGAGGAGGCAAACTGTCAGTTTCTTCTTTATTGAGGGGCCTAAAATCTCGCTTTACTTCTCTCACTAGGAATATGAACTAAAACGCGCTAATTCAGTTTTTAGCTTGTCAATGTAATAGCATTCTTATACAATCCAAAAAAGCAAAAATAAATTAGAAATCAAATAAGAAATATTAAAATCTAATAATGCAAATCTGTAATAGTTCGTGTTCACAGTTTCGACCTCCAAACTTTGTGTACTAGAGGATTTTGACATAACCTCAAGGCCTACCTCTGTGCCAACTTTGGTCAAAATCGGTTAAACGGTGTGGATTTCGTATAAGATACAAACAGGAAGACAGACAGCTGATAGACGATTTTGACCTTGCCTAATGCACTCCCCGGATCATGACCTACCTCTGTGCCAAGTTTAGTCAAAATCGGTCAAACGTTGTGGATTTGTATAAGCAACCAAGAGACAGGCAGACAGCTGATAGACGATGTTGACCTAGCCTAATGCACTCTGGGGATCAAGACCTGCCTCTGTGCCAAGTTTAGTCAAAATCGGTCATACGGTCTGGATGAGAATTATATAGACAATTAGACAAAATGTGTTATTATTAATGCTCTTGTCTGGAATGTGTTATTTTTAAAACGCGTCATTATAATACTGATGTTTCTGCATAAATCAACAATGCTAATGATGTTTTAATTAGTGAAATATTAAGCAATTTCTCGGATAATGTATTCTACAAGTTGAGAAGATTACTTGGCTAGGAGGGAGTGTCTCCGGGGTCCAGTAATTCGATTCAGAAGTTTAGGAGGTCCGAAAGCAGCGTCCACAAACTTGGACCACACAATCAGGCTGCTCTTTCAACCATGGCTGGCCACTTCCACAAAAAGTGTTCCTTATAAAATGCTGTCTCTGTCAAGGTTAGGCAGAAAATTAAGGTCAATCTTCTAATTTAATCGTAAACTTTTTGTTGAATGCTCTTAGAACATTCCGAAAAATTAAGTCGACAATTGAGATACATATATGGCATGAAGTAATGACATTATTAAAATCTTCACCGATCCTTAGACTATAAAAAACACACAGAAAGCACATTACTCCGTTTCTGTCCGTGATTTGATAATTTTGAAGTTTTTTTTGGGGGGGGGGGGGGGGTTATTACATTCTGTACAAGAATTCATCTCGTAGGCTTCTGTGCTCAAGGCCTCCAAACTTCATCCATGATTAACGCCAGAAAGACGCTCAGATGAAGTTGAAAAGAGCCTACCCAAGATCCATTCTGCTCCGAACAGTAGCTGGAGTCGAAGAGAGATCGGTGAGCCACAGACATTGATGCACTTGAAGGGACAGAAAGCCTTCACTTGGTCACTGCAGCAGATCTCTGGGCCACTGTCTACTGAGTCACCTTGGTGGAGAGAGTGGAGAGATATCGATGTATTGACATAAAAAATACAGACAGGGAAAATTTTGAGGGGGGGGGGAACTTGACGAGTATCGAGGAATTTTCAAAGAAGGAAACTAAATAATTGTTTTCATTTTCGAATTATATTACATTCGCAGCTAAACCTGGAAGTAAAACGAATTCCGTTCTGTGATGTAATTTTAAATCAAGGCTCTAGGTTTGTAATTGAATCTGAGCCATGGATCTAGATAATTGTAAATATTCATGCTCAAACTGCTCCATTTTATACAATATCTAGGTTAATAGAGGCATTGAGGGGAGGGAAGATATTCCATTACATTTACCCAATCATCTTTATGTTCTATTTCAATTCTCTCTCTCTCTCTCTCTCTCTCTCTCTCTCTCCCTCCCCCTCCCCCCCCTCCACCCAACTCTCTTCCTCATTCCATCTTTCTTAAAATGCGCTCTCTCCTTAGGTGCGGTGCACACTCGAGCGATACGTTAAGCGAATTTTGATCGAACGATACGACATCTATCTGCGCAACATCCAGTCCACGCTGGAGCGATACGATAGCCTACACCATAACCAATTGAACAGTTTTTCCATCATTTGTCACCTTGAGCTTCTCAGAGCAAGATGTGATTGTTGCTTACCGTTATTTGCAACAGAGCAAACGGATGTTCAGAAATTACTGTGCAACCCATATAGTGTTCGCTATATTAAAAAAAGCTCGACAGGGTCTTTCTTTGATTTCTATAATCATGAAATAGAGTTCTATAGAATGAGTTTTTCAGCTATTTTTTTCACGGACTACCTGTCAAATCTGTCCAATAAGGAATAACTTCAACGCATAAATCCATAAGCACGTGTTATCTTTAACCAATTTTTAAAGGAAATAGTGTCTGCTGTGTCCTCTTGCTGATCCCAAATCATTATTATTGGACGTATCCAAATCATTATTATTGGACGTAGTTGCTTTCTTAGTCTTTGCATCATTTGGAGTGATCGGTGTCGAATCGGTATCGTATCGCTTAACGTAACGCTTATTGTATCGCTTCTTACGTGTGCATCTATCTACAACATTCTCCCTTTCTCTTTCCATCTCCCTATAATTGAATGTGGGAGAGATTGGAGTGACAGGTGGAGATGAAAATCTTACTGGATGCAGACTCGGATCCTTTCCCATCCATACTATATTTTTTTAAAATACAGACTCATTCCGACGTTTCATCTATTTGAAGCGAAATGTAAATTTTCGTTCCAAACTGAATAGATTCAATAATGAAAGTATAAAATGTGAAAAGGTCAGAAGAAGAAGAAGAAAAAAAGATGAAAAACATAGCCTTTAGGACCAAAATTCCCAGAAGAAATGAATAAAGCTCTTTTCAAAAGGCAGTATAAAAATCAACTAGATGTTTTGTGTTCGGCTGTAGCCAAGCTCACAAAACTTTTAAAAATTTATTCCTAATTGAATTAATAATCAACCAAGTTTCGAGAAGGTTTCTTCAATAACTTTGCGAATAAGTTTTTCTGAGAAATAAAATATTTAAAGGAAAAACTTTTTTAACTTAGGGTTTAGTAAAAAGTCATTTTATAACCTTTTAATAATAATTTATTTAAGTTTATAAAGAAGCAAAGACATTTTAAAAATTGGATTATCTAATGAATAATACTGTTCTTCAAGGCACTGAAATAAATTATCAACCGACCAATTATTATTTGTATTATTCTTATTTTGTAATTAGGATATTTGGTTCATTATATGGAACGAAATATCTTTGAAACAGGAGAGATAGATTAAGGAACCCTGAACCTGGCACAATAGACTAAATATGAAAAATCTTACTTTTTAGGTTGAACAACTCTAACAACTTTAAGTCTATTAATTATTGCTCAAAAGTATATTAAAGGTACATGAAATAACTCTTAAAAATGTGAAATATGCAATATTTGGGCAAATTTTCAGCCCTATGCACGACTGAAAGATTTCAATTGATCTAAACCAAATTAAAACACAATGTTTTTAGGCTCTATATGAAGACGTTAAAAACTATTATATTACGAAATCATGAAATTCAAAAATTTAAAAAATAGTCGCGAAAAGTAAGATTTTTCATATTTTGTAAAATTTCAAAGCCAATGCGCGAACGGAAGATGTCAACCGATTTTGATCATTTTTGTTTCCAATTATTTCTCTATATAATTTGCAACTTTTCCGCACTATTACAACTTCGAAATAAAAAAAAAAAAGTTTTTCGGCCCACCCTAATGTTCACCTCTTATCTAGCCCAAAGTTATGAAGTCAAAAATTGTGTTCCAAAAATTTCCACCTGTAGTTGTCTTCAAGCATTCGTTGCCTGGACTGTATATAAATTAACAAACAAATAATAAAACTATGAACTTAATGGTAAAATAAATTTTGCAAACGTTACAAAAAAAAGTGAAAATACTTAATTTTGAATATGGGAAATAAATAAAAAAGCAAAAAAAAAAAAAAAAAATTTAATAAAATGTTTGCGAAATAATTGAGACGTTTTTTAGACATTTATTTATTGTAAGTCATATTAATTTCTGTTGGATTGTGAAAGAATATTTACATGAGAGCAAATTCACATTAATATAATTTAAATTATTTTTATATAAAAGCACCAATCCTATTTATCACAGTTATGAAAATATTTTTACAGTAAGTTACAAGTTAATGTTAAATGTCAAAAAAATAAAGCCTGAACTACAAAAGTGTAAATATTGATTAAAGAATTAATTTTATTATGTAATTTTGGGGGTATTTTAAATAGTTTATAGAAACATAAGGAGTTTCATTTCTTTTATCGATAATAGCTAAAAGGTGAAATCTTATGTAAACGGAAAAAGCATAAGTTGGTTGAAGTACTCATCAGATGAAATGATGTGTTATGTTTTAATAAGATAGTGACCTCAGAATTTGTAGTGTGTAGAAAACACAGTTAACAATTTAGGAAATAAAGTTATTAACAACTGTAATATCATATCGTTAAATATCAATTTCTAATAGTATATATAAAAATTTTTGGACTGGTAAAGCATAACATACTTAAAAAAAAACAGCAATTTCATGATTTTCGGCAGTCAATTCAGATCGAATTTTCTGGTAAGAAAAAATATTTTCAGTTAGTTCAATGTTTTCTTTAATTGTATTTAAATTGGCATAATGGAATGTTCATTAATAAATGTTAAAATCAATGTTCCCGAATAGGAATATTGATCAGTAAAAATTTAAAGAAATAACTGCTGATAGTGCCGAGGAAGCTTTTTAAGCTTTCCAAATCTTTGAAAATATTTACAAATCTTTCATTAAAAAGGGTAATTATATTTCTTTAAAACAAGTCTTTTAAATTAAAAACGTATTTTAATAAAGTTTTCCTTAAGAATGAAGGAGAAGGCAAACTGTCGGATTCCTCTAGATCGAGGGGCCGAAACTCTCACTTTACTTCAAGATCTTATTGGAGTAATGTGTAGAAAACATTTATTAGACAATTCACAAATTAAGTTATTTAATACGTAAAGAATAATAATTCTAGACTTTATGTTAGAACAAGGGATGATCTGGATATGTCTAAAAGAGTGGAAATATGGTGTTTTCTCTGAATCCCATCTAACTAGGTCAGGCTTAACTCCTCTTTCTCCAGGTCAGGGCTGTTCCCATTTCGGCCAAATGCAACTCACTATGTCCCATTCCTTCTCCTATTCGTGAGGATTTAAGTTTCAGCTTAGCTTAAATTCCTTCCTGGTGAAGTTCTATAGAATGTAGAGTTCTTACTTATACTTATAAACCCGGGGTCTCCCGTGGTCTAATGGCTAGCGCCTTGGATTCATATGCGGTAGATGGTGGGTTCGATTCCCAACCTCCGGCAGGAATTTTATCATCCCACGGCTCGCTGGTAATATTCCTCGCTGCACCCTGGATGTCGGCGCTAATGACCTAGATGTAGATGCGCCGTAGAAAAAAAAACAAAAAAAAAACTTAAAAACCCACTAGATACCGTTAATTATTGAATAAATCTATATACGCACTCATAAGTAGAGCCCGGAAGTTAGGCAAAGTGCCTTTTTTATCCGAATGGATATATTGATGAATCAGATAGAAATAAATATGTTTTCTTGCATTTAGAAAGTGTAGAGACAATTTTTATTTTAACTTTTTTGCCCATTTTGGCTAACGTTGCCTATTTTAAGATTTAAAGCCTCTTATGCCATTTTTGCTCGTTATGCAATTTTTTTCTGCGATTTAAACATTTTAAAAAGCACGTAATGAATTTCCGTTCATCGAAGACAAAACAGGTTGCACAAAATATTGCCGTCACAAATATCTATTCCAAAGCTTGTTTTCCCAACCCATGGATTGAACCTCTGTAAATAACAGAACCTTCCTTAGTAGAAGGAATGCAGAGGCACAATGAATAAGAGGAAAGAGAGAGAGGATGAGAGAAGTACGTCTTCTTCCTCAAATCCCTTTTCCTGCGACAATGGGTAATTACCTGGTATTCCGGATTACGAAGTTCTAATATAATGCAGAAGAAGTTTTTCCATGACGAAAAACATTTTTTTTCTGAGAAGGTCTATGACAGATGATACTTTGAAAAAGCATCTTGTTGTTGCTTGTAACAAGGGAAAGTAAGAGTAAGTACACTAATTCTGCGATAAACTGGCAATAAAGAAATCAATAAGTATTTAAAATACATATTTTCATTAATAGTGAGTGAGATTGCTCTTTGCCTTCACTACTAATAAATGCCTATTTTAATTACAGTACTGCCTATTTTCAGTATTTCAAGTGCCTTTGTGTCTGCCTATTTTAACCAAAAATAAATGCCTGACTTCCGGGCTCTACTCATAAGTATACTCTCAGGAAGGAAGAGAGGAACACCGCTAATAAGATTGACCTCATCAATCCTAAATTGACCTCGGCAATCCGGAAATGCCGACTAGAAAATCCCATGGATCACGAAAATGACGCTAGATCAAATTTGTACACACACACATATATATATATATATATATATATATATATATATATATATATATATATATATATATATATACGCGGTATAAACTCAAAAAAAGTTTTTATTCAAAAATGTTTAAAGCATAAAGAAGTTCTTAGTCCTCGAACAACATTTTTGTCTCAATTTTCCGTCCATTTCTTCAAAATTTCATCTTCCTTTTTCAATATTTCTGCTGCTTGCGTTTTCCCTATCTTAAAAAACTCGGCAACTTTACGCACACCACATTTTTCGCGATTGGAAAATGTTATCACGTCAATTTTTTCTTTAAGTGTCAGAGATTTCTGATTAGACATATTGAAGAGAAAGCGCAATACTTACTCAACAAGAGCTAAAAACCAACTGAAAAGTGAAGAGAAGGAAGTTCTGCGGAAGGAATGTGAACCGAACAGAGTTTTGGAATATTCCCGGAACCGTGATACCGCGTAGGCAAAACAATAGTATTCTGCCAGCGGGAAAATCATATGCTTCTGCTGAAAAGGAAGGGGTTCCTGTTGTGAAATTCCTAGGAAGATATTATTAGTCACTATTCTGTATATATATATCTTTTTCTTACAATGAGTTTGTTATTGTTAACGCATTTTTCTGGAAACCTACACCCATGGGAACACGCTTCTATAAATAACATTAGCTGTAATTGTCCGTAGTAAGGAGGTAAAAAAGTCAGGTTTTTCTGTGTCCTTTGTACAGAGGTGTCCGCAATATAGAGGTTTATTTTACCTATAGAAAAATTCGGGACTGTGAGAAAATGTCCGTTAATAGAGGTGTACGCTGTAGGGAGGTGTCCGTTAAGGGAGGTTTCACTGTATATATATATATATATATATATATATATATATATATATATATATATATATATATATATTTGTCTGTTCACTCTCTCACCGCTCACGTTTCGAGTTCATATTCAGTTCAGGAAAACGAATGAAACCATTTTTAAAGTGATACCTATAACCGTTTACGAGAAAAATTGATACAACGATTTTTCCAAACTAATTTCCAGTTTGGGTATTCAGAAACGACTGATTCAGTTGCAATTTATTCCAGATGTTTGATACTCGTCTGATCTAAGATATTTTTATATTTTACATTATCATATAATATAATTTCCCCTTTCGCCGATCTAATTATGTTTATAATTAAATTATGTGTACATAAAGTCATTTTGAAACTGAATTCTAGAAATCGTGTGAATATTCAATATAAATCTGTGTTACGGAAGGGTTCTCAGAAGGGCTAAATCTGCACATAGCGAAATATTTATTTTTCGAGAGGACACAAATAACATAAAATTGTAGTTGCGTCGAAATGAGGTCGTATTATCCATAGAAGTAACGTATTATTGAGGAATTAATTTTGCCCGACACTTCCTTGCCAAAAGGATGTCAACTAATTCGTGTTAACACAACTGTTGCTGATACGCTTGGGAGACGGTGAGGTCATAGAGCAGGAACATCATTAAGAAACATATATATATATATATATATATATATACGGACGCACGTATATACACGTGTCGAATAAAACGACTGTGGCAAGGTTTTAGTATTTCATTTTTTTTTAAAGAATAAATTTACTCCGGACCAAATTTTTAATAATCCCCTAGTGGCTCTCGTTCTAGTTTTCTTACAATGAAACGTGGTACATAATATTAAGAAATAATCCCTGCCCTCCTCCCTCCACTCTCTCTCTCTCTCTCTCTCTCTCTCTCTCTCTCTCTCTCTCTCACTCTCTCTCACTCTCACGCACACACTCTCTCTCTCTCTCTCCGACTCTCTCTCTCATTCCACTTTGTCTTTCTCCTTTCACCATTGTAGGCCAAACCCTTGCCTAAGTCTTCTTCTTTCTTCAGACCACCCAGCCAAAGTTTTAGGTTTAGGAAACTCGGTTTGGTTTATCTTCATGCTAAGTTGCTGATAATAACTTCCACAGTACTTGTCTCCCGAAGTTTTCAAGCAAAACATAAAGCCTGAAAGAAAACATTGATAAGCTACCTTCTTTTAACACTTACAAGTATGTATCTATTATATAAAAATGAATCGCTAAATGTGTTGGTAAGCGCAAATCTCGAGAACAACTGAACCGATTTCGCTAATTCTTTTTTTATAATATTCCTTGAACTACGAGGATGGTTCTTACGGAGAGAAAAATTAAAAACATTGCCTGAAAAAGTCTAGGAACAACACTTTTCGGGTCTTTTTCACTTCCTTAACGCACATTCATTTTTATATAAAAACATATGTTCTCAATTATAATATTTTTAACAGTTAACGTATTCGGTTATTTGTGTATAAGCTAAAAATTTTAAATAAATAAGAATGTAATCACTAGGTGACATTAGAATCACATGTTAATAATGCAATTTAAATTAATTTATATTTGCATTAACGAAGTAAAAAAGACTCCACTTTTCTATATTCCCATACAAAAGATTCGTAATAATACTTAAAGGTCAATTTGAAATTTAATACCATACCATAAAGTGTTAGTGGAGGGAAACAATTGAGTGACATTAGTATCGTATAAATATTGATGTCAATATTTATACTTTATTTATTTATTTATTTGATTTCAGAGCCCGCAACAGGGCGATTTCAGAGCCCGCAACAGGGCGATTTGCTCTATAAACACCTAGGGTGCAAACAAATTAAAAGATCTAAAAATCCAAATTTAGAAACATTAAAAAGAATGGCAAAAAGAATATATATATATATATATATATATATATATATATATATATATATATATACGTGTGTAAAACATAAAACGTCAGCTATAAATTTATAAACAAAAATGTGGTAAATTTAATAAATTATTTTCAGTAAACTAAAATTCGATCTTTTCGGTCTATTTTGTACAAATAAAATTTAATAAATGGTGAAACATATTAGTATAAGGTTTTCTAAATTTGCTCGTACATGTTTATCTGTTTTAAAAAATGTAAAATAATGGATATGTGTGGGCTACCATCTGTCAAAAGTTCGTACATATCATGTGGCATGTTGATGTTTTCACGTTTCCTGCAGTCTGTTAGTAAGTTTTTTACTTTTAATGTCTTACTGCATTCTCTACATAGTGGTATGTCTTGTTTTGTCATTAAGTAAGAGTGAGTTAGTAGTGTATGTCCAATTCTAAGTCTTGTAAGGACTACTTCATCTCTCCGGCAGGTTCTAGTGCTGGAGTTCCATTTTGCTATGAATGGCTTTATCTCCCGAAGCTTGTTTTCATTCAAAGATAACCATTCAGCCTGCCATTTATTGAGTACGTGAGTCCTTACAACCTGTTTCATGTCGGGTTCTGTAATTTTTGAAAAGTCTTCGGTACATTGTCTGGTGGCTAATTTTGCCAGAAGGTCCACGTCAGTTGATTTCAATAAGTTAAAATGTCCTGGTAGCCACAACATAATAATGTCAATGTTGTGATTTTTAAGTGTATGTATTTGTTCAAAAATGCCTGTTCCAATTGGGTGAGTACTGTACATGTCTGTGAGAGAGAACAAAGAACTTAATGAGTCTGTAAAAAGTGTGATTTGTTTGTGTGATGTGGTTGGAACATTTGACAGGGCTAGGTAAATCGCGAAGAGCTCGGCAGTATAAATGCTTGAAGCATTTGCTAGTTTTGCCTGAAATGCCTTGTCTTCTACGATTGCTGCTGAACCTGTGCCACTGCTTGTTTTTGAGCCATCAGTATAAATGCCTAATGCTCCCACATAGTTTGTTAATATGGCATTCATTTTATACTTATACAAGAATGGGGTGAAACATCTGGCTTCCAATTCTCTCAAGAGAAAACGAAGTGTATAATTTTTACAAGAAAGAGACGGAAGCCATGCATTGAACTCAAATTAGGACAACACAAAATCGCATTGACTGACAATCTGAAGTTTTTAGGAATGACTTTTGACACTAGACTTACTTGGTTGCCCCACTTGAAAGGTCTCCTCCTTAAATGCAAAAAGTCATTGAATTTAATAAGGATACTGAGTAATTCTAAATGGGGTGCTGACAGGTGCTCTATGCTGATGTTCTATCGAGCCTATACCAGGTCATTACTGGATTATGGTTGCACAGCATATTCATCGGCCAGTCAAAGTTCACTGAAACTACTGGACACAATTCACAATACAGGACTACGACTAGCAACAGGCGCTTTCAGATCTAGTCCTCGGAGCAGCCTCTATGTTGAATCAAACGAGCCATCTCTAGAGTACAGAAGGCAATTGCTATGCACAAATTATTTTATTAAACTAAAATCGCTTAACAAGCTTTGTACAAAAAATATTTTAATAAACGAGTTTTATCCCAGATACACAAATGAAACCAAACAAAAACCTTTGAACATTAGAATTTTACAATACACTCGTCACTCTAATATACTTCAAACACCTATACATGTTTTCAAAGCACTTTCACATCCTCCATGGAGAACAAAGAACTTAAAAATAAACATTTCATTATCACAACATAATAAAACTGATCCACACTCTCACCAATATTTATACGATGGTAACATTACTCAAAAACAAATTGACTATGGTAAAATGTAAATTGTGTGTGGTAAAATGTCACTTGAAATGTAAACATCTCTTTGCTGTGCATCTATAATATTACTAAATCTAAAAGCCGCAAATTTCTATAAAATTACTAAAGTGTTGTGTGTTTGTGACTTACTAAATATGCCTCTTATAAAGCGGCGGACAAATTTAGGCAGAAGAACCCGAAATGCAACGCATCACATTAATTATCAATCTAATCGTACTGCCCAGGAACGTGAAGATCGCAATGAACGTGAAAGAATTTGGTTAAGACAGGCCCGTGAAGCGCGACATTCGACTAATAATGGTGCAAGTTTGAATCGAGCAGCAGTGAATTCATTACAGTGCCTGCAGCTGTGTTGCTATTGGACCTATGAACTCAGTTTGACTATAAACAAATCCCAGGGAAGTCATTAAGTGTATGTGGCATTAAAACTAGAAAACCCATGTTTCTCGCATGGTCAATTATAAGTTGCCTGTTCCCGTGTTGGAAAATCATCTGCTCTGTTTATTTACGCGTCAGGTAATGAAACAAAAAATATCGTGTACCATTAAGTACTACAATAAAAATGAAACTTAATTTAGAATAAGTAAAAATAAAATGGAATATAATAAGTAGGTATCATAATAAGAAATCAGATATTGTAATTTTGATTGTGATTTTTTAGTGAACATTAAAAGAATTTTAAGTGTTTTATAATTTTTATTTTTTGACATAATTTAATTGTTGACTTATTAAGTTTCTTTTTTCTTTTTTTTTTTTATCTTACTAGCTGACCCGGTGTCCCAAATAGCAGAATAAGTATTTAAATAATAAATAAAGCATCGACTGTTAGGCTGTATTCGCCATGTCAGCTAGTTTATCATAAAATTTGGAAATTATTAATAATAATAATGTTTTTTTTTTTAATTTTTCGTTGTTCTAAGTCAAAATTATGAACTGATTAGTCATTTGCAATATTGAAAAGATAAAATGTTAAACGTACCAATGGGAAAGTCTACGTTTCTGATAAATTTTCAATTGTAATAATTAAATGGAGGATTTATTTGCATTGATCACATGATAAATTATTTACAAATCGTATGTAAAAGAGCCCTACTATTGTGTAAAGTGAAAGCGTAGAAATGTATGTATATATACATACATAAGAATGTCTGTAAGTACCACTTTATGAAGGCATAGTTTTTAAGTATATATTTTTTTTTTCTTTTGCAATTCGTCTTACAAGTTATTGCAATTTAGTTGATACAGCAATTTCGAGAAACATTAAAAATGAAATAATTTGAAGGTATTCACATAATATTATATTACAATAGCTGTTAAAGTCGCTAATTGCCCAGTTGTTGCTGTTAGAAAGATTTAGTGGGATCATAGAATAACATATAGGGCAGAAAAAATATTCAAAAATAAGAATTTACATTTATTTGAGAAAAAGTAGATGCCTGTATTGATAGTAAATGCGAATGGTTACTCATACATATAGGCTTTAGTCGAAAACAGTATTTCTTGATGTCCGTGAAACGTTGCCAGAAACAGGACTTGCACGTGTCGTAAAAGAATAAATTGCAATGGAAATGAAAAATAAGGTCAGTAAGTACCAATAAATCTGGTAACGACCATATGGATGGATTTTTCCATCTAGAACTCAAATAATGCTTTATATTGACTTGCTCTTGCCCCATATTCTACTTTTATGGTTAGTACTTTTACTCAAAGGGAAAGAATTACTCAATTTATTTTCTGTTCTCATAAAGAGCTAAGCACGGAGAAAAGGAGAAAATATAGGAACGGTTGCACACAATAGAGCGCTTCCTAATAAAAGGAATGTATTTCGGCTTGAATCTTCAACTATACTATTTGATATACATGTACTCACAGAATGCTTTTCGATGCGTGAAATTCCCCTGAAGAAAGATGAATTACGCTCTTCTAAAATATTAGAAAAAAGAACTTCAACCAGGAATCAATCCTTAACTCATATTATTTTTCTATTTATACCAATATTGTTCAATTTTAATGTTTAAATAGATGAGTCGATGTCTACTTAACCCTGGAATCACAACGTGGGGTCACCCGTGACCCCTGAGTTCTGAAAATATTTGTTATTTCCTACACATTCGAGCTGTTAAACATGTCCGATCCTCTACCTTCCTGTCCTGACAATGTGATCATAATAGCGAGACAGGCTTTTCTCATTCCTATCCCTGTGATCGTATATAAAGCCTTTGGGTCACGGGAGACCCCACGTTGTGGTTTATGTAATATTTTTATTTATCGAATGTATTATGTCTAACGATATGTTTTTTTTTTCACTGAAGATGAAATTCACAATAAGTTGCTTTGCCAAATTATAGAAGAGTAAAACAGAGCGTTTAGAGACGTTTTGAATAGCAAAAGACTGTGAAATTGTTTAAGTATGTGATACGAGTGAAAAAGAGGATCGCCATATATACGATGTGGTGTTTTTGATCGTAAAAAAGACAGGAAAGCTGTAACACATTGTGCAAAGTATAGTAAGAGTCTGTGTGCTGAACACAGGCAAAGTATATCTGAAAAGTATATAAATGAATACATTTTTTAATTTTTTTGATCATTATAATGTCCATACATTCAAGTCACTATATTTTTTCCTTCTTAAACAAATTTTACATATCATACTATTTTTTTATTCTAGCAGTCATAAAGACAAAATATTATAGGAGAAAACATCATATCTTATGTTTATATTCAGAGGACAAATATTCAAACAAACTTATGTCTAAATTTGTGGTATTTTGATGTTAGATTTCCCACTCCCCCATTTTACAATTAAATAAGATTGTTTGGTTATAAATTGTTATATTATAGATGGTAGTCATCTTAAAATACCTTTTCAGAAACCTAACACCAAATTTCTAAAAGAAATACAAAAGACTAGATGGGGTCATATATGACCCCACGTTGTGAGGTTTGTAACAGCTTTATCATGTTGTGATTCCAGGGTTAAGCCCGCTAAGCAACAAGGGAAGGAATATAATGAAACTAATCACCAAATATCAAATGTATTTTTCAAAAAAAGATAATAGAAAACTTAAGAAATATTATTAATAAATGCGTAATAAGTTATATTCAAATGTATCATAAATAAATACCTTAAAGATTTAATCTTTCTCATGTCTGAGATTTCATTGGAATTGGGTTTTAAATGTTAAAACAAAATATTAAGTGTTTCTACTCCAAGCTATGTAAATAAGGGCCGCCACACACTATGAGGTAGACCGGACAGGTTCACCCGTCCGGTGCGCCTGTCCGGTCTACCTCATACCTGGCGGAACTTTACTACCCCCACTCTACCCTTTCCGGCGACCTCACACCTGATGAAAATTCGATTATTTCTACCTGACAGGCGAGTAGACCTCATGTGTGTGTGGGGGTTGTCAGGTGTACCTGATGAGGTCTCAGTTTTCTGCAACTCAAATTTGTGTTGATTTGTTTTTACCGTTGTGGCCTTTTTATTTATTTATTTATGGAATCAGTTTAAAGTGTAAAATGTCTCATAAAATTAACGAAGTTCTTAGTGATTTCATCGAAATTTATAAAAATGAACCATGTTTATGGAAAATAAAAGACGATGATTTTCACAATAGAAATAAAAGGGATGCTGCATATAGCAAATTAGTATAGAAACTGCAGAAAATATATCCAAATGCAAACGAGAGTATGGCTAAAAGTAAAATTAATAGTTGTCGATCTAATATTCGAAAGGAGTAGAGGAAAATTAACTCCTCAAGATTCTAAAAGTAGCTGTTAGTTTTTCGTGTGGGGATATAGCGGCCCTAATTTGTGTATATTTCTTCTTAATGAAAGGAGATACAAGTGGCAATAACTCTATGTAAACTGATTCGTTCATGCGCAGATAATTGCGATAATCTGTTGGTTCATATCTTAATTCGTTCAGCAGATTGTTATGGGTGAATTTATTTCTTCTCTGCAACCATTCATTACACCATTGTTTGCGTTTTTTTTTCGTTTGTTTTTACGTGTCTCAAATATTACTGCAAATAGAGAGATATAAAGTAGATCATCTCCTGGAGGATCCATATTGAAGACTGACAAACCTGTCCGGTACACCTCAACAGTGTGGGTCACAGGTAGACCGGACAGGTGCACCTCAAGGGTGTACCTGTCCGGTCTACCTCATAGTGTGTGGCCGGCCTAAGACTAGAGTTAAGACCGGAAATGCGATAAGCTCCTGCGAGTCGGACTTTTTCAAGTCTCAAGGTGGCAGAAATAAACCTTTTAGCGCAGTTCCTCCCTCCCTCCTTAGGTAGGAAACACGCTTATGAGGTTGACCTCATGACGCAAACCGGAAGTGCCGATACGAAAATTTCATGTTTCCGATCCCATAGAGGAAAAATATAACGGTAATTTGTATATTGTGTATATATATATATATATACATATATATATATATGTGTGTGTGTGTGTGTGTGTGTTTGTGTGTGTGTGTGTGTGTGTGTGTGTGTGTGTGTGTGTGTGTGTGTTTGTGTGTGTGTGTGTGTGTGTGTGTGTGTGTGTGTGTGTGTGTGTGTGTGTGTGTGTTTATATCTTTGCTCTCTAGATGGCTCAAAAATTATCCGATTTTGCTGAAATCTGTTACAAAAAACTTTCGTCTTATTTCTTCAAGATTCATTAACAGGTATGAAAAGTTTTGGGATCTTCGTATATTTTCTAAAATATCTCGAAAACGGTTGGGAAATCTTGGTAAGTAGTAGGTAACCACTTGAAAGCTTGCTAAATCCTCTACAAGAAAGGTTCTAACGTGATTTTAAATGGGCCGATGTTAATCGGAGAAATAAGAACTTTACTATTGTTAGTAGCAATTGCTTTGTAGTTTTGCGCTTTTGAACGGGTTTTTGTATTTGTTTACCTAAAGTTTTAACTGGTTATTTCAGATTTTAATTGCATTTAACAGTAAAACGAGTATTTGCCTAAAACAAGGTAAGAAAATGTGAAACATTGTTATAGTATTTCCAAGAGCAAACGTTGAGAAGGTGGGGGTAGTCGCTATGATATTGTAAGTTTTCTGTTGTGGCACCTTTAATATATTTTCTCTTCGGGTTTTATTTTATATTTTTCAAGAAAGATCAAACCCCACAAATAAGTGCCACTGTTCCTTTACCAATATCACGGTTATACGCTAGAGATATCAGCGGAACCGAGCTATTTGCCTGCGAGATAGGCGTTTTCTATGTCCATCCCTTCTTTATTTTTAAAGAATCCATTACATTTATTTTTATTCTGTTTAGAATTGTAAGAATGTATTTATCTTTCCCAAAGATTTCTAAGCTTAGTTATGGATTTAAATTCCTTACAATCATTGATCTGGACTGTAGCCTATAGCACTATCCAGCAATTAAAGCAACCTCGGAGGAGTGACACTAACAAGGATCTGGAGGCCTAACCTCAGGAATGCAATATACTCCGCATCAAACTCTACCAAAGGCAATATCTCGAGGATAGAGGATCTAAAGTATACTGGATCTAAACCTCACTTAGGATAAGCTTCAACCAAAGTATCTATAAGCTTTTTAGCGTGTTTCCTCCCTCTGATTCCCTTTCTATTGGGAGGTAAACTCGATGACGACATAATTACGATAACGCAATCCCGAAATACTGATGCTGAATTATGGAGTTCATTGAGCGACTCATACATTTACACTTCTAAATATGGCGGAAGGTCAAAAATATAAACACACCATTACTTTAGGTTCAAATCCTTTTGCCAATGCTGTAGATGTTTCACTGATTTATACGTTCAGGAGCTTATAACCTAAAATATTTTTGGTCTCATCCACAGTTACATGTTCTTGAAGTAGCGCTAGAAAGATTTGAAACATTTGATACATTGAATCAAGGCTTTAGAGCTGAAGTAATGGTGAGTATTATTATTGACCATCCGCTATAAATAATTGAATAATTGACTTTAGTGATATCAGTCAATCCATTTCAAATTGTAAAAAAAAAAAATAAATAATCTGGTTGCTCGACCATTTTAGAAAAAAAATGATATTTTTACCATCATCGATTACATACGGAATCAGTAGTTCAAATCCATTTTTAATTTTTTTTTTTTAGTGTCAACTGTTTGAAAATGGCAGACATCTTTCTTTCACCGTGCATGCTGATTTTTGAGTTTATAACCTCTTAAACTTAAAAGTAAAAAGTTCAAAAATAATAAAATTTTAATGAATTATTCAACCTTAGGCATTGCTAAATAAGCGCAAAAAGAACCATTTTCAAAAATTCATAGCTACGAAAGTACTCAAACAAAAACACTTATTAAATTGTCTTTATGATGAGTCCAAGTTCAGCGTATTAGATTGACTATTTTACGAGATATTCGTTGTTACGATCAGCACCAAATTGCTAATGAAATATACATAGAAAATGTTTATGAGGAAATGGTGCCGAACATAGAGGTGCCTATTCTTGAGGCTAAATGATCGACAACATAGAGTGAGAAAAACATTGAATTATTTATTTTAGAAAAAAAAAGGAAAAAAAATATCTCCTTGTGGAGCAGATGCTGGTTAGTATGTTAGCGTGAATTAAAAAAATAAATATTAACTTATGTGCGAATAAAAAATAATGAAAATAACAAGTATATATAGTTGTTTGTCGGATGAATAGTGGCCGCTGAGGGTTTTAAAAAAGAAGTTTATAGTCTCGCTTATCTGTGGGTGATTCTGCGTCTTCGCTGTAGCTGCTGACGCCAAGTTGAAGATGGAGCTTGACGGGGCGTAGAAGAAGGTCAAGCTCCATCTTGACCTTCTTCTAAGGGACTCAAGGCTGTACTGTCTTAGGGCGGGAAGCTCGCAAATCGGCGTTAATCCGGTGACGAGCCCTTAAGGTGCTGCCCTCACTCGAAGATTGCACCGGGAGGTGGCGGACTATGTAGGCTCGAAGCTAAATCAGCCGTCCTACCGCAGAGATAGTGGTGATCCGCAAGAAGATTAAAGATCGACTGATAACCGCCTCAGGATCTCTATCTCAGCTGCCAGACTATTCCCCTATAGCTAGACGCTACGATACTTACAATACAATAATTAAATAATAGAAAATAAATAATTGATACTTTATTCTACTTGGTCTCTAACATTCATTTTGAATAACCCATAAGATGGACGTTTTCTTCCATAGAGAGACATTTTGGAACCGACGAACCGTCTGCGCGTGGAACGCAAAAAAAGGAATTTTATGTCGAACTCTTTTTGGAAAAAAATGTCCATCCGATGGGTTATCCAAACACTATTATCTCGTAAAATATTCATTCTAATAAGAAGAACTTGGTTTCATCTTAAAGATAATTTAATAAGCAACAACTTTTGTACTAAAGTCTCTTTCCGTACAACGCTTTGTTTAAGCAATAAGTCTGGATTTGACAAAAAAACAAAACAAAAAAAAAACAACAAAAAAACACGTTTTTTCCGTTTTTCTCGAAAACGAAACGAAAACGTGAAAATCACCAAAAAGCCTTTTGGCTTAGTTTTTACATTCTCCATCGATATTTGAAGTCTGTCGGTTTAAGATCAGGGACACCCTGTATAAAGACATTTTCAGTATTTTTTAGTTTCCTTTTATGTTAGTTTGTTCAAATTTGTTAAACTATAGTCCAACAGCCGGTAACCGAACGATTTATGCACCTTGAAATTTTGCTATATTGTACATCTTGGGTAGATAACTTAGAGAACAACCACACCTGCGCGGTGCTCTCATACATTTAGGTCTATCATAGGCAACATTTATTTTCATGTTTTCTGATAATTAAACTCCACGAAAGTGTCTGCCCTTTTGTTATTATTTTCAATTATGTTTATTGAAGACGCTGTTTAAATCGCTGCGTGAATAAAGCACTTCATTTGTTATTAAAAATAGAAACTAGGTAGTTAGTTTTGTTTTTTTATTTACATTTTAACCCTCATAAATGTGACTGCCTTATTTATTATTCATTGTAAAATTGCCTTAATTTACATTTTTTTTACATTAATGATAAATGGCTTCTGAATAATACACTATTTGTGGGCAATATTTTTTGCACCTTTCCCCTATGCGCAGTACCTGATGTTCCACGGTAAGTCTAACCAACACATATATACCTTCTTGTCTACCCAAGAGGTGCATTATAGCAAAATTTCAAGGTGCGTAAAACACTTGATGAAAAGTGCGTTACCAGCTCTCCGACTACAATTTGTATTAATTTCCTGCGTTTAGTAATTACTATTTTAATATAAGCGTTGAAGCATGTGAACTTGTAGTAAGTATACTGAGTATGCAGATAACCATATGAAAACTGTTGAGCTTCCTTTAATATAAACTGTTAGCCTAAATCTGTGCTTATGTTCTTAACTGGTAGCTAACTGAGCCCTCAATCAAGCTGATTTTAGCTTCGTTAGCCTTTGTAACTACTGACCCACTGGTGTCAAATCCTCCCTAATCAATGGACTGGAATTCTACCGCAATCAAGGTGCGGATCAACGTGACACAGCAATTTCTAATTAAGAATTTTAATTGATATTATTACTTTCTTTTGTCATATATGAATATTAAACTTTTTGTCTCTTATTATTAGAATATAGAATTCTAATTATATATTTAGTCCCATTCTTTGGCGTAATTTGTTTCGCATAAAAAATTGTCATAAAATTAAATCATTTGAACAGATTGTATACTGTATTTCCCATTAATCTAAATATGTTATTTAATGATTTTATACTATTTACAGAAAAAACTGTATTTTAATCAACTATTTGTTAACAATTTTATAATGAATTTTAATTACAATTAAAATTAATTGCGCTAGAATTCCAAGGGAAAAGTTGAATTTGGGTCAAATATTTAATAATTATTTTGAAAGCATACCACAACTGCAGACATAAGAAAGAAGTCAAACTCGCAGGAACTGCGTCATCTTAGCGTGCTACCGTCCTTATCCCCAGTATCTATTTGGAATACTTAGAAAATTTCAAAGTTAATCAAGGCGTCGCCACAGGAAACTGACGGTAACAGTTTAGCACTTTCCTCCGAAGGAAAGTAGCTATTGAGGTTGCACTCATGACGGAATTTTTGAAAAATTTTTGACATGCATGAAACATGTCGGGCCCAATAAATAAAGTAGTATAAAAAAGGGAAGACTGCTTTAATGACCCCATGCCTCCTAGGATAAAAAAGAATTTGGATATTTCGGGTCATCTATAAGAATAAATAATATATATATATATATATATATATATATATATATATATATATATATATATATATATATATATACGGCTTAGAAATCCTCAACGATTTCTCGCCAGATGTTAAGGAATGCGTCATTGGGTTGACGTCTTGTCAGAGTTTACTCCCTAATTTTAGGGTAGAAAAAACGCAAAAATTGACTAGTTCGTCTAAATGTTGCATACGACAGACAAACTGGTGCTACAATCTGCCCAAATACTAATGATACAACTAAGGTGTACTGTTTATATGAAATATGGAGCGGGGACTCGGTTAGTTTGGGTTCTCTGGAACAGGAACCCTCTTATCAGAATGCATCTTATCAATTGCCACGCTTTATGCCTTTCTTGTTCCCACCTAATGGTTGAGGCGGTAGATACTGGCTATAGATATATCCATCCTGATGTATCACAAATGTATGAATGGGGACAATCAAGAAGAAATTATCATATGGTATATATATATATATATATATATATATATATATATATATATATATATATATATAATTACATAACGACCGATTTATGGTTTTGAAATAGTTTCAGAAACGTCTGGTTTCTATTCTGTAAGGAAAAAGGAAACTCGTTTAAAATTAGAATGTAATTTGTATTTTCAGCCAATTTCTATGATGAATATAATTACAAAAATTTTCAAGGCCAGCTTGATTTTCATTAACAAACTGTCATGCAAAATAAGGAAGTTCATTTTCAGGTTCTTGGTAATGTCTAGGAACTTTGATTGAGCTGAACTAATTTAGAACAGCTGATTGGTGAGGTTGATTGATCCGTCAGATCTCAAAGTTCGGTAAATGTTAACAACATTTCTCTAGCAAACTTTATTAAAAATAGCTAAATTATAATCAATAGCTTAATCAATGAAACTAGTTAATTATTATCTACGTAATTGTTTTCTATATATATATGTGTATATATATATATATATATATATATATATATATATATATAATTTGTTTTTTGGTTTCTTGATTATAGTGATGATATCTTCATTATATACTAGCACATTATTTTTGTGCATAATAATATTAAAATTTCAAAGAAATGTTGTTACAAAGGTTAATCTAATCCTTAGGAAGCCGGGAGAATGTCTGTTCTGGCAGTCGGTTATTAATAATTTGCCACGTTCACATACAGAGGAACTTAAAACATTAGCCCGGCAGCGGTCATATGGGTCTGACAGACACGACATATGCAGACTTGCTCCACTGCTCCTGATCACTGGTGAGCAGTTATCAAGCTGAAGTCCTGTGGACCTCTCCCCCAAACCATATGGGTCTGACAGACACGACATATGCAGACTTGCTCCTCTGCTCCTAATCGCTGGTGAGCAGTTAACAAGCTGAAGTCCTGTGGATCTCTACCCCAAACCATATGGGTCTGACAGACACGACATATGTAGACTTGCTCCTCTGCTGCTAATCGCTGGTGAGTTGTTAACAAGCTGACATCCTGTGGATCTCTACCCTAAACCATCCTGTGCAAGCAGAAACCTTCTGCACATGTTCAGGTGTTACTCGGTTGCGGTCATATGTGTCTGACAGACACGTCATATGCAAACTTGCTCCTCTGCTCCTAATCGCTGGTGAGCAGTTAACAAGCCGACGACCTGTGGATCTCTACCCTAAACTTTCCTGTGCAAGCAGAAACCTTCTGCACATGTTCAGGTGTTACTCGGCAGTCTGTATGTGGCCTTCTTTGTTGAGTTTTCATCTGCGGGTCTGTCAGACCCGTGCGACCTGTCGTGTTACAGTTTTTTTTCTTTATTATATATATTGAATATCAAAGACCTGTTTTATGGAGGTCCCTAAAACAGGTCTTTGATACTCTGACTGTCTGACCCACGCGACTAGTCTTGTAACTTTTTCTTTTTCTTTTTGTAAAGAAATTAAAAAATATTTACTTTGTCTTTTTAGATATAAAGGGATAACGATTTCAATCCACCAATAATATCGTAACAAAATCGGTGGACACCGTCGATAGAATCTGTGCTTCAGTAAACGTTTATAGGAATACCCGGCGATGGCCCACAATAGTTTTCTATTCCCTTATGAATGTGGCAGGGATATATGAGATGATCATATACAGCTCTCAAAGAGATACTGTCCTGAAAAAGAGACGTAATTTTATGAAATAGCTATCATTCGGATTTGTAGGGGACGACATAAAAATAAGAAAATGCATTCAACGTCCTCTCACACTTTTGATGGTTTCCGAAAATGAATTATATCAAGCTTTGCTCCCGAAACAAGAAAGAGAACCAAATATTGTCAGGAGAAGCTAAGAAATGAAGAGATGTTAGGGCTGTTCAATTCATTGGAAAGATAAATTTAATACTGATGACAAAAATGCCAAAATTATATTATTTTCTCAATTAATATCTTACTTAACCCTAAATTTAAAAATAGTTAATGATAAAAATAAAAAAAATATGCAGGGTGTAATAATCAATAAAGAAATATATATTAAAAAAAAAGAAGAAAAAAAAAGAAAGAAAAGAAAATGATAAAAACAATTGAATTAATTAAAATAACGTGCATCGTAAGGAATTCGGGTCTGTGGGCCCGACCGCTTCCGTATGTCAGAGGGACGCGACCTCCGCCGGGTTAAGTAACATGTGCTGTCATCAATAAACTATTGACGAAATATCAGGTCAAAACTATATTCAAAATCAAAAAAATATTAGCCACCTGCTCTCGAACTACAACTGGGTTAACCATCCATTTCGTGTTTGTATTTTCTATTGTTCCAATGATCTATTATGTTTTTCGAGTTATTTGTTGATCGTTGGTTTTTTTGTGTAAAAATCTGGTACAAAGATTTTCCGAAGCTCTATTTAGCCTTGAAAAAGGTCCATTTCGTCCATTCCTAAACGCTCGTGCGGCATACAAAATATCTTACGAAATAGCGTCCAATATAACACTGCCCTACAAGTATTATTATTATTATTATTGTGATATTTTATTTATTTACAGAATGTTACAATCTACAATTCAACTGTATTATGCAATTTGATATTATAGATACATGTCCATGCCTCAGGTGTCCCCAGTTGTCAGTCGAATACCTTCCTTGTTAGGAAGGATTCTAGGGTGACCTGGAGTTACCTTAGGCCATCCAAACACATCCTGCACAAGAAGAGAGGATTGGAGGCGAATGAGACTTGGCCTGTGATTTCATGAGGAGAGAAAATATCCATCGATATCACTCTCAATTATTATAATTACAATTACACTGATTTTCGATCACTCCACTGCCTAAGTAGATCCCGGGCTACTTTCTATTAGGACGTCTTGGTGGAGAGGAAGGATGATTGGTGCTGGATAAGGATTGGGCTATAGGATTAGGATGATTGATCAATTTACTATGGAAGGATGAGCAGCGGCTAGGGATTATATCTTGGACAAAAGGGATATTATGGAGGGTGCGATTCGAAACATAATAAGGAGCATTAACTATGGTACATAGGACTTTGGATTGAAATGTTTGGATTCGGTTGATGTTGGAATGCTTGGCTGTCCCCCAGAGTTCAACTCCGTAAGTCCATATAGGTTTTATTAATGAGTTGTATTTTTTTTTTTTTTTTTTTTTTTTTTTTTTTTTTTTTTTTTTTTTTTTTTTTTTTTTTTTTTTTTTTTTTTTTTTTTTTTTTTTTTTACGGCGCATCTACTTCTAGGTCATTAGCGCCGACATCCAGGGTGCAGCGAGGAATTTTCCCAACGAGCCCTAAGATGAGAAAATTCCTGCCGGAGGTGGGGATCGAACCCACCATCTCCCGCTTATGAATCCAATGCGCTAACCATTAGACCACGGGAGACCCCATTTAATGAGTTGTAGACGGTTAGTTTGTTCTGTCCGGGTAATTGTGATGTTCGATTGAGTAGTCTTTATAGTTGTCCGAATCGTCGATTGAGTTCAGGTCGTTTTTGTTTAACGTGTGCATTCCAAGTGAGTCAAGATAAAACCCAAGGTATCGGATGGTATTGGTTGTGGGTAAAGGATTTTTTTTTTTATTTTACGGCGCATCTACAACTTGGCCATTAGCGCCGGGCTCACTATAGGTTGCCACCCTTTTATAAGGCCAACTGAAGTCTGTGTTATTACTTACAATAGGACTAATGCCGTAGACGCTTGGACTTAGGAGGGAGGGGTGACGAAAATTAGTAAAAAATTCCAAAACTTAGTTTATTCACAGATTTTCATGTAAATATTGAAAATAAAATGAAATAAAAATCACATACAACGTAAAAAATAAAAGAATAAATGATCTTACCAGCCTTAGTCAAACAGATATTCCTAAATCTCCAAACAATCGTAGAATTCACGTACTTTCTTTGAAATAATTTCATGTAATTTCCAACGGCTAGTACGAGCGATGTAATTCTTTCGGTGACTTGTCAAGTATTGACCACAGATATTCCTAAATCTCCAAACAATCGTAGAATTCACGTACTTTCTTTGAAATAATTTCATGTAATTTCCAACGGCTAGTAAGAGCGATGTAATTCTTTCGGTGACTTGTCAAGTATTGACCACAGATATTCCTAAATCTCCAAACAATCGTAGAATTCACGTACTTTCTTTGAAATAATTTCATGTAATTTCCAACGGATAGTAAGAGCGATGTAATTCTTTCGGTGACTTGTCAAGTATTGACCACAGATATTCCTAAATCTCCAAACAATCGTAGAATTCACGTACTTTCTTTGAAATAATTTCATGTAATTTCGAACGGCTAGTAAGAGCGATGTAATTCTTTCGGTGACTTGTCAAGTACTGACCACAGATATTCCTAAATCTCCAAACAATCGTAGAATTCACGTACTTTCTTTGAAATAATTTCATGTAATTTCCAACGGCTAGTAAGAGCGATGTAATTCTTTCTGTGACTTGTCAAGTATTGACCACAGATATTCCTAAATCTCCAAACAATCGTAGAATTCACGTACTTTCTTTGAAATAATTTCATGTAATTTCCAACGGCTAGTAAGAGCGATGTAATTCTTTCGGTGACTTGTCAAGTATTGACCACAGATATTCCTAAATCTCCAAACAATCGTAGAATTCACGTACTTTCTTTGAAATAATTTCATGTAATTTCGAACGGCTAGTAAGAGCGATGTAATTCTTTCTGTGACTTGTCAAGTATTGACCACAGATATTCCTAAATCTCCAAACAATCGTAGAATTCACGTACTTTCTTTGAAATAATTTCATGTAATTTCCAACGGCTAGTAAGAGCGATGTAATTCATTCGGTGATTTGTCAAGTATTGACCACAGATATTCCTAAATCTCCAAACAATCGTAGAATTCACGTACTTTCTTTGAAATAATTTCATGTAATTTCGAACGGCTAGTAAGAGCGATGTAATTCTTTCTGTGACTTGTCAAGTATTGACCACAGATATTCCTAAATCTCCAAACAATCGTAGAATTCACGTACTTTCTTTGAAATAATTTCATGTAATTTCCAACGGCTAGTAAGAGCGATGTAATTCATTCGGTGACTTGTCAAGTACTGACCACAGATATTCCTAAATCTCCAAACAATCGTAGAATTCACGTACTTTCTTTGAAATCATTTCATGTAATTTCCAACGGCTAGTACGAGCGATGTAATTCTTTCGGCGACTTGTCAAGTATTGACCACAGATATTCCTAAATCTCCAAACAATTGTAGAATTCACGTACTTTCTTTGAAATAATTTCATGTAATTTCCAAAGGCTAGTAAGAGCGATGTAATTCTTTCGGCGACTTGTCAAGTATTGACCACATATATTCCTAAATCTCCAAACAATCGTAGAATTCACGTACTTTCTTTGAAATAATTTCATGTAATTTCGAACGGCTAGTAAGAGCGATGTAATTCTTTCGGTGACTTGTCAAGTATTGACCACAGATATTCCTAAATCTCCAAACAATCGTAGAATTCACGTACTTTCTTTGAAATAATTTCATGTAATTTCGAACGGCTAGTAAGAGCGATGTAATTCTTTCGGTGACTTGTCAAGTATTGACCACAGATATTCCTAAATCTCCAAACAATCGTAGAATTCAAGTACTTTCTTTGAAATAATTTCATGTAATTTCGAACGGCTAGTAAGAGCGATGTAATTCTTTCGGTGACTTGTCAAGTATTGACCACAGATATTCCTAAATCTCCAAACAATCGTAGAATACACGTACTTTCTTTGAAATAATTTCATGTAATTTCCAACGGCTAGTAAGAGCGATGTAATTCTTTCGGTGACTTGTCAAGTATTGACCACAGATATTCCTAAATCTCCAAACAATCGTAGAATTCACGTACTTTCTTTGAAATAATTTCATGTAATTTCCAACGGCTAGTAAGAGCGATGTAATTCTTTCGGTGACTTGTCAAGTATTGACCACAGATATTCCTAAATCTCCAAACAATCGTAGAATACACGTACTTTCTTTGAAATAATTTCATGTAATTTCCAACGGCTAGTAAGAGCGATGTAATTCTTTCTGTGACTTGTCAAGTATTGACCACAGATATTCCTAAATCTCCAAACAATCGTAGAATTCACGTACTTTCTTTGAAATAATTTCATGTAATTTCCAACGGCTAGTAAGAGCGATGTAATTCTTTCGGTGACTTGTCAAGTATTGACCACAGATATTCCTAAATCTCCAAACAATCGTAGAATTCACGTACTTTCTTTGAAATAATTTCATGTAATTTCGAACGGCTAGTAAGAGCGATGTAATTCTTTCTGTGACTTGTCAAGTATTGACCACAGATATTCCTAAATCTCCAAACAATCGTAGAATTCACGTACTTTCTTTGAAATAATTTCATGTAATTTCCAACGGCTAGTAAGAGCGATGTAATTCATTCGGTGATTTGTCAAGTATTGACCACAGATATTCCTAAATCTCCAAACAATCGTAGAATTCACGTACTTTCTTTGAAATAATTTCATGTAATTTCGAACGGCTAGTAAGAGCGATGTAATTCTTTCTGTGACTTGTCAAGTATTGACCACAGATATTCCTAAATCTCCAAACAATCGTAGAATTCACGTACTTTCTTTGAAATAATTTCATGTAATTTCCAACGGCTAGTACGAGCGATGTAATTCTTTCGGTGACTTGTCAAGTATTGACCACAGATATTCCTAAATCTCCAAACAATCGTAGAATTCACGTACTTTCTTTGAAATAATTTCATGTAATTGCCAACGGCTAGTAAGAGCGATGTAATTCTTTCGGCGACTTGTCAAGTATTGACCACAGATATTCCTAAATCTCCAAACAATCGTAGAATTCACGTACTTTCTTTGAAATAATTTCATGTAATTTCCAACGGCTAGTAAGAGCGATGTAATTCTTTCGGTGACTTGTCAAGTATTGACCACAGATATTCCTAAATCTCCAAACAATCGTAGAATTCACGTACTTTCTTTGAAATAATTTCATGTAATTTCCAACGGCTAGTAAGAGCGATGTAATTCATTCGGTGACTTGTCAAGTACTGACCACAGATATTCCTAAATCTCCAAACAATCGTAGAATTCACGTACTTTCTTTGAAATCATTTCATGTAATTTCCAACGGCTAGTACGAGCGATGTAATTCTTTCGGCGACTTGTCAAGTATTGACCACAGATATTCCTAAATCTCCAAACAATTGTAGAATTCACGTACTTTCTTTGAAATAATTTCATGTAATTTCCAAAGGCTAGTAAGAGCGATGTAATTCTTTCGGCGACTTGTCAAGTATTGACCACATATATTCCTAAATCTCCAAACAATCGTAGAATTCACGTACTTTCTTTGAAATAATTTCATGTAATTTCGAACGGCTAGTAAGAGCGATGTAATTCTTTCGGTGACTTGTCAAGTATTGACCACAGATATTCCTAAATCTCCAAACAATCGTAGAATTCACGTACTTTCTTTGAAATAATTTCATGTAATTTCGAACGGCTAGTAAGAGCGATGTAATTCTTTCGGTGACTTGTCAAGTATTGACCACAGATATTCCTAAATCTCCAAACAATCGTAGAATTCAAGTACTTTCTTTGAAATAATTTCATGTAATTTCGAACGGCTAGTAAGAGCGATGTAATTCTTTCGGTGACTTGTCAAGTATTGACCACAGATATTCCTAAATCTCCAAACAATCGTAGAATACACGTACTTTCTTTGAAATAATTTCATGTAATTTCCAACGGCTAGTAAGAGCGATGTAATTCTTTCGGTGACTTGTCAAGTATTGACCACAGATATTCCTAAATCTCCAAACAATCGTAGAATTCACGTACTTTCTTTGAAATAATTTCATGTAATTTCCAACGGCTAGTAAGAGCGATGTAATTCTTTCGGTGACTTGTCAAGTATTGACCACAGATATTCCTAAATCTCCAAACAATCGTAGAATACACGTACTTTCTTTGAAATAATTTCATGTAATTTCCAACGGCTAGTAAGAGCGATGTAATTCTTTCGGTGACTTGTCAAGTATTGACCACAGATATTCCTAAATCTCCAAACAATCATAGAATTCACGTACTTTCTTTGAAATAATTTCATGTAATTTCCAACGGCTAGTAAGAGCGATGAAACTCTTTCGGTAACTTGTCAAGTATTGACCACAGATAGCATAGCTGGGTTGTGGTGGAGAATAGAAGACGGGGAGGGCAGGGGAGACTGTAAATCACAGAGGTGTTCGTCATTTTAACGAATTTTGGCGTTCTAGGGTTAAAGGCTGTTGCATTAAAAACATTATGATATTAAATGATATTTTCGTTTCAACCAATATTGTAACACATTCATTTACACACTAATAAGCATGCTGTTTTAATAGATTCACCATTTCAGCCCTCGTAGTACTGATCCTATATCCATAGTCTTAAAACCTTCAGGTCCAAATTTTTATTTCTTGATAAAAAAATTTTATTTTCCTGCCATAGTTGTGTATTGCTCTTGTGAAGATTCCTGATTTTTTTCAGAATTTTATGGTTAACCTGACATGAGTTATGTAATGTCCAGTATACTGGACATTGGTTCTCAAGTAATGTGATATGTGGATGAAAACCGAAATTCAAAATTTCGAAATATTAAAAAAATATATAATTAAAGCAACAAATTATTAACAATTTAAAATAAAATAATTCAGAAAATATAAATTTGAAAAATTATTAGTAAATATTATTGTAATAGCTCAAATATCATAAGGTATTGTAAAAATAGATTAGAATTTTAGACATAAAATTGTTGTCAGCGCACAGTAATAATGGAAATTAATGAAATTGAAATATTTACAGTCTAGTCTCAAAAAGAGATATTTGATTATTTAAAAAAAAAAAAAAAAAACATAAAACTAATAAGAATATATTTTTTGAAAATCATGTGAACGGACAGATGATGTTTTTGAATGGTTTGGGCACCTTCTAGCCCATACCATTCAGAAAAAGTTATGGATTATTATGGTACTCAAAAAAACAATTCTGACAACATAAAAACAAAATATAACAGTAAATATTTGAAAAATAGATAAAAAATATTGTTACATCAAATATGAGGGTTGACTTCCCATGTACAGTATACTGGACATGGATTTTCAAAAATTCGTAGACACCTTATTACAAACTTTATTGATAAAATTGAACTTCCAACCTTTAAAAAGATCATGTACATGAAATTCGGAGGAGTTTTATTCACTAAAAAGAAACCATTTGGACTAAATATGTAAAGAAATGTCAATATCTTTTAGAATCCATGACTGCCCGTGGTGGAGCAAAGAAGATTTCGGTGGAAGAAAAATACATAGAGCTTCAAACCAAAGTGGTAGTATACATCTATCGCCGATAGGCTGTGTGATACAAAGTAGAGAAGTTATGTCCAGGAGGGTGGACAAGGGAATCGAAGGGGTTAAAACCTCTGAGATACCTAACCAGATGGGTTTCCGATGTTTCAAACTTGCACAATGAACTGCCTGTATATGCTCGGAAGGATTCCAGTACAGAGCTGGAGTATAGACAATATAACCCCTCCCCCCACCTAGTGAAGAGTATCAAGTCCATGTCCGAGCATGTGAATAGAAATTTAATTCTGTCATCGATCCTGTCCTCCCCATCCCACCGCATACAATATACTCCCAACTTCATACGAATACAACCACATGGTGTTTTACTAAAAACATCATTCTCAGAACAAGCAGAAATATGAATATTGTTTTTTATATAACTTCTTCGGTATTACTTACATTTTCCTAGAGTATTTATATGTATGTATATATAAATAAAAGAAAAATACTATATATATATATATATATATATATATATATATATACATTGTTGTAGGTAGTACAAGACAAAAAAAAAATCATTTTAAATATGGTTCAATTCACAACAGAAACAGATTAAATTCAAATTTCCTATTTTTTTATTTCGAACAAGTAAAATGTTTGTTTTTTTTTATGATCAAGTCCTTTACTGAAAATCCGTTTATGGTAAATAAAATCCAATCAAACCATCATAAAGTAGATGAAATTTCATTTACGAAATCAAGGTTTCTAATGCGCCCATGTTCCTCTTAAAGAGGTTCCAGAGCGGTTCCATAAACCAGATTCAAGTTATTCTTTATAATCATTGTTTTTCTGGGGTACAGAGTAACAAAAAACAAAGATTTTGAAGAATAACCTCAATTTGGTTTATGAAAATGACCTGGAACCTCTTTCAAATGCATATAGTCACATTATTAACCTTAGTTTCCCTAAGGTCTCTTTACGATGATTTGATTGCATTTTTTTACCATAAACTTTTTGCGAGTAATCACTTCTTATTCATAAAAACCCCGACATAAAAAAATACGAAATTTTAATTTACTCCGTTTCTGTTGGGAATGAACCATAATTTACATGAACTGTTTTGTTGCAGCTGAGGCCTACTATCAACTCCTGAATGGTTGATACATTAATCCGTTTCACGCCGTTATGTATGTATATATATAAAATTCCGTCATGAGTGCAACCTCAATAGCTACTTTCCTTCGGAGGAAAGTGCTAAAACAAACAAAATATAACATAATGAATAAACAGGAAATTAATTGATATAAAAAAAAATCAGAAAACTCCAACCCGCAGAAACTGCGTCATCTTATCGAATACTAACAATAAAGCCAACGGCCATAGCCACGTTGAATGCACCGGTTCCCGTAGATCACCGAAGTTAAGCAACGTCGGGCGTGGTCAGTACCGACCACGTGCTGTTGGCATTATTAAAGGGTGGCAACCTGTAAATAGCCCGGTGCTAATAGCCAAAGAGTTGATGCGCCGTTAAAAACGAAAAAAAAAAAAAAAAAAAAAAAAAACTAACACTAAATTTTTGTCCTTATATTTCGTAAAAAAAAAATACACTTTTTATTTACTTATTTTAGTTTATCGCTTACAAGGTTTCCCCATAGCGAGGAGTAGGCCTTATATAATGATATTATTATAGTTTATTACAGTATTATTAGAGGCATATGTTAATCTAATTGCTATCTTATGTACAAAAATATTAAACATTTATAGCACAATGATCAATTATAACTTCCAAAAAGTAACTTATTCATATAGATTTTAATAAATATTGTTTATGATGCACATTAGAAATAACTAAATATATATTTTACATAGCCTATTTATATTTATACATATACAACACTAGTCTAAATATACATGTGCTATCTCACTTCTTTCTTTTTTACAATCGCGCTCATTCACGAATCACCAAATGCCACAAACATGTTACAAACGGAGATAAACATTAGTAATTAAAAATTGTTAGTTTTGAGTTAGATAGTACAGTAACCGACCACTGGCTGTCTCACTAGACTTCTCTTTGATGGTTGATGCAACTACAGCAAACCAATGTTTGATCCTATTATAAATTAATTGATAAGAAAATCAGAAAAGTCCAAACCGCAGCAACTGCGTCATCTTATCGAATACTAACACTAAGTGTTTGTCCTTTTATTTCGTTAAAAAAAAATATATTTAAACATTTAAGATGAAATCCTAAAGTGAAGCAAAAGATAAGTCGTAGCCTAAGCGAAAATTACTCTATTTAACCACCTGTTTTTGAATTTTGCCAACAAAAATCATGTTCCGGATTCATTTGGGTAACCAAATTGACCGTTCAAATCACACATACTGTTTTTGTACCAAATTTGATTAAAATCAGTCTATGACCAGCTAGAGGGCAAAGAGTCAAACATATATATATATATATATATATATATATATATATATATATATTTATATATATATATATATGTTTAGTTTATTTTTTTCCTTTATGTTTTTCTCTGAAGTTGGTGGTATAGTGGATCACTTTTGTATGTATTTTAGCCTAATAATGAAAAATTGTAGTAGCTGCAAATATTACTGTAATGACCAGCCCTTTAAAAACATGGTGATATATATATATATATATATATATATATATATATATATATATATATATTATTTATTCATGTAGATGACCCAAAATATCCAATTTCTTTTTTATCCTAGGAGGCATGGGGCCATTAAAGCAGTCTTCCTTTATTATACCATTTTATTTATTGGGTCCGACATGTTTCGTGCATCTTCTTCGCAGGAAGTCCTCTCGTTACCATGTACTCCCTCTGGAGTCCGGCAGACTCCTTTTCTTGTTGCACGGAATGGTCTAGTGTCATATAAAAGCGTGTCATTCAGCAGAAAATATACTGTGGTACTTTTACTGTTTTTAATCATTCATGAAGATTTTTTATCAACAAAAAAAAACCATCATTATATAAGATAATATTTCCATCCCACAGTTCTACGGATTGAATATTCCTCTCCGTTTTAGTTCTAGAGAAGCTTTTCCTTGGCCTTATTCATCTTAAGTTTGACAGTCAAGCCGAGAAGAAAACTTCTTAAATTGATTTTGTTTCTTTAGCTACTCCAAGCCGCCTTCTGAAGGTAACCCACCCAGAATGGCGGAAGAACTTTCTTAAAATTAATTTGAATTTTTTTGTGTCTTGAATTGTCTTTTAATAAATTGAATATTTAAATGATCAGAGGTCCAATATTAGTATTTCTTAACACATTGAATATAAAATGTAAAGAATTCCTATAATTATATAAATATTCAACAATAATACGATATAATAATAAGATAATAATTATGATTACTCTTACTTATTATTATTATTAGTATGTATGGCAACGTGTAGCACGAATATATATATATATATATATATATATATATATATATATATATATATATATATATATATATGTATATTGTCTTGTAAAGATTTTCCAAGAAAATGTCAGAGATTTCTATTACTTAACATATTCTTACTTGTATAAGATCTTCACCTAAACCATATTTATTTATAATTATTCTTCAAATGACCTTATTATTAATCTTCTTATTTTCGTCGTAGGAAGAAGGTCAAATAATAAAAACTTCACCAGGAGGTAATAAAGTTGGTGAAACTTTGCGGTGAAGTTTTTATTATTTCACCTTCCGCCTACCACGAAAATAAAAACATATTTATTTATTGTGTGTTATTTTTTTTTAAAGATTTTTTAACGTATCGGCTTCAGGACCATCCTCATAAAACTTCAGCCTAGCTGTTCCAATTCATTCACCATGTTTTTAAAGGGCTGGTCATTACAGTAATATTTGCAGCTACTACAATTTTTCATTATTAGGCTAAAATACATACAAAAGTGATCCACTATACCACCAACTTCAGAGAAAAACATAAAGGAAAAAAAATAAACTAAACATATATATATATATATATATATATATATATATATATGTTTGTCTCTTTGCCCTCTAGCTGGTCATAGACTGATTTTAATCAAATTTGGTACAAAAACACTTTGTGCGATTTGAAAGGTCAATTTGGTTACCCAAATGAATCCGGAACATGATTTTTGTTGGCAAAATTCAAAAAAAGAGTAATTTTCGCTTAGGCTACGACTTATCTTTTGCTTCACTTTAGGATTTCATCTTAAATGTTTAAATATTTTTATTTTTTTTTTAACGAAATAAAAGGACAAACACTTGGTGTTAGTATTCGATAAGATGACGCAGTTGCTGCGGTTTGGACTTTTCTGATTTTCTTATCAATTAATTTATAATAGGATCAAACATTGGTTTGCTGTAGTTGCATCAACCATCAAAGAGAAGTCTAGTGAGAGAGCCAGTGGTCGGTTACTGTACTATCTAACTCAAAACTAACAATTTTTAATTACTAATGTTTATCTCCGTTTGTAACATGTTTGTGGCATTTGGTGATTCGTGAATGAGCGCGATTGTAAAAAAGAAAGAAGTTGGATAGCACATGTATATTTAGACTTGTGTTGTATATGTATAAATATAAATAGGCTATGTACAATATATTTAGTTATTTCTAATGTGCATCATAAACAATATTTATTAAAATCTATCTGAATAAGTTACTTTTTGGAAATTATTATGGAAGTTATAATTGATCATTGTGCTATAAATGTTTAATATTTTTGTACATAAGATAGCAATTAGATTAACATATGCCTCTAATAATACTGTAATAAACTATAATAATATCATTATATAAGGCCTACTCCTCGCTATGGGCAAACCTTGTAAGCGATAAACTAAAATAAGTAAATAAAAAATATATTTATTTTTACGAAATATAAGGACAAAAATTTAGTGATAGTTTTTTTTTTTTTTTTTTTTTTTTTTTTTGGTTTCAACGGCGCATCAACTATTTGGCTATTAGCGCCGGGCTATTTACAGGTTGCCACCCTTTAATAATGCCAACAGCACGTGGTCGGTACTGACCACGCCCGACGTTGCTTAACTTCGGTGATCTACGGGAACCGGTGCATTCAACGTGGCTATGGCCGTTGGCTTTAGTGTTAGTATTCGATAAGATGACGCAGTTGCTGCGGGTTGGAGTTTTCTGATTTTTTTTATATCAATTAATTTCCTGTTTATTCATTATGTCATATTTTGTTTGTTTTAGCACTTTCCTCCGAAGGAAAGTAGCTATTGAGGTTGCACTCATGACGGAATTTTTGAAAAAATTTTGTCGAATCTTTATCGATCCTACCTAGTCTGACCCCAGATAAAATTTTTATATATATATATATATATATATATATATATATATATATATATATATATATGTGTTGTTCATTCGGCATCTGTCTCCAGCGGTCTTGCTCCTCCTAACATCGCAATATTTCGCCGGATTCCTCTCCGGCTTCTTCGGGCCTTCACTCATCCTTGCTGGTCGGTAAGGGAGACCTTCCCTTACCGACCAGCAAGGATGAGTGAAGGCCCGAAGAAGCCGGAGAGGAATCCGGCGAAATATTGCGATGTTAGGAGGAGCAAGACCGCTGGAGACAGATGCCGAATGAACAACACATTTAATTCCCAGCGAAGTAACTTGAAAAACAATATATATATATATATATATATATATATATATATATATATATATATATACAGGCCAGAGTTTTTGTTTTTTCGCCACGAAACTTGGTATATAGTATTCCCCCATCAATCGATTCAACGAACTCGTTAACCAACAGAATCGTTCCGTCTGGAGGGGACTGGTTATTATTCCATATTTACGTGTTTTATATTCATATTTTATATACACATCTTATATCTTATTGGCAAGGAATGTAAAGCTGGTCATAATATTGCTCTGGGCAGCAATGAAGAGTCAGACAGCTCCTAAAGTTATTGTTTTTACATACATTATGTTATACGGCGCTAATGGCGTAGATGCAAAAAAAAAAAAAAAATGTTTAAATGTCAATAAAGTTTTTTTTTCCATATATTTTTATGTTTACTACTATATCTCTTAAATGTCAAAGTGATTCTGTTGCCCAGGCCAGTGTTTCGGTGCGAAATAGGGTCTGCACCTAATAGGGTCTGCAGTGAGGTGCAGCGCCACTATGGACGTCCCAAACAGGGGCGCCAATACTGGAAGGTTAATGGACAAACAGACGTATTATAACTTGTCCTTACCGTGGAATTATCACCAGATACAACTAGAGATACAATGTTCAAAAATAAATACAAGGACATAGGGCGGAACAAGTGTTATACGATAGTCCTAGGATCTTATCTAACATGTGCAAATACCGGAAATAGAGCACAGGAGTTCCCCGAGAGAGCGAGTCGGTTAAAAAGCTTTGTCCCTCAGCGAGAAAACGATAGCCTTGTAGGAGATAAAAATCAGGAGAATGAAGGGATCCTCGTTGCCTTGTAATCAACTTACAATCCCTCCTTCCACCCTACTGTTTATAATCAGGTTAGATGTTTCACTCTTTTTGTCTCGCCGCTCTCTTCTCTTGAAACACTTCTCACGACTTGGTTCATTGTTTCAACTACTTACAATCCATGGAACTTATACATGGGATCAATGGACATGGAAACACTTAACGTTATGAATGACAATGAGTGTTTATAAATTAGGAATGACTTAAACTAAATATAAGATATCATTTTCAATTATTATTATTCTTCAAAAACTTTTCCAATCGTTTCTTTCAGTTACTTTTTATTGCTTCTGGGTTGGACAATGACTTTAGTGAATTAAATTACTGTTTTTAAAAGGAAATTTTGTGTATTTTATGGTCGCATAATTAGAATTTAATTATCTTGAATAGTTTTTGAGAAATTCTATCTTATCCATCAAAACATATGACTACGTTAAAAAAAAACAGAAAATTTGACATAGCTCCTTTTCCTTTCGGAATCAAACCATGCTTGAAATGAACTTTTTTGTTGGAAATTATGTCTACAATCACCTGCTAGAGTTTGGCTACTTAGACCTGAATCACCCTGTATATGATTGCATGGATTCGCCTTTCTGAATAACGAAACTAAAACACAACAGAAATATCATATTAAAAATGTAGGTGTAGGAGGAAACATTTGAAATAAAAACAAATTAAAATTCTTTTAAGATCTTCACAATAGAATTTTTTTTTCAAGACGTACAATTCTAAAAAATAGCATAAATTACGTATTGAGAACTTATGTCCCAAAAGCACAATAACCTCTGGTATAAATTATTGTGTGTAAGATCAGACATTTTTGGAGATTTAGACCATAGGTCTCTTTAACTGCTTAATGACTGATTTTATTTTATATCCTAAGTAGTATAGGTCATGCGGGTTGAGCAAGAGCTAGATCCTAGGGCTGGGCGGGGTGGGGAAATTAAGGCGGGCGGGGGGGTGGTACAGGAAGGGGCAGGGTTTGCTTTTACCCGCACAGCATCTCTGACTCATGGTGGTTACACTTGTTCGACGAGATTTGATCTAATTAGTATATTCGGCTTCTGCTAGGGCAGGGGTGGGGGCGGGCGGGGGGCGAGGGCGGGGTTTAGCCCCGCATCTATGACTCATTGTCGAGATCTAATTAATCTGACCTCGGAGAATCTTTATAATTGCTGCTGCACTTGTTAGGACGGTATATCCTCATTAGTCAGCTGCCTCTGAATATTTTATACCTAACAATTCTCCACTAATCAGTTTGTTTATTTACACTTGTTGGTGCGGTGTTGTAGGAGTCAGGTGCATCCTGTACTATTTTCTTTTTATCATATAGAGCCAGTTGTTGTTTGTCATGGAAGAAACGCACAGACAAGTTATTATTTCTCTTCAAGATGTGATTATAAAGTACCTGAGTGACGAATGTGTTTTTCAAAAGGTATTGTCTTACTGTGTTAAAAGTAGAGTTTTTAATGAATGGATGCTCAATAAAATATTGAATACTCCTGGAGGCTTTGAAGAGAAAAAGAGACGATTTGTTCAAATGTTGCCAAAACGTGGTCCTGCTGCTTATGAAATGTTTTTAAACGCATTAAGGCAGACGGGTCTTTATGCACTGGTTCATAAAATAAGAAAGTGTACGCAAATTCAACATTTTTTATGTGAAATTAACAGACTTAAAGAAGCATGTGAGTGTTATGAAAATAGTAGATTAAGAAGAAATGAGTCATTGTCTCGTGAGTTGGAGATAGAAATTAATAAATTAATTGAAACCATTAACGCTATGAGCTTGTAAACTAGTCAGTCTTGTTGGTCTAATCGAAACGTGAAGATGCAACCTTACTCGATGGAGCTGGTTACAGACTACAACTTTAGTCGCAATAAGTTTGTCCGTGTCGGACTCATCGGTGAATTGCCTGTAGTCGCACTCGTGGACAAGAAGGCAGTGTTAACCATGGATAGAGAAGAGTGGACTTCAATTGTGAGCCTGGCACCGAAAATCACCAGTTATTTTGAAAAAGCGAAGAAGAAAGATACGGTTGAGGAACAGGTAAATTTTAAAAATATCGTTTGCCTCTTTTCGAGCAGGGGAAGAAACAGAGTAATCAGATTTGAAAATCCCTATCCCTGGTACGCAATGCTTAATCACAGCCCATTACCACACATGACGCTGAGTTCACCTTCAGTAAGTTTTAACAAAAGTGAAAGTGCAAAACTGTGTTCTAAAATGGACAAAATTACCGACACCCTTTTATTAATGGAAAAAGTGTCAAAAGTATATATGAAACATATGAATCCACATCAGGCTGAACCGTTGGACTTATCTTGTAATACTTTATTAAACATGTTATGTAATGATAAGTCAGTTATGCTTGATGATGTAAAAATAAAATAATTTTTTGAAACTGTTGTGTTTTTCTTTTATATATAAACCAAATCATGCAAGGTAAAAAAAAAAAAAAAAAATGGTAAGTTTTTAGAATTGTTTTATTGAAAATTAAACAAAAACAATACAAAAAGTAAGTATCGTAAATAATTATCAGTAATCAGTAGTAGTAGTAGTAGTAATTTCATCGATGTAACAAAGTGTTCGCTTCTGTAAAAATTCTTCATCGTTCTTCCACTCTTCAGGCAAGTTATCCCAGATGTAATCCAATGCATAATTAAAAACATACAAAAGGAGTGATCGAGGTAAAAGTTTTAATTCTTCCGTAGACAAACTTTCGATTCCTTCCTCTCCCAAACGTCGTATTACTGCTTCCATCATAGAATCCATTATCATTCTGACAAGTAGATTGTCTACTCCAGCATTTTAAATATTTTCTTTCATAAACCAAAAGCAGCTCGGACTAAATGTCTTATGATGTTTCAAACAAGAAACAGATGAATCGATATCATACTTCAAATTGCAATATACACATTTGACATTTCCATCAAGTCCTCGAATGAATCCTGCAAATGAGAGTAAATGGTGAGGAATATTCCCAAACGTTTTATTTCGTACTTCTTCTTTACTAAAATCCACGGCCTCCGGATTTTTTCTCACCCACGTCGCTAAACGATGTGCTTGATTTAGAGAGCAGACAAAAGACGTGCCCAAATGGAAATGACACACAATATTATCATTTTCCAATTTTTTTAAATTGGGACATCCAAACTCATGAAGATCATAGACGGGTTGATTTACAATTTCCTCCAAGAGTTTACACTTTTCCAAGCCTTTTCCCCACAATACTTCATAGGCTTTAGTAACAGAGGATAGGCAAGTGTTGATTTCTCTATATTCCACGTCTCCATAGTACCAGTCTATTCCGTGTATATTTTTCTTTACCCAAAGATTCGCTTTTGATTGAAGAGCCGAATCAGAGTCGTGAGGAGGTTTAAATATCCAATGCCATGATGAACCGTGATTTATATCGATTATGGAAAGTTCTTTAACAATGAGTTTGTTAATAGATGTGCGATAAGCTTGAAAATCAATTACTGCTGCTCGTTTCATTTTTCTTCTCTTCTTTTTCTTCTTCTTCTTCTTTCTCACGAAGCACCAGTAATGAAATAACCAGTGTAATGGGATTGTATCTTCTATTTATACGCAGTACATTAGTACATTTTACGGACCAAACCGGTTCCAGCTTCGTATTCTACAATTCTATCGTGAAGGATGAGACAAAATGCCCTAGTATTAGTTGGAAAATTTCCTGTGGATTCCATAAGGAGACGGATATCTATAGTGGTACTTTTAACGGCCTCTGACTGTTTAGAACAGTCAATGATAAAAACGGGAGTCAATGTTTCAAAATCTTCCCTGGACAAAAGAGGATGAGAATGTTTTTCACCATAATAACTTGTTTGAAACAAGTTGTACATTTCATAGAGAAGAGCTACCTTTCCTTGAGCAAAATCCAAATTCATATCGTCATAAGGATATTGTTCACTATTCAAGTAAAGTTTTATGTTTTTTATATTACAGTTGTCAAACTGACTACCATCTTTATTAATGTTTCTATTACGATCTGTTTGAAACGCCAATATAACATAACGTGGTTTTTCTAAGTTTGTTGAAGTCTTAACGGTCCAACTTTCCTGCTGGGAGGCAGGTAAATGAGGATATTCGTATAGGTCCCATGACCTGAATGGAATCGAAACGAGTTGATTTTTATCTACCATTCTTAACAGTCTTAGACGATGCTGATCCGAAACACGGACATGAGGCATTTTCCAAATTACTTTATCCAATTGGATTTTGACATCATCATCATTATTAGCCGCCGTTACACAGTTTAAGTCCGTACTGGATCTGATTAAAACAAGTTCTTGCTTAAGATTAATTAAAATCCGTTGATAATCCTCGCAGATTCCCAATAAAATGTTTAAGGGTAAGCATATGCTAAAAACACCGTTTTTATCTATGGAAAGAGTTTTTCCTTTTCCGGGAGTAATCCATCCGGCATTTTCAAGCCCCGTGACTCTGTTGGGAGAAAATGAAGCGAGACCTTTAAGTGTGGACGTAACTCCGGGATTTCTTACTCTGTCCACCTCTATTCCATTTAATTCGTATCTGATTTCGTCAAACAGGAATGCGAAAGCGTTATTAGTCAATTTTGAAGTAGATCCATTGGTTCCATCTTTTTTCAAAATACGTCCTTCCAAATATATAAAACTTTGTGAAGGAATCGTATAAACATCTTGTTGATGAACAGGTATTCTGATTTCGTCCGATTGGTTGAATGTGTTTCCTGCATACGGTTGATGTGAATGAAATTGAATTTGAGCAAGAGAATTGTCGAATTCAATGTCTGACGTCACATTTAATATGTTATCCATTTTTTTTTTTTTTTCTTTTTTGTTATTTTCTTTTCAATTTAAACCCACACTGTCTTAAAAATTTTGCGTTTGCAGTTGTTAACCGTCTTGATGACTTTAGTTTACTAAACATTAACGAACTTTGATATTGCCTTTTATAGTCGGTTCTACTTTTACTGCTGCTGCTGCTGCTGCCGACGCCTCCGCTACGAATAAAATCAATTCCCATCTTTCTTCAAATGCAATCTCAAAGTAATAGTTTCTCCTCTGAAGACAATTAGTTCACCGCTTTGGTCTACGATTCGGACTGTAATATTGTCTATAGTCCTCCCGTTGATTGGCAAGTAAATGACTGGATTTGGTGTTTCTATTATTTTATATCCCGGTTCTACAGCGGGAAAAAATTGGTGAATACTATGATCGGCTTTTCCATTTATAAATGAGCCAGATGCGATATTACATTGAACCGAAATTGTATTTACATTAAGTATTTGCACTATATCATTCGATTCCAGAAACTTTTCAGATGGTACAAGAAGAAAATTACGATGAGTAAAACCTAAAAGTGGTCCAATGGAATTTGGTTTTTCGGGGAAATTAAAATATATTACATGAGTTGATTTTATCTCCGACTTTAAGGTATTTGGATTTCCTCTTATCATTAGCACAACGCTTGGATCTTGGTGAGATATTTGTTCACGTAAAAATGATTCTATGGCATCAATATCATATGAACCTTCGGGTATTTGAATGGATAAATTACCTATATAAAACATGTCATTAACATTTTTCTGAACGTTTGGAATGGTGTAAAAAGTATCAAACGACAATAGTCCAATGGAGTAAGAGCCGTCCAATTCTAGCGGAGGTAAAAAGTTTGCTTGGAGCACACTGGAATTACCCGTTAACGTTACAGAGTAGCTCATGGTTGTAAATAAATAAAATGTTCACGAATGGTCGATTAAATACTGTAAACAAAGATGTCCGCAGATTGATGTATTCCACTCTTGATATCTTTCTCTATTATATGTAATATTTAACCCTTTAAAATATTTTAATAATTGAGGAGGTGGTTTTAAATTTCCAAAAGAATCGAAATAAGTAACTTCGTTATTATTTTTCAAATAGCAGACCCAGTGTGAACCCTTTTCAGAACTCGGTTCTAAATTTATGATAGCGGACTCGCTTTTTTTCCATGGAGACGGAGGTAGTGTATCAATCATAAATACACCTCGAAAGTGTGGAATACATAATACGTTTTGAGCCAAATGATTCAGTTCGACATCCGTTAAAGCCCTTTGAGGTAGTCATATTTGATAAGATTTTTTGCCTTTTTTTCTTTTAGATCCTATAAACAATCCATATCCTTTTCGATAAGGCTTTAGGTAAAGCCCATTACCAATTTTCTGAGCTTCCATCGCTAAATTGTGTCTTTTTTGCTCATCCAATTTTTGTTTAGCTTCTCTTGCTTCACTGACTGCTTTAGCAACACTTGCCGCTCCCCCTGCTAGTGAACCAATAGCTGAAAGACCCGCCATTATCGGTACGAGAAAGGGTAAAAACCCTCCGGTTTTGTTTGGTATTGGAAGAACCCGAGGTGCCGTAGGTCTGTGTTTACCATTGAGATGTTTTTTAGCCTGTTTATAAGCCATTTTCGAAGCTTTAATAATCGAGGACAAATCGTTTACCTTTGCCGATTTAACAAGTTTTTTGAAACTAGTCTTTTTTTGAATACCCGAACCCATCTTTCCTTTAGCTTTCATCGCATTCGCCACTAACCAGGAAGCCGCCTTTTCCCCCAACGATGTATCCGACGCTGTAGCTCTTTGCCAAGCTTTTTCTTCAAGGACTCTATCGGCTCGTCGTCTACTCTCCAAATCTTTATGTTGATTATAAGCTATATCGTGCTCTTTGCAGGCTTGATCGAGTAGATTTATTCCTCTGTCGCCTTTAGCCAATCGATTTTTTAGTTTAGTACCGGGGCCGCAATACTGATATCCTGGGAGGTGTAATTCAAAGGGCAGTTTGTTTATAAGAGTGTTCAATAGACCTCTTCCTCGTTTCCTTCTCATACTACTACTAATGCAGCAACGTTCGCCAACTTCTTTATATATAAAACCAGATGATCATTTGCATAAACTAGTATTAGTTGTCAGTATGAAGTTGATTGAGCAAAAAGAACGTTTTCAAGCAGTCGAGTTACCGCCACCGCCACCGGCGATAGAAAAAGAAACGGATCGAAGACATGGACCACTGTTGCCGAACACAATAAGGGCTGCTGTTTGTGGCCCAAGCGGATGTGGAAAAACGAATATTATGCTTAGTCTTCTATTAGATTCAAACGGTGTGAAATTTAAAAATGTTTATATTTTCGGAAAGACTTTACATCAGCCTAAATATCGATATTTAAAAACTATTTTAAGCCACGTTGCGGACATTATAGGATTTTACACCTTCGAAGATGCAAAGGAATTGCCTCAAGACGTGGAGTCCGACTCTGTTTGCATATTTGATGACGTCACTATGGAAGATCAAAATTCTATTAAACGATATTTTAGTTATGGACGTCATAAAAACCTCGATTGCTTCTATTTGACTCAGAGTTATGTTTGCATTCCCAGACATCTCATCAGATGTAATTTTAATTTTTTGATCGTATTCTCTCAAGACGAACTGAATTTAAGACACATTTATGATGAACATGTTAGCAGTTCGGATTTGAGTTTTTCGACTTTTAAAAATATATGTTCCTTATGTTGGAAAGATTCTTTTGGTTATCTTGTCATTGACAAGAGTAGTGATTCGAACAATGGTCGATTTCGAAAAGGTCTTGATACGTTCATTGTCGATATATAAGGATGTTTTAAAGTTGAATTTTATCATTATTCGTCATGGATCCAAAAGTTACTCGTGAAATTATGCAAACGAGTGATTCGTTAAGAAAAAAATTTCATTCATTAAAGCGTCGATTGGAGGATACACAAGGAGAACGTCAAAGGTTTTTTTCTCCCTTACTTGAACCACTAGAAGATATAAAGAAACACGTACTCGATAGGAATATAGCCGCTCCTCCCCCTCCTTCTACCATTTATTCTTCTCCTCGAGGGTTTACACCTCACAAATTAATAAAAAAGCCTAGAAAACTAATCGAAACATTTGATGAGGAAAGTATGTGGGAAGATCCAAACGCCACAGTCCAAACACCACCTATTTATCGAAGATCGACTATGATTCCTTCAACTAGCGAGACCGCCTCACCACAGTCATCATATGTCGTAGTTCAGTCACCGCCGCCGCCGCCGCCGCCGCCGCTACGTACCGAAGAATTATTATTACCAGAAAAAGAAGAAAGACAGATTAAAAAAGAAAAAACGGGTGAGGAGGAAGAATATGAGACGGAAAGTGCACTTGTTGAAAAAGTAAGAGAGTACGTTAAAACACCACAAGGAGAGGAGGAACTCGAAGAAAATTTAAGGACGGCCGGACCTTTGCAAAGACATTATTTAGCCAAGTTATTCAAAGGAGGAGGTAAGAAAACTCTAGACGACAGGTATGGTCTTCGAGTTATGCCTGATGGAAGACTTGCCATTGGTGATTCGACAGACGTTCAGCTTTTCGCAAACAGCGATGACATCAACATTAATGGAAAAGTATACGAAGGAACACCCGGTCTACTCCAGCTTCTTTATTTAAAAAACCCTGAGAGTTACACACAAGATGACCTGAAAAACTATAAAAACATTCTAGTATTGACGAATGCACACAAGAAAGGCTTTAGCCAAGAGCGTGGCTTACAAGGATCTAGATCTATAAAATATAGAAATGTAATATCCAAGTTATTTTCAAACAAGTATTTTAGTCCTCACAAAATTAGTAGTAGTAGTAGTAGTCGTAGCCCCGTTGTGAGAAGAGTGTCTTCACTCCGGTCGTATAAAACAGCAGCAGCAGCAGCAACTGAAAGAAAAAAGGGAACTGGGCTTATGCATGCGTATAAACCTGTATTTGAATTTTGGAATGATCCGAACGAATTAGTGGATCGACTCAAATTACTAGTTGCTTCGTCTCAAGCCGGACACAAAGGTCATGAAAATGAAATTGAATCGATAATTGAAGAGTTGCGCGAGGAAAATATAATATATTAACGTTTTAACAATCATTTTTAACTCACAATGTTTTTGCTAGTGTCACAATGACCATAAGCAAGTTTGGAACTCACGTAACAAAAAAGTATTCAAAGTATAAAAAACATTATTTTCCATTCAGTTCATTAAAATCTGAACAGCATATCGATGCGAATAACCTACGAATAATAAAAGTTGCTAACCCGGTTGCTTCTACTGACGCGGTCAACAAATTGTATGCAGATGCGTTAGCACTTTTTTACACAGATTTGAAAAATTGGCCTAATAATTATATAAATGGTAAAGGAAAAAGGCTTGTTAACTTTGCACTACCCATAAACGGTTATGATGTTGTTACTAAAGATTATTTAGAAAAGCATGTGATAACTTTAATTGAAGATAAATATGATGCTCAGGGCAAAAGGATTACAAATATTAAAGATCCTCTACATGAAAGAGATGTGGTAACTCTTGGTTATCTAAACAACATATTAAAGAAATCATCATTATAATGGACTCGACGATAGAGAAGAAGAAGAAGACTGTGGTCGACGAGCTGCATAAACCAGCTCGACGGATATATCCTAGACGGAAAACAGTTTTGAAAGGGGTAAATGACTTGTGGCAAATAGATTTAGTTGAAATGATACCTTATGCAAAATTCAACAAAGGGCACAGATATTTATTAACAATTATCGATTGCTTTTCTAAATTTGCATGGGCTGTGCCGATAAAAAGAAAAACAGGACAAGACACGAGCAAAGCTTTGGAAAAAGTGTTTCTCTCGAGCAAACGCGTTCCAAAAAATATACAGAGTGATGCCGGTAGGGAATTTTATAATTCTCAGTTCAAAATGCTGATGAAGAAATATAAAATTAATCATTATTCTACTTTTTCAAATATGAAAGCCTCGATTGTCGAAAGATTTAATAGAACTTTAAAGGCAAAAATGTGGAAAACTTTTAGTCTCAGAGGAAATTACAAATTCTTAGATATTCTACCTTCTCTCTTGTATGAATATAATGAAACATATCACAAAACGATTGGTATGAAACCGATCGAGGTTACGTCCAAAGATATTGAAAAATATTTATTAGCAAATGTGTATTCGACAAAACCAAAGAAAAAAAAGAAAAGAAAAGAAAAGATGATTAATAAACAAACATTTGATGAAGGAGATTACGTTAGAATTTCCAAACATAAAACTACATTTTCAAAAGGTTATACTCCGAATTGGACAGCTGAAATATTTAAAATAATCAAAGTTCAGAATACGAAACCTTATACATACCTTTTGGAAGATGAGAATGGTCAATCAATTAAAGGCTCGTTTTATGAAGAAGAAATTCAAAAAGTCAAATATCCAGACGTATATCTTGTTGAAAAAGTTTTAAAAAGGAAAGGAAAAAACTTGTATGTGAAATGGATGGGATTATCTCAGAAATCATGGATCAAAGAAAATGATATTGCATAACAATTACATATATGTATTTATTGTTTAAAATATAAGTATTTGACACAATTGTATTGTTTTGTTTTGTATACCTTTATTCTAAAACTATTTTAAATACACAAAAGTTATAATTTATACATCTTACATTAAATTGATTATTACTTTCAATATATTCTCGACGTTACATATAAAAAAGCACATAGATAATAAAAAAAAAAAAAATAAAGAAAAGAAACTAACTACTTAAATTACACTTATTATAACAAATGGTGGTTATGATTGTTTTATTATTGATCCAGGTTGTAATGACCAAAAGGCAGTGTTTGCACACCATTTTCTAGAGTATATCTTTTGTCGTCGAAAGAGCATAGCGATATTTTGTTTATTAGTACGGTTTTAACATTATGTCGTTTTGATTGTATTGTATAAAATGAAGAAAACATTTTTTTACTGGTTTCAAGTGTATTTAAATAATCTGTAAAATTAAAGTCCTTGACTGATGATTGTTTAACGCCCTTGGCTTTTTTAACACAAGTTTCATTATTTGTTAAAAATGAATACATTTTGGGCCTTAAGCCTACAAATTCTACAATAGGGTCCCCAAAGGTTTCATCCTTCAAAAGACCAACAATTTTTTTATTTTTCTCCGAATAACATAAATGAGATTTTGGAAAGTTGCTTGTGTCAAAAAATTGATGCAAGTCATTAGCTATATCAAAATAAATGTCATCTGTTTTAATGCTATACAAGAGGCTATCAGTGTCAGTATAACACAAGGACACGTTATTTAAACCATATTTTTGAAGAAAAACGTTGTAGTGATAATCATACATTAGAACTTTGCTTAGTTCTAATATCGAAAACCCCACGTAAATAGGCTTGTTAAATACAACTTTTTCCTTTTCCAACTGTACTCCTACAACGTTGTCAGCAAATATAAACCTGTCTTTAAAATTTGGTTTGTTTACAAGGTTTCTCAATGATTTTGTATTAGTAACAATTTTTAAATCTATTCGGTTTCGAACGTTTTCCATAAATTTACCAAAACAGCTGTTGTTCATGAGTTTGTAAAAATCTGACTCAAAGGTATTTTTTGATAAAGCTCGCATTTTGCTATTAACTTCGATATATCGAGACAGCCATTTGCTTTGTTTAAATTTTAATATTCTGTAAATCTTAGTCACTTTTAGTCCGAGTTGTAAAGCTTGTTTTAGATTAATGTAATGTACAATATAACGTGATTTGGGTTTCAAAGTGGTTAATAGTTTTACGGTTTTTCCATTAGGCGGGATTGTGTTCTCGGGCAATAAAGGCAATTGAGAGTGTTTATCGTGAATTTCTTTGGGATAGGATATATCTACATCAAACACATAGCCAATCTCGGAGTCGTTGTCTACATCCAAAGGGTTTATAGTTTCGTCTGTCCACTCTAAACCCCCATATGGCAGTGGGCAATTCATGGCGTCCTCCGTATAAATTGTTAACGTCAACATACAATAAATAATTGCTACTTTTAGACGAATCGTATTCTTTCAGATATTTATTATTTGCTTTTGCATGACGTTGAATAACTTGACAAATTCCTCCTCTGATTCCTTTTTCAAAAAACTGAATCATATCAATATCTTTCACTATATCTAATTTTATATTTGTATATTTGAGCATCGCGTTCCAAGATAGCTGTGGTAGGGTGTAGAACCAGGCCGGATCCAATTGATATATTTTTATGCAAAGTGAGCGAAAGGTTTCAAAGACTTCACAAAGCAATATGACATCTGTTTTAATATATAATTCCGTGTATTCTTTTAGTGTTTTAATATTAAAGGTTTTCCAAACTGTCCGAGCGTGAGTATAGTCTAAATCGCTAATATGCTTTTGTGTTAAATCGTTGTAGAATTTTTCTTTTGTCGGCAATTTAGTTTCCTTCAAACGATCCAGCGAATCAAAGTAATTATAAGGAAACACTCCTTTTCTGGTAAGCAAATCAATTTTTTTTTCATCATTTATAATTTTGTACATATGGGGAAAAACCTCAATTAGCGGTTGAGTATTATTTTTTAAATTTGTAACCAATGTTTCTAAGCTAGAAGAAAGAAATTTGTAGCTATCGATAAATCTTATTTTAGTCATACACCCTACAAACGTTATGCTAAAACTGATATATTTTTCGGTATTGCTTGGAATTACTGTTACATTTTCACAAAGGCCTAGAAAGGGAATTATAAAATGCGAGTCATAGTTTTGTAAGTTGTGCATAAACACTGGTATAAAATCTGGTTTTCTTGCTCTTAAATTACAGGCATTATGTGCGGCTCCGATAAATTTCCCTGAATAATGACAATGGTGGTGAACGCGATCTTCCATCAGATTGTCTTTTTGACATAACACGCATATATTTGTAGAGGAAAATAATACTTTTTCCTCGTTGCTCAATTCGTTCATCGGAATAGGAAGTATTTCATCGACTTTGGCGACTAACGATCTCAATTTCTCTATAAATGCTTGCATACAATTTTCTCCCGTATATACGAACGGGTCTAAATCAAACATATCTGATTTAACGAGTAAAGAAACTGAAAACGGCACATGCTGATGTACTTGTTTCGTCCAAGAAATCGAAGGATTGGGAGAAGCTGTCGATATCGGAACCAAAAGTGATTCGATATCTGCATATGCTACTATTGGCACTGGCTGTGAGTATTCTACCTGCTTAAATTCAATATTATCTTCTTCTGGGAAAACAGATCGTACGGCTTTATGCTTTTGACAAAATAATTGATGATCCACTAACCGTTCCTTGGCGTTTTGCCCCCTAATATTCACGACTCCTGTTGGAAATTGAGAAAGACACCTTCGACAGATTTCATATGAACGTTTACCAGAAGAGGATATCTGCGAACTTAGTAATCGTGATAAATTTGTAATTAGGCAGTAATGAGTGTTTTCCTCATTTTGAAGATATAAAAGATCAAAAGCTTTGTCATATTCATACTTCTTACTTATTCTTAACGGATATACTTGACACTTTTCATCTAGACCAAAAACATTAATGCTCACATTATTTACAATTTCGAAAGGTGCGATGTCTTTTATTAGAGTCGGGTAGGATATACAATCGAATGAATAGGAAGATTCGATATTTGAATATGCTTCGGGATCATTTAGCCTAATAATTTCACTGAGAATAGCAAAACGAAAACATTCGTCGGTCGACGTGTTTTTTACATTTATTACACAATGTTTATCTTTTATTTGTTTTGGTAATTCAATGAATTTGGCACCTCCTAAGGGTTTATATTTTGTCAAATGTAAACAAATATAATTAGCCGAAGTATACGTCCAGTTTGATCCCTTTGTCTCAAATGATTCTTGTTCGTTAACAACTTTATCGTATACGTTTTTGATAAATTCGTCCAAATCTGTACTTTCATCGATAATTTTGACTTTTGATTTAAAATTAATATCTGTTCTTTCGACAACGGTATTCTCTACCCTTTTCGTATATGTGCATTCTAACATAAAATTTACTTTACTATTTTTCCACTCTTTAAGATAGGATTTTATTAAATTTAATATCACATATTTTTTACTGTATAAAAATTCTTGAGATGTTCTACTCTTATCGTCGTTTGGAATATAAACATCTTCGACTTGGTTTCCTAAACAACTTTTGATAATTCCATTTTCCTGAGCTACGGCCGATTCTCTCCACCGCTTATCGAAAATAGTGTACTTTTTCTTTTTCACCGGTTCCGGTGATCCGTTCATATTAAATGTTTGATTGCGACTGAAGGCTGTGCAATTCGGAATATGGCGTTTGTAATTATATGCCTTGGTGAACTCTTTACTACAACCTTTACAATAATAAAACAACCATTTACATTGGTGTCTATGAGTTGGCAAAAGCAACCCACACCGAGAACATAAAAACATATTATTTTTTATTAACTCATTTAGTCTTATGAAATAATAGTATAAATTATAAAATTCTAATGTTAAATTATTTATAAATTATTATTAAATTAAATTTAAGAAAAAATATATATATATATATATATATATATATATATATATATATATATATATATATATATATATGTTTAGACAAATTAAGTTTTTAATTTTTAATTAGGTTAATAATAACCTCCTTTTTTAAAAATTTTGCAGTCTTACAGTGAGTATGTCTTTTAGTTTATTTAAAAACCCTAATTTATCATATAACTTTAAATCATTAACTTTATTTAAAAGCTTTAGATTGATTAAGTATTGTATAAACATGTAAAGAAAATCAAAAAAACAATCCTATACAAATGTAATTTGATACGCGTTCTTTTTTTTCCCTTCATATATCATTTTTAGCGTTCCTGCAAAACGAATATATAATAAACATAAACATGTAACTAATTATGCATTTATTAAATACACAGAAAAATTACATACCTTTATAATTTATTAGTTCTTCCGCTGAAAAACATTGTATATATCGTTTCGGTAAAAATGTTCGTATATCTTCTCCTCCTTCCTCGGCTTCTATAACAGCTTCAATAGCATCTCCATATTCTGTTTGCTTCTTTGTTAACGTTTTAATTTTGTAAATAGTTTTTACCTCCAACTCACTTATACTTTTGTATGCAATATTATTGCCAATATTGTTCAACTTCCTTGCAAGCGACATCTGCAATTATTACACACATCTGTATCTAGCTTCTAGCTGATCCAACATTAAGAATATTTATTGTGAAATTTACAAAAAGACGTACTCACTGTAAAGACTCCAATAGAGATCGAGACGAGAGAGTGAAAATGAATGTGACTAAAAGAAATAGAAGTTCGCCCTTTTATATTTTGGGAGTGGGGGAAGTGATCTTAATGCTATGATTGTAAGTAATTAGCATTTGTTCTCCTTTACAGCTAACTCCCAGAATTACGATGACTGTTTTAAATTAGTCGGGTAAAAAGGTCTGTTTCGACCCAGCTTCGTGAAGAAAATGGCGGTGCCCATGATTTTCATTAGTATGTCCTATTCGGAGAATTTAGAGAGGACGATACGCAATTCTGTAGTACTCTGATAAAATGCTTGATGTATGTTCCTTTAATCACCAGTCAGGCCACCCTGCCTTTAATAATTAGACAAAACGACGTCCGCAACAGCTGACGTGAATAATCATTTTCATCTTAACAATAATAATTGCAACAATTCCCACTCCCATATGTAGCTTTAATGGAGAGCATGCGGGAGCTAATTTAGCTCGTCTTGTTTAGAATATTCGGAATACGCAGCTGACTGATTCTCTTTTCAAAGTACAATATTAAAAAGATACTCTAATTAATTATACAACTCACATACCTTATTAGTCTGTCTTCTCATTATTTCCTTGTCTTGAACATAGATGAGTCATAGATGCGGGGCTAAACCCCGCCCTCGCCCCCCGCCCGCCCCCACCCCTGCCCTAGCAGAAGCCGAATATACTAATTAGATCAAATCTCGTCGAACAAGTGTAACCACCATGAGTCAGAGATGATGTGCGGGTAAAAGCAAACCCTGCCCCTTCCTGTACCACCCCCCCGCCCGCCTTAATTTCCCCACCCCGCCCAGCCCTAGGATCTAGCTCTTGCTCAACCCGCATGACCTATACTACTATCCTATGCTCAAAAAGGCATATTTGTTTATAACATTTTTAATAACCACAGATATAGGTCAACAGATAAAAAAAAAAAAATCCGAGAACAAAATAAAATACTCTTTAGATTACCAGATTTAACTTGGGCTACAATGAAGCAGCCAAATATACCAATTTTGCCAACAGTATTACAAAACTTTAGTACAGGCAATAATACATTCAGTTCAATATCCGTAATTTGTTGAGCACACGAGTTAACTCGTTCGTACGAAAATGGAAAACGGATCTATAGTCGAGATATCTTGGGCCGAGACCAACAATAGGCAATTAGGATGTTAAAAAAAATATAAATAAATAAAAAAAGTGAACAAAAACAGGCCACGAGGGCTCAGATTAATACTCTAGGGGTTTCGGATTCCTGGCTTTACGGCTTAAGTCCAAATAAAGATAAAATTTGATCATTTATATGAAACCGACCAACTGATTTTCTTTTATTTTAGGTACCCATTAAAGGCTGAACGGGCCTAATGACGTTCTTGGAACCTGATTCCGAACCCCGAATGACGACACTAGAAAAGGACGTCTGTAGTTCGCACCCGAATTTCAAGCTGAGTTCCGTCAGAACATGGGTCATGTGATGGACCAACTGACTTACGCTTGCTCCCATATTATATATATATATATATACAGTAGACTCTCCCTTATCCTGCGTTCATGCCTAATCCGGCGGTCTCCGAGAGGAATGAGTGACGGATCTCGGAACTGGCCGGAGCTAGACCGGCTCGAGGATTCCTAGAAAACCATCCTTTCCTAGACAAACATTTGTTTTGTGGTCTTTCGTTGATTTGAGCTCAAATAAGGATATATGCTTCCTTTTAGAAGCAGGAACTTGTGTTTCTACTGAGAAAATAAATGTTTCTACTAAGGCACCGGCGTATTGAACGCCTGATTTTAGTCAGTCTCATCGCACGTGAAGTAATTTTAATAATACGTACAATTTTAAAAATTCAATATTAAAAATTGTACATATTATTATATCCTGGAATAATAAGGTTTTTCAAATACATAATTGATCTCTTCTAACTGAATTTTCTAATCCGTCCTTTTCTCTAATCCGACAATACTCCGGTCACGACGACGCCGGATTAGGGAGTTAGGGATACTCTACTGTATATATATATATATATATATATATATATATATATATATATATATATATATCCATAGAAAGATAATGTAAAAAGTGTTGTTAACCTTAAGAAGAACGGAAAAATACTTGGAAAAATCTTGTAAGAAAAGCAGGAAATGAACAAGTGTTGGATGCAAATTAATTATGGAGACGAGTTGAACTACTTCTTGAGAATGTAAATAAATCAGAGAAATTAGAATATTCAGAATGTATAAATAATTTTATTGATATTAAGGAAAACAATTTTCTCTTCAAAACGAAAGAGGAATATTTTAAAAAAATTACCTAGAAAAACCCTAAGAAATGATTTTATAATTTTGCTGTATTAAAAATTGCAAAGTGAAAATTAGGTTTTGGGTGAAGAGGGTTTAATAAGGAGTGTAAAAATCTCAAAAATATCTAAGGATTATATATATGAATACTACATATTTAGTGAATTCTCGAAATAGGCGAGAGAAGAATAATACTTCAGTTTACAGGTTCACAATATTTATTTCACTACCCTACATGTTTCGGACCATTTTGTTGCTTCATCAGGGGAATAGGTTTTGAATACAACAGATTCAGCGCCAACTTGAGGAGGAGAATTTTCCACTAGTACGGCCGGGTCGAGACTGGTCATACACTGAAATATGGCGGAACGTGGTCAAATAAAGAAAAGTATTTTCATCCGGAAATTAATTTTCAGCATATGATTATCGATCAGTTCAATACTTTGTACCTTCTTGGATTCGTTTGGAAAATATGAATGACTGGTGACCAAATAACTATCTTCATTAGTATACAGGGTGTCCTCAAAATGAACGTCATAACTTCGGGAATCGATGCAGGATAAAAAAAGGAAGACAAAAAAGTCCGACTCGCAGGAACTGCCTCATCTTAGCGTGTTTACGTACATCTCGAAGAAATGGAATAGATTAGCATCACAAATCACAGGAAACTGACACTAGCCAACTTACACAGAAGCGGATAATTCTTAATCTGTATACAGATCTGTATTGACTTATATATAAGTCAATACAATTTTGTCCTGAAAACGTACTTACTCCTCGACTACTGCTGATAAGGCTCTATTCTAAACAACTAAAAATTCGTTGTCATTTTAGATATCTTGTTTTACTAGCAAATTCGTTTTACTGTTATAATCAACTGTAAATATGTGCTTCATGGCGAATAAAATTCCATTATAGAAGTGACTCCGAAGTGAAGAAGCACCTTAGAGCGGAGCAACACGCTGAAACTTCGCTGGAAATGCAGGTCCTGCATCAATGCAATAAAGGAAAGATGATGGACCGGCTGGAGCAGGTGGAAATTAAAGTGGATTCCCTCACGTCAAGACAATGTTTAAACGGCAGAGGTGAAGGAGGCATTTTTCAACATGTTCCTAACGCCAGTCTCCCCCATCTAGCTAGGCTAGAGGGCAAGTATAGTCGGAGGAAGGTCTGAGTGAACCTCGCCCAGCTATAGGAGGTAGGTGTGGTTTTTAATTGGGGGGTATTTATGATTTGTTGGTTGTTTTTATTGATTGTTAGTACTATTAAATTTTTATAAATGTTTTAATGTTGGCCTCCCGGCAACGATTGGTTTTTTAAATATGACTTATTTGGGTTTTTAGAATTGTACTGTATGTTATTTTTATTGTTTTTAATTGTTGACGTATCGTATAATGTGACGTACCCATGTGATTTAAGTTAAGTTGTTTTATTTGATTGTAATGTTGCCTTTGTTGATGGGTGTTAACAGGACACTGAGGATGAGGTGCTGACCTCAAAAACGGTATGTTAAAATAAAGGAATTAAACAGTGGAGGTGTGTTGACTTGATTTAAATCCTGTTTACTATGATGAACCTTCACCAGCCAGGCAACCACAATTGTAGAGCATAAAAGAAGTACCTGGAAGCATATGAACTAAAAAATGTCGTGAGGTCAACCTCATAAGCGGGTTCTCCCTATGGAGATAGGGAGTAACCGCGCTAAAAGTCCTTAGGAATTTTTCTAGTTTTTCCTTCGTTTCTGATAAAAACGCAAAAAACTAAAACACAATCGAGAATAGGCATTTTTTCATAATGCCTGTATAGGAATCATTAAAAGTATATGATTCATCTTCCACCCTCTGTACCACCCACCTCCGACCAAAACAAAGCAATAAAAAATCGTATTGGTCGAAAAAATTTAATGACGTCATGTAAAGCAGCAAGTTAAAGATAATTTAACATAGCTACTTTTCTTCGGAGGAAAGTGATAAAACAAAAGACGAAAAGTTTCAATTGTTAATAAATTTAAAGTTTCAATTCTTAACACAGTTTAACATTTAACACTGGACGCATACATAATTTAAAAAAAAATAATACTTTCTTCTTCTAATAATTCCTGACAATCAATTCTAAATCTGTTCAGAGGTTTGGCCCCTTGCAGCAATACAGGCATCACATCGCACTTAGACATACTGGTTGACATATGTTGATTGCTCTGCTGTAATCTGTTTCTAGGTCCATCTAATGGGATGGATGAAATGCTTCCTTGAGCCAATGGGCTCCCTGTAGACCAAATCGACAATTGTGCAGCCCAGTACGGGAGGACCGCACGAAATTCGCTGGAGATTATCCATCCATGGCGTTGGATAGGACGTGGTGGATTTCTTAGCATGATGCATGGGCCTGGGAACAGATTACAGCAAATGCTGTCCTCTCTGTCAATGTGCAATGTGATGCCTGTAACTTTTGCCGTTTATTTTGTGGTCACCCTGTCACAAAGGACACCCTGTATCAGGATCAAGGAACGATTGTAACTCTGCGTAAAAGCGCCCAAACGATATATTATCATTTTTAAGGTCCAGATTTATACTAGCTGAAAGTTCTCTGTAAGATATACTAACGAAGGAATCAGTAAAGGTAACACTGGAAACTAAGTTTAAGGGGTAAACGTATCAAGCTGGGCAGGTAGGTTTTAAGCGTCTTTACTACATTTTAGCCAAGCAGACTCCCTGGTCAATGGAAAATACGTCCCAATAATAAAGTAATAAATAAATTATAAAGATTAAATAATGTAAATTAAATATAATAGAGAGAGCATAAGATTATTTCAAGATAATAACGGTTCCCCGTTAGGATCGGCACCCCTAAGGGTTGAAACAGAGTCCGAAAATTATGGTGATCATGTTGTCCTGACCAGTAGCAACTCTTTAAGATGATGATGGATGCATTTTCTTATCGTTAAGCTTTCATGCAATGCCTAAACGTTAAATAAACTCGGACATGTTCACTCAATCATAAACTGGCGGCAAATAAGTTAGTGTACGGTAGTATCAAAGCACAGGCTATCCTGTCATGCTTATGCCAATAATTGCAGAGTTTCTTGCTCGGTAACTTCCAATACCACTAACTGTCACTTGATACCACAGCAGGGGAAGAAGCATCTTGGGTCCAGATATGACGTAAGTTCAAGGCATTACCAAGAGCTACCGCAAAGATTCTTCAAACTGAAAACATTTTAAAATTTTGTCAAAACAGGTCGCTTACAACTATTCCGTTCAATTATTGTTTCGAATACAAGAATCCTTATTATGTTCTGCAATATAAAAAAAATTCAACGAGGCCGGGTAGCCGTGAGTGTTAAGGCGTGAGCACTTAACAATCCGTGCCAAGGGTCATGGGTTCGATTCCCACTATGGGGGTGGCTTTTCTTTAGAAATTTAGGGTTGATTAGAAATCTGCCTTAAAATTCTTAGTTTATAATAATGGGCGTTAAATTTTAAATAAAATAAAATTATTCAAGCAACATATTCCAAAACCCAATTAATTAAAATTCAAACTAAGCATAAATTATACAGTGAAATATCTAATCTGACATTAAAATGTAAATTAGATGTTACAGGTTAACCTCTTTGGCCAATGATTTTACATATGAAGGCCCCAGAAGTCAAGGGGTCTTAGTGACATTTTTGAAAAAATAAGTAAGCTATAGGATTGGGTTGTGAACACCGTAATCTTGTGGGTGGTAAAGAGATCCAAGTGATTATCGTGACAGTTGCTGCCACCTAGCTTGTGTTCTCTTGAGCATGCTCCTTTTAGCACTTTTCTCCGAAGGAAAGTAGCTATTGAGTTAGATACAGGAATGGGTTGTGAACTCCCTAATCTTGTGGGTGATAAAGAGATCCAAGTGATTATCGTGACAGTTGCTGCCACCTAGCTTGTGTTCTCTTGAGCATGCTCCTTTTAGCACTTTTCTCCAAAGGAAAGTAGCTATTGAGTTAGATACAGGAATGGGTTGTGAACACCGTAATCTTGTGGGTGGTAAAGAGATCCAAGTGATTATCGTGACAGTTGCTGCCACCTAGCTTGTGTTCTCTTGAGTATGCTCCTTTTAGCACTTTTCTCCGAAGGAAAGTAGCTATTGAGTTAGATACAGGAATGGGTTGTGAACTCCCTAATCTTGTGGGTGATAAAGAGATCCAAGTGATTATCGTGACAGTTGCTGCCACCTAGCTTGTGTTCTCTTGAGCATGCTCCTTTTAGCACTTTTCTCCGAAGGAAAGTAGCTATTGAGTTAGATACAGGAATGGGTTGTGAACACCGTAATCTTGTGGGTGGTAAAGAGATCCAAGTGATTATCGTGACAGTTGCTGCCACCTAGCTTGTGTTCTCTTGAGTATGCTCCTTTTAGCACTTTTCTCCGAAGGAAAGTAGCTATTGAGTTAGATACAGGAATGGGTTGTGAACACCGTAATCTTGTGGGTGGTAAAGAGATCCAAGTGATTATCGTGACAGTTGCTGCCACCTAGCTTGTGTTCTCTTGAGTATGCTCCTTTTAGCACTTTTCTCCGAAGGAAAGTAGCTATTGAGTTAGATACAGGAATGGGTTGTGAACACCGTAATCTTGTGGGTGGTAAAGAGATCGAAGTGATTATCGTGACAGTTGCTACCACCTAGCTTGTGTTCTCTTGAGTATGCTCCTTTTAGAACTTTTCTCCGAAGGAAAGTAGCTATTGAGGTTGCACTTATGACGGAATTTTTGAAAAATTTCTTCCGATCTCCATCGATCCTAAAAATTTCTCTCTCTCTCTCTCTACATATATATATATATATATATACATATCCACCGGGAGGGGGGGTTTACCCCAGACCCGAAACACTAATTTGATAATGCCAGCCGTAGTTTTTGTCATATTTCAACGAAATTCGGTATTCGTTATGTTGATCTAAAGAGAGACATACGTTGTAAAAATAAACTAAATCGGTTCATTAGGAGGGGGGTCTACTCCGGACCCACATTACCAATTTGCAACTACGAGCCGTAATTGTTGTTACATTTCATCAAAAACTCAGTCATCAAAAAAGTGGGTTGTAAAAATAAACTAAATCGGGTTATTTGGAGGAGGGGGCTGACTCCGGACCTAAAGTACTAATATACTCATACCGGTCGTAATTTCTGCTGTATTGTAACGAAACGCGGCATACAACGTGGGTATCTCATGAGAAAGAAGGGTTGTAAAAATGAAGTAAATCGGTTAATTGGAAAGGAGGGTTTACTTCAAACTCTGTTTTAATAGAATTAGCCAGCCAGACGTAGGTTCCCAAAGCCGCCGCGAGGAGCGCTATCTCCCACTAGAGAGACTGTATCCTATTCCTGCGTCAGATCAAAAGACGGAAAATGAAGTGTCTGTGTATTTATTAAGTAGTACAGTATCATGTATTAACATAACTCTGGAAGCAAATTATTTACAAAATTAATGATTGAACAGTTATGATTAATAATTGATCATAAGAAATGTAAATGAGCAGAACTATTCACGTGTTTACTTTATTTGTATAGGTTATTTACAGCAAATTATTCAGTAAAGTAGTCTACACAACAAAAATTCTGAGGAAAGTGCGTAGTTATGCAGCTCCTGCGGGACGGAATTTTGTAATATTTAGTCCAGAGAGAAATTAAGGGGTCTATTTGGCGCATTCTCTAATGACTTTGCATATTAATCATAAACCGGATGATGTATCTGTTATGTATCATCCATGATAAACAGCTAAGGACCTAAGAATTCGTCTAGCATGGTCAGAAAAATTTAGTTTTTTCTCTTACCACATATGTTTAACTTTGACTCCATTTTCCTAAAAACATTGCATTTGTTACTTAGACCCTTTGACCTCTGGGGTCCTCATATAATAAGAATATATCATTATTTAATATATAAATGAAAAGAATCATCCCGACCATGAAAATTGTTATATTAAATTTACTCAAGCCGAAATGCTGACAAACCAAAATAAACTGATATTATTAAACTGCCTGATCCTTTATTTCAATGAGCCTGCTTTGATAGAACTGTTTAAACTGTCAGCCGCGCTTGGCTCAATATTATAAGTTATCTCTGATTATAAACGCAATCCACTGTTTACACAATGCTTGAATCCATTTAATTCTGGCTACAGTAAATCAACCGCTTGTTTGCAATCTACTCAGACAGCCTCCGTTGATTTAACGCAGAAGAGCGACTGTTATTTTATGGAATTTAATTTCAGTTTTATTACGAAAGTGATTTATGAAATTTAATTAAAAAACGAGTATAAAACTAATGTTTTCATTCTAGAGCTCCGCAGCAATGCCAATAAGCCCTGGAGAATATTTAATTTAATGACGTTCAGTAGTTATGAATATTATTGCATTTAAAATAAAGTAAAACATGCATCTAAATCTTAAACTTATTTTATTTATTTATTTTTATACTGCCTCTACCCGTTTGAGTCATGGGCAGTCCTGTGGTGTTATATTTCTCTGTAGAGGCCTACTTCCCTGATATATGTCAATACTTGTTGCAGAGATCTTTCGTAGTCCTGTAGGATTTCAGCAAGACGGCCTTTAATATTGTTCACGGTTCTCGCCTGGTTGTATCTAGTACATTCTGTTATAAAGTGTTGAACCGTTAGTAGCTCATTACAATGTTTACAGGTGGGAGGGTAGAGTCCTTTTAAAAGATAACTGTGAGTTATTCCGGTATGACCAATTCGCATTCTTGCCAAAACTTCTTCCTATCTTCTGTTCAGCCTGTCAGATGTTTTCCATACATTGAGGTCTCCTTTAATATTTCTTAGCTTCGTTCTTGGTTCTAACCATTCGTTAGTCCAGACTGCCATTATTTGTTTAATTCTAAACTTAGTAATTCATTCTGTTATTAATTATAAAGTTAATGTTTTCAGAAGAGTAATTTTGCATTAATGTAAAAGCTTGAAGGTGAGAAATAAAATTTAATTTGCTTAACAAAAGAATTGCCGGCATGGTCAAACAAAACATCCCAAGTTCTGTAAATTTACTTCATACTGACATATGAAAGTTTAAAGTTAAAATTATTTTTTTCTAAACCTCAGTAACCCTGAGATATGGCCGTTAATATACTACATGCATTCCATATCGCATGTATTTTGTTTACAATTTTTAATAAAAAAAAAAAAAAAAAAAAAAAAAAAAAAAAAAAAAAAAAATCAGCCCCGTAATGGGCCACAAAGAACCTGAGGGGCATATTTATGACCATTATTTTTATTACACACATACATACAAACAACACACACACATACATACATTTAATATTAGATGATTTTAAATTATTTTGAGTATTTATACATTGTCATATATCAATCTTTTTGCATTTTCAACCTAGGAAGGTAAGTATGAATCAGAATAATAATAAATTAATTAAAGGCTGGGTTGGCCTAGGGGCGTTCAGGGAGGCAGGGGTGCTTGCTCGGGATTAGAACTCATGTCCTCCAGCATATATATATATATATATATATATATATATATATATATATATATATATATGTATATATATATTAAACAATTTTTGTCAATTTCAAAAATTACACTAATTTTCCAAAATAATTAAACTGAATAAATGAAATTTATTTATTTATTTTATTTTAGAGCTTCGTAACTAAGATGATAAGCTCTAATTTAAGCAAACAGAAAATATAATACATTTTAGTTTTCAAATAACAGTAATTTGAATAACCTAGTACAAAATATAAAAAATTGTGAAATTAAATATACAAAACCTTGTACAAAAAAAAAAAAAATAAAAAATAAAATAAATTAAATTTATCAAAAAGGCTAGAATCCTGGAGTATCTACAATTTACAGCTGTGCTATTTACTCATTGCTTGCTATCATAAACATTAAAAGCTAGTATGGAAAAATAATGTTTTGAAAATAGCCGAGCTATTTACAAAAGAGTAGGTACACTGTCTACGTCTTCTTAATGTTTACGTTCCGTCCTCGAGGTTCTGGTATTTTTCCCAGAGATTTCTTATTTTTCGCTTTCGATGATTAGGTACTTTTCCGTTTCTTGGGCGGCTCTTCACTTCGACCAGTCAGTACTGCCTTATCCTTTTCTTCCGGATCTTCTGCTGTCACCATCCTTTCTTCACTAGCAACAACATTATCTTGTTGAGGGTGAGGTTCAGCTGCAACGGGAATGTTGGGATTGGAAACACATAACAAGGCCAGCTTTTCTAAATTGTCCATTCTTTGAAATACGAGTTCCACAGACCTCAGGAATTCGTCGATTTTTCCATTTTCATTCGGTACACCCTCAGTTCCAGTTTCATAATAATGAAATAAAAAATTAAACTTAAATTAATTTAAAATGAACATTAGACCTAAAAAAAAAAAAAGAATAAAATACTTTATTCTTATCTTCGAAGATATTGATCTTCTGTAATCTGGTTGCTGACCTCCTTTAAAGTGTCAGTACAGCAGAGCAGGACTAGCCGGCCACTGGTTTCCAGCTCCTGTAACCAAGCGTTCCAGCTCCTGTCTGTAGTCATCGGTCAGTCGGCAGTCGTATAAGAGGTGTGTGTATGTCTGTACTGTATATCCATCACAAGGGCATGCGGCTGAGTCTCTAACTTTAAATCTATCGAGGTAAGAATTTACTGTCCTGGTAGAAGCTGTGTCGGTCTGTATGAGTGGGTTGTTTGTCGATGTTTGGATTATCGATTTTTAGAACGAAGATATACAAATGTGGGCCTTTTGTGGATTCCTCCCATCTTTTTGCCACAATTCTACACACTTCTTCATTAGCATATACTTTAGGCATATTCAAATGACTTAATTATTTGAATTCTGAAACTGGTGTATAAAAGTCTAAACTAATGAGAAATGTATCTTTTTTTTACAAGGTAGGGATTGTCGGGGTTTGGTCACTGCTACTTAATAAAACTACATTTTATCATAAAAATGGTTTTATTGTGCCGACGTTTCGGCTTGAACTTCAAGCCTTCATCAGGGCTGTAATATTTATGTGTATTTATGTTTGTAGGCATATGTATATATATATATATATATATATATATATATATATAAGGGGGCGAGGTTAGCTCAGTGGTAGAGCACTGGACTAATAAGCTGGAGGCCTGAGTTCAAATCCCGAGCAAGCACTAAAGATTTTTTCTTCTAGTGTCTTCGTTCTTGGGTTGAATTCGGCCTCCCTGACCGTCCCTAGGCCAACCCAGCCTTTAATTAATTTAATTAATAATGGGTACCTTGGGTGCTAATGACTCTAGCAGTCGATGCGGCCAAGGGGAAAATCAGGCGGCCGGAGCATAGTACTGACCACACTATCTCCCTAGTGTGCCGTATGGTCATGAATCAGATACCTCTATAGTATCTGCCCCTCAGGGCCCTCGTGGCCTGTTACGGGACTGATTTTTTTTTTTATATATATATATATATATATATATATATATATATATATATATATATATGTGTGTATATTTCAGTACTACATCCGTCCTACTTGTTTTTTACAGCCCAGATGAAGGCTTGAAGTTCAAGCCGAAACGTCGGCACAATAAAACCATTTTTATGATAAAATGTAGTTTTATTAAGTAGCAGTGACCGAACCCCGACAATCCCTACCTTTCATCATCAACGGTCAACGATCTCCTCTCAAAGTATCTTTTTTTTTTTTTTAAAAATCATATCTTTTAAATGTATTTACAATTAACCGCCACTTATAGTGTGGTTTCGAACCCACACTATATTGACGTTCTCTACAATCAGAAAAGTATGGCGGTTGATTGTCGATGTAAAACACGTTAATGTATGTAGCATTGGTACATTCATAACTCTAAAATTCAAGTTTGCCCATCTTTATTTAGGGTCTAATAAATAATATTGTAAATAAAATAATAAGCACCCATTTCATTATTTTTAATACAGACGGAGCTAGTCACGCACGTTTCTTGAAGTGTTTTATGCACCCTGAAATTTTGCTGTAGTGCATCGCTTGGGTAGATAAGAAGGTAAGTAAGTGTTGTCTAGAATTAACTTGGGGCACCAATTACTGCACATAGATGATAAGTGCAAAAAATGTCCCCAAAAAAGTGTTTTATTAAAAAATTAAGGCATATTTACAATGAATAATAAATAAGGCACCTTTAAGGGGGTCAACAAGTATAAACAAAACCCCAAAGTTCTATTTTTAAAAATTAGATTAAGTGTTTTATTCACGCTGCGATTTAATCTGCATCTTCAATAAAAATAATTAAAAATAGTTACAAAAGGGCAGAGTTTTTTTTGGGGTTTAATTATCAGCAAACTTGAAAATGTTGCCTTCATGTAACCATAAGAGTGAGAGAGAGATCACCGATCTTTGGAGCAGTTGTGGTGTTCCTCTGAGCTCTTATTGGCTCTTGGTTAGAAAATCTTGACAATTATTTATTAAACCCCACAAAAAGTGTCTACTCTTTAGTAATTATGTTTATTATTCGGGTTGAAATCGTAGCGTGAATAAATCACCTCATTTAATATTAAAAAAAAAAACAACAAATTTGGGTTTGTTTTTAACAAGGTAACCCTCTTGAACGTGTCTGTCTTATTAATTATTCATTGTAAAATTGCCCTGATTTTACATTAAAGATTTTTGGCTTCTAAACAAAACACTTTATTTGGGCCACATTTTGTCCCCCCGTCAATCCAAGAAATGCATTATAGCAAAATTTCAAGGTGCGTAAAACACTTGCGTAAAAAGTGCGTTACCAACTCTTGCACTAATAAGTTAAAGAACAGAATTTACAAAATTATATTTTAAAAATCAGTCCCATAACAGGCCACGAGGGTCCTTAGGGGCAGATACTATAGAGGTATCTGATTCATGACCATACGGCACCACTAGGGAGATAGTGTGGTCAGTACTATGCTCTGGCCGCCTGATTTTACCCTTGGCTGCTTCGACTGCTAGAGTCATTAGCAACCAAGGTACCCATTATTAAATTAATTAAAGGCTGGGTTGGTCTAGGGACGGTCAGGGAGGCCGAATTAAAACCCACGAAGGAAGGCAGTAGAAGAAAAAATCTTTAGTGCTTGCTCAGGATTTGAACTCAGGTCCTCCAACTTATTAGTCCAGTGCTCTACCACTGAGCTAAACTCGTTCCCTTAATGATACTTTATAAAGACAAAATGTATTTAAAGGAAAGTTAATTCTTGTTCAGTAAATTAAAATTGTAGATTCATAAACGTAAAAGTACAAAATGAGATAAACCTAAACGCTGAACTATTATTTTTCTCTCTCTGTATTCTTATACAACAGAATAGAAAACAATAAGCCTATTTATAAGAGTAGAATAATGAAATTTAACCAGCGCTGACAAAAGCATTTTTTTTAATTTGGATCTAATTTCTTAGAGAAGCCGCGGAGAAGAGTGAAATAGAGGCTGCAATTACTTTAATGGAATCTCTAATTGAATTTGAATTCCACCGTCCCGTGCATTAATTATCAAGGAGAAAGGAATCAGGGTCGGCCGTGTTCTGTAATCGCTGGCTTGGGGGGTATTAAGGGGTTCACGGTGATTGCTCTGCTTCTAGTCAAGGTCTAGAAGGAATCGGATATCGATCTGTGAAAATCTATATATACGATAAACCTTTTAAACGCAGAAATTGAATATAACACTGTATGTGATTTGTCGTGTTTTAGTTGTTTGTTGTTGTGGTTTAAAATGTCTACAATTTATTTGAGGCGGGCTAGAATGCTTAAGGTTAGTACTAATATATACTACGTCCTGAGGACGTGGTTTGGAACAATAATAACACATTCAAATATAAAAAAGTCCGACTCGCAGGAACTGCATCATCATAGCGCGGTTCCTGTTCATATCCCTATTGTCATTTGAAAAGCTTAGAATAGAAACAGATCATATTTTCCTCGGCCTTTGTTCAAAGGGCTTTAAGACTTTACCTGGTCGGGTCCGCCAGACCCTACAATCCTCTTCTACCGATACTTCATTTCATACGTTTCAATGAATTGGAAAATATCAACATTTTTCACATATTCCTGTGTTCTTTTACTATAGTAATAATTCTACAAATAAAATCAATTAAAAATTAAAATAAAAAACCAACAGCATAAAGGCAATTGAAAATATTCAAAAGACGTCATCGAATCTTTCTCTTGGCAAGCTATATTTCTAACAATGAATTCTTCTTCTTATTTTGCCTAATCTGTTTTATTGTCAAATACATTATCCAACTATAAGCAATTAACAAATAACAAGGAATAAAAACAGACAAAAAGAACCGTTCGAATAAACGAAATCAATTACTTCAAAGTTTAAGCACTTATTTCTCCGATTGACATCACCTAATCAAAAATTGTTTCAGAGTCTTTTTTTTAGAGAATTTATAAAGCTTTCAAATAATTTCTATCCACTTATCACGATTTCCCAACTTGGTTCGAGATATTAATGAAATTATACGAAGTTCCCAAAACTTTTCATGTCTGTTCATAAAATATTTTATCCTCACCCTTCCTTAACTCCAAACGTAACCAAAAGTATAACATGTTAGTTTTGATAAATTCAAACTTACAAAAAATATTTCAACTGAATCCCATGATTCTAAGTAACCAAACCAAAAACTTGATTTAACAACTTTTCTCCGATTTTCCCAGAAACGGTTAAAGCTATCGCCTTAAAAATGGTTTCATTCGTTTTACAAGCCCAAGAAGCCTATAAAACGAGTACTTACAAGCGTATGAACTCAACAACGTAAGCGTTACGATTTTTTTTGCGCGAATTTCGCCCCAAACGCCATCTTCCAGTGGGCGGATTTCGCTGGTTAACGAACTTGACCTTTCAAATTGGACGACGGATTTTTGTACCAAATTTGATCAAAATCGGACCATTAGGGACGCCAGAAATCCGCGAACAGACAAATATATACATACAAAATTGAACGACCGTTATTTTCGGTCTCTAGGGGTTCTGAAACGCGAAATTTTCTAGTCGGCACTTCCGGATTGTTTCATGAGATCAACCTTATAAGCGGGGTTCCTCCCTTTGAAGGGAGGGAGGAACCGCGCTAAAAAGTTTGTTTCTGACAAATCCAGGTCAACCAACCAACAAAGACGGGGTAAAATACTTTATTCAATTGAAGGAGTCTGGGAAAAATCGTGCTATGAAACATTTTCAACAAAACATAAGTATAGCTGCTATTTGTTGGATATTATGTGGGTCTATAAGTCTATGATGCAAATGCTACTAACATATGACTACAAGCTATGAATACTACTTAATCTTGTTATCACTAACCACTTCAACTAATAGTCCCACATAATATCCAACATATAGCAGATTCAGTTAAGTTTTATTAAAAATTTTGTTTGGCACTATTTTGCCCCGACCCCTTCAATTGAAAAAAAGTATTTTACCCCGTTTTTGTTGGTTTGTTGACCTGGGTTTGTCTATTACAACGCGCATCAAACAAATTCTACATGTTTCCCGCCATACAAGTTCTCTGTTAAGGAGCTCAAAATCAATATATATTTTTTTTTAAATTAATTTTTAATTGATCATGCATATACATTTTTTACATGGATACTTCTGGCCATAGGATACAATAAGAGGGTTCTGTTTTCAAGCCCACTCAACTTCATCCTCGATTAACGTCAGAAGGACGCTCAGATTACGTTGAAAGGGGCCTACCCAAGCTCCCTTCTGCTCCGACAAGTGGCTGTAGAAGAGAGATCGGGGTCAGTCCATTTCAAATCATCCAGCTAAATAGTAAAATGAAACCCATGTCCTCAGAATTGCCTGAAATTTTTTTTTATTTGTTGAACTGGTCATTCTAATGATTCATACCAAATTTCAGTTAGATATCTTGAACACTTTTTAAGTTATGAATTTTTAAAGATGTCTATAAAACTTGTTTTTGCTGTTACCGACGATTTAAGTCAAAGCGACTTTCATTTACTAAAAAAAGCATTACTCTGTTAATGTTAATGATATCTCTATGGGATTTTCACCAAAATAGTCCCAATAATATTTTGAATATAGAGTCGATGACGCACATTTAGGACATATACAATTGTTAGTACCATAAAAAATAGAAAAAAGAAAAAAAAAAAAAAAAAAAAAAAAAAAACCTTGAACACAAAGGCTTGCTTGAGGCCCAATTGTTTTTTTTTTTTTAATTTATGAACAGTCGTTTAAGCTGAAAGAATAATAACTATGTTTCTGCAGAATCAGTAGATATTTGTTAATTACTTTATTTTATGGCCGATTCCCCCAGAATAGGAATGTCCTCCTTTCCTTGGTTTTATTACTTCTCGGAGAATGGCATATATCCGAATAATTGATATGGTTACAGAAATGATTTTTAGAGTAATTGGTAATAACAAAGATGATGCCATTAAAAAGATTGGGGTATCATAACAAAAATTCTTTATTTCCTCACCATCCAAGCTCTCGTATTGAAAATTAAAACGTTACGAAGTTGCCATAATATTAATTCGTGATCTTAAGAAGACATGAATCAATAGATTTATGTATTCTCAAGAGTCATTAGCCAAGGTCTTCCAAAAGTTTTCAAATTTAAATTTTTTTTACGTAGCTTCTGCATCTAGGGCATTAGCGCCGGGCTATCTATAGGTAGTCACCCTTTCTAAACAAACATGGTAGTGAAGGGAATTCCATCAGCAGCCCCACAAACATGCTGCTGGTGGGAAAACTTGAATCTGGGATATAGATGTCGGAAAAGGATAAACTATGTGCTAAAGTTTGCGATTTAATTAACATAACAATAAACTTTTATAGGTAAAATAATTTTCAAATCAGTATTCTTTCAAAGTAATTTCCATTGGATAGTAATTCTCTATTCCATTATGATTCATAATTCAATTAAGGAATTCAATAAATATTTATGATTGACTGCCTGAAAATTACGAACTTATTGCAAGAGTTTCAAAATCTTTAAATCCAAAGTCTCTTCTGAGTAGTGGCTATCTTTTCAAGTTTGGCAGATATACAGATGAATACAATGTTATTAACAATATGGTTGGTTGAAGGTTATAATTTAAAAAAAAAAAACTTTTAGCAACCAAAAGATATACTTTGTAAATTTTAGCATCGTTAATTTTACCATTTGTCCGAGGGAAAAAAGTTATCATATAACTGGAAACTTGTTTATATTGTTGTTGTTTTTTTTACGTTTTTTCCATTTTCCCAGATCGTAAACGCTCCCACCGAAGTGTTATAGCTCGCCCAATATTTATTATGGGCTGCTTCTCATCTTTATCTACCACCTGGTCTTCGTTCTTCTCAAGGGTATTCTCAGATAATTCATTTTCTAAGGGCTGTTTAGTACTTTGTCCTAACATTTTTATGTAATATTGATGATGATTCATGAAACAAGTCGACGCCAGTAGTTTTAACATTTATTGAATAATTGGATATTACGTCAAGTTTTCCAACAGAATAAAATTTTCTTAACAATACGGCGAGGAAGAGAATGTTTAAAAAGTCCAAGAGGGTTGATTCGAGTTATTTTATGAAACTTTATCTGCTGAACACGAAAATCGCATTTCTTGCTGGTGAGCCATGCTCGTTCGGTAATGGAAGACGGAAAAGCTTCGATTATTATTTATAAGCGGAGAATTACCGAACACTCGAATCAAAATTTGTATATAGCTTAATATTTATGTGAGGATAACGAATAAATAACTCCAAGAGATTTTATCTGGTAGAAAGTCGAGCACGAGCGTTGAAAATTTAGGACACAAAATTGATTGTTGGGGACATGATTGAAAACTCGTATAAAAATTTGTGTAAGCAATCTATAATGTGAATTCTAAAAGTCAGACGTTTTGACTGGATCTAAGGCATTGCATGATGAATGCAAAGATCATTACTCTCGCTAAACAGTTTTGTATATGCCGGCCGCTTGGGAAACCTGCACCGAGCTGCCGAAATGTTTACCTGAGGGTGTTGATCTTTGAAATCCTATTGCAGTGCCTACATACCCTATTTTTCGGAAGGGAAACGCTGGGTTCGCTTAACGAAAACTGTAGTCGCAGAGAAAACGTATCTCCGAAGCGTGATTGACCTGACAAGAAGAGAACCACACAAATGCAAGGCCTTAATAGGGATCACCAAGGGTTGACATGCCGTCATATATAACAAAAAAGAAAAAAAAAAAAAAAAAGGAGAGAACAGGTCAGAAATTGAAAAAAAAGAAAGTTGGTTTGGTTTTCTATGCAGAATGAAAGAAAACCTGGATCCACGAATGTTTTTGGAATTCCAGCCCTCTGGACAAGGAAGGCCTGGATTGTTACGGACGGACCACAATCGGATGAACATGTTCATGCTTGGGCAAATAAAAAATTAAATAGAGCGAATCGCCTTGGTAGCGGATGATCATGAATAAATAAATCTTGTAAAATGTAAGTTTCATGCATTGTCTCTGTTTATATTTTGCGGTTTTTTCACAAAATTGCTTGGATGATCAGATTGTTAATCTTTAAAAAATATCACCCTACGACTTACACTGAGAAGAATGAGTGACACGTTACAGCGATTTCTCACAGGCAGGAACTGAGAAGCAAGGTTTACAGCTGTCCCAAGCACTCAAGCTTAAGAGATAATACTACCTCGTAATTTTTTTTTTCTTCTTTACAATTTTTTTTATGGGTTAAAATTCTTCCTTAATTCATCAAAAATGATATCAAAGAGTGTATATATGAAGAAAAAATTTTTAAATGGGCAAAAATACCATTTTCCCCAAAAGACTCGATGCTGAGTGAACCCGTTGCTGGGTTGAAATTAATTTTTTAAGCGAGCTTCGATTGGTCCCTTTTCAATTGTTAAGTTGTTTTTTTTTTGTCCTCCTTCAATACATTTCAAAACCCATTTTTATATATTTATTACACGAAAATATGAAAAAAAATTAAATAGAAAAAATATGTACATTTCATAACATTATACTTAAAAGACATTTTCTCAAAATTATGTTTTTCAAATCGGGCGATACTCTGGCGACTTAAATTTTTTCCCGATCAACTTCAAATTTTAACTGAAGCTTTCTAATGATATTTAATAGTAAATTACGTAGTATATTTTCGGTTCATTGAATTTTAACGATTTTATGACCGATTTTCGATCGAATTTTTAATAGAATATGAATAATTGCTCACCATTTTGGAAAAAAATTTATATTTCTTAAAATTCCTACGTACTTTACTAGATTTAACCTTATTCTTTCGAAATAATTTTAGTTTTTCGTTCTAGAATAAAAATTGCCACCAAGGTAATATTACGCCTTAAGTTCATTACATAGAAGGAGAAGATGAGGATTTTCTTATTTTATGTTTGAGATATTTCAAGGAAGGAAAAGAAACAGAAAAAAATTGTTGGACTTGGCCTGTGAAAGTTTTACATAGCTACTTTTCCCCAAGGATTTCTGCCAATTTCTGCTCCTCCACTTATTTTAATGAACTAAGTTTAATAAGTTATGTTCAAGAAGAAATATTATAAACGTTCTTAGCAATTTAAAGGCTTCCCTTAGCGAAAATGAGAGAACTTCTCGGAAGTATCATTATTATAATAGGCCTTTTCTTTTCTTGTGCTGGCTCTTAAGGAAATAGGAACAAGAAGGAAAACAGAACCGGAGTAGAAAAATAAGATTTATAAACTTGAATGAATTAATGCTCGAGAAGAAATCGTAAGTCGGTTGCTATAAAGACAGCATACTTATTGATCTCTCGAAAATTGTACACCAGAGTCTTGGTCCAAATCGGTTCGTTTAAATGATATTTATAATAAGAAAGTATTTTAACGTAGATTCTCCCTCTTTTTGGAGGGGAGAACTCTCTACTGACATCAGCGACAATGATGCAATCTGGAAGTGCTGACAAGGAACGTGGACGCATCATATTCTATGCTGTATGTAACGACAAAACCATTTGTTCAACATACGAGAAGGTTGAATATGAAGTGGAAAAAATTAAATTTAACTTGGAAAAGATTAAATATGACTTGGAAAAACTATATATTAAACACAGTTCGCTATACGATTGCTTTAAAATAAAACAAAATAATGTCCATTAGCCTTCCGTTACTTGCGGTCACCTGTGAGGTGCACCTGGCTTCTAATTTTTCTGTGGTTCTCAGAAAAAAGCGCCAGTAGTCTCCCCCCCCCTCCTACAATCCTCCTGTCTTCCCATCCTCCTGTCGTAAAAATAATTTTAATCTTCCCGAGAGTAAATAAAGCAGTAGTTTACGTACAAATAACCTCTCAGGTGACCGGGAGCACTATTGTAACTTATTGAAATCTCATATTCATTCATTAGATTATTTTCATTTCCTAAATTAGTGAAATGTGTTAATCAAAATAATTTAATTTATTTAATTTTATCAAATAAATGTAGAGATGTGGGGACTTATGGCCAGAATTCAGGTAGTAATGACTCCAGATCCGCCATATATCTGGTGTTCAGCCTTCCAATCTTATATCACATACGATTAGAAAATTTGTGAGGCCTGTAAAGATTCTACTAATGGTAGGAGAAGCACTAGATACTTCTGTGTTTCCTTCAGGAAGTTTTTTTTGTTTGGAACATATAATACCGTTGTATAATTATTGTTATAGATCGAATATTCGTGCGTAATAATACAAGTTCTTTTATTCTAATCTAAACTTTGGCTATGTGTTTTAGTAGCCTTCAATTACTTATATTTTTTTATGTATTTAGTTATTATTAAATAATAATTTTTAAATTGCAACTTTTTCAAATTTACAGGCGTTGGTACTTCCTTTTACCGATCTCCAGTTCCAAGACGTGTTTCCTTGAAATACAATTTTTATTATTATTTATTATTTTAATTCTGGCTTTTCCTTGTTATTCTCTTCACAAATATACAAAAATTACAAAAACATATCGTCTTTAATATTTTGTTCTAATGCATCACCTCACAGGTGATCCGCGAGTACATTTGTACCTATAGACACCGCGAGTAACGGAAGGTTAAGAACAGAGTCACACAAGAAAAAAAAAAGTTCAAACCCAGAGAGCAGACAATGTTTACTCTATGTTTTTGGGGTGACTAAATCCCAATCTCCTATCACTCTCTTACGTTTTATTATTGTATATTTATTTTTTAATTCCTTGAGCAGTGAAATGAGTCTGACAACATAACTAGTATTAAAATCTGAGTACTAGCTATTTTTCAGCTTGTAATTACCCGGTTATCTACAAGCCACTGTGTTATCTCCATCAATTGACACTGTCTCATTCTGATAGAAGTAATATGCAACAGAAATCCCACTTCTTTAAGAAAAATTAAGACAATTTTGTTATGAGCCTTGCGCTTTAGCTGTTACAAATAGCTCAATGCTTGGCTTGTTTTCTTTAGAGAAGGAAATGTATAAATGTATGTTCGTGCTTCAGAGGGGGTTAAAAGGCCCTGGACAGTCCTTATATCCAGTTGACAAGTACTTTTGACCATTAGTAAACACTCCAGTAAGAGAGGTGTCATCTAACAGGTGGCTTGGCTCAACTCTTTAATAAATAATACACCTTTTAAGCTTCTCCATAAGCCACGAATTTTTTAAAAACTATTTTTATCAGTGGAAATACAAAACTAATTTTAAAATGAAGAAGTTCTAAGCCACATTCATACACATAACTATTTAATTGCTATGACTGTTTATTCCGTTTAGCAATTTAGATTTCGATTATAAAAAAGAATAAAAAAACTCCGATTAATAGCACCCGTGTAACCTTAGCACTTTTCCGTAGTGCCATTTAGAAAAATACAAACAGACACAGGTAATCATTTCTTTTGATCCTTCGTGAAACACTTACTTCTCTGAAGCCTGGAAGAACAGAAAGATTCAGGTGCCACAATCAACAGTAAACTGGCAGTATCCTTACCGGAAATAATAAACTCTGCATTCTTGTTTTACTAAAATATTCATTTTAATGTTAAATAAATATAAAATAAAAACTGAGACAAAAACTCTCCAGGAAAACAAAACCGGCATTTTCGAGATTTTTGAAGCACCAATTCCTATCTATTTACAATTTTTTTGTTTATCGATTCGTTTATTTGGCATTAACAATACAACATAATATATACGTTTGTGTACCTGGAGACCACAATTTACAATTTGTAAGCAAATTTACTATAATAATGATGTCCATTAGTCAATGCGAGGAAATTGTATCTTCTTCGTTTCTTCACTCCGTTAAATTTTTGAATTGAATATACGATTGTTAAAATGAAGAGAACGGCATTAATGAAAATAAAGGTGTTAGATATATAGTTGGAAGTTAATGTGTTTATGTTTAGTTATCACACAGCTGATAATATCTCCCCTAGCATGTCAAACTATCGAATATGCAAAATTTCGTTTTTCAGATTCGAGACCTTTCTTTTGGATTGTGTACGATACAGGTTGTCGCAAATTGCCACAACTCTAACCCCTTTATAGACAGCCTTTAATGCCTTAAATTCTCGAATAAGACCATTTTTCAATATGCTACTTCGTCAATGGAAAGAATATGTTCGTTTTCTACTTTGCTCCGATTTGCATATTCGATATGGCATGGTAGGGACGATATAATCAAGTTCTTAGCGTAGTCTGTTCTGCTTATTTCAGTAATATATGTTTTGTTCTTTTCTTTGCGTATCTTTTAGTGCTACTTTTGGTATTGTTACCTATTTTTTTAATTGATGGGTTAGGTTTTTCCCGCATGGTTTAAAAAAATCGTAAGTTAGTTTGTATATTTGGTGTCTCTGGGTAAGTTTATTGCAATTCTTAAGCATTTATTTTGAAAGATCTGTATTTTTTGTAGTTACTCTTACACTCGAGACGAGTTATGATATAATTTTATAAGAACCTTTTATGTAGGAAATTTATTGCGCTTTTGAATAGATGGCTAACATTTACGACTAGTATCATGGGTTCAAGGTATTTGAGAAAACCAACCACCGGTATTTTCGTGACCTTCAGAGGAACGTGGAGATTTAATGTCGGCAGCTACGGACTGCGTCATAAGATCGATGTCATAAGCCCTCAGAGAGAGAAAGGAAACTCCCTAAAAGACTACAGTAATATACTGAACCATCAAGACATTACCGCCATGCTGGCTGAACATACCCCACGGCGCCGTACTTTCTCTCGTCCGCCTATTTCCTCCATAAGAATTTTGGCAAAAACCTCCTACTGTAAAAAATACAATAATAAGGTAATATTTAAGCTTCTATTATGTAATATAATAATTTGTTTAATATAGGCAAGAGTATTCAATAAAGATCCTCGGTAATGAAAGTATTGTTTTGATGAAAAGGCTTCATCATCCAGATTCCAACAATTGTGTAGATTTGGCAAAGCAGGCTACTTGAGAAAGAAAAAGTAAGGCCGAGAGAGAGTGAGAGAGTGAGAGAGGGAGAGAGAGTGAGAGAGATTTTGAGAGGAGAGGATGATCCTGAGTGGAGATGTTATTTCCGTTGCTGTTGGCAGTAAATTGTCGTGCCTCCTTAAAGCGGTCCTAACTTAGGGTCAGAAAGGGAGGGAGGGGATTTCAGGAAGGTCTTATAATCAACAAATGGCTCTTCGACCTAATGAAAGGACACCTCGCTCCTTCCGACTCTCTCTCTCTCTCTCTCTCTCTCTCTCTCTCTCTCTCTCTCTCTCTCTCTCTCTCTCTCTCTCTCTCTCTCTCTCTCTCATCTCTGTCTCTATCTTTTTCACCCACCCACTCTCTCTCTCTCCACTTTGTGCGACATTATCTCAAGAAACTGTAAACAAATCCCATTTCTCTAAACTCCAAGCAATGAAGAGTTTTGGCGAACAATTCAGCCTTTCTAAAAAGTATAAATCAAGATATTAAGATGGCTCTTCGCCGTAATGAAAGTACACCAAGCTCCTCTGAAGTACAACTCGCTCTCTCTCTCTCTCTCTCTCTCCCTGTCTCTTTCTCTCTCTCCCTCTTTCTTTCTCACACACTCTACGTTATGGGAAATCATCTCGAGAAACTTTGTAAACCGTGGCGTTTGGCAAAAAAACATTGTTAATGTTGTGTGTTCATATTTAACAAGTGGTTACATTTTTTAAGAAATATCAAAACAAAATAATAACTATTCCCTTTCCTAGCTTTCAATAAAATACAATTTTTATTCGTGTGATCGCGCAATAATAAAATGTTGTTGGAATTATACAAAACACTTGTTGGACAGCAACAAACTTTGCAATAATGTGCATGGCTCTAAAAATGAGAAAGTGTTTTTAATTATTTTATTTATTTTATTTTATTTTTTGTGTCCCGCTTCAATGGCGACAACCCAAAGAACAGTATCCTCCGAACTTAGCTATCCCAGGAAATCAGCATGGTTATTGGTGTTGGAAGTGTGTGTGGTCATGTAATGGTTTAGACTTATGGTTCACCTATAAATAGAGCTTAGTATCAATGGAAATATAATATCTTATAAGCCAACATTGCAGACGTTCATCAAATAAGGTTGTATAGTCCTGTATTCTTGAGGTAGGTCAGTATAGTGTTGATGTACTGGCTATCATTGCCTAGGAGTTCATGCATATCATACGGGATGTTGTAATTGCCTGTTCTCTGGCAGTCAGTCAGTAAATGTTTAATCGTAAGTTCTGTGTTACATATGTTGCATATTGGTTTGTGGCGTCTTGACATAAGAAATTCGTGGGTGAGTCGAGTATGTACAATTCGTAAACGAGCGAGTACAACTTCTTCTCGTTTATTGTCGCGAAGACTGTATGGCAATCCCTCAACTGTATTTTTTATGGTCCGAAGTTTATTGTCAGTTAGTTGTGTCCATAAGTATTGCCAATGACGTTTTATAGTAGATTTTGTGGCTGTTATTAAGTCTCTGGCAGTTATTTGTGGTACGTCATAAGTCATAAGTCTGACAGCATTTTTTGCGTGATAATCGGCAATTGAACTTTTTCCGAGTTCTTCATGTCCAGGTAGCCAGTACATTGTTGTGTTTCTGTTTAGGGTTTGTGTCTTATTCAAAATTTCTGTCAGTAGTGGATGGGTTGTATATCTGTGTGTAAGTGCTTTCAGTGCGCTTAATTTAAAATAAGTGATTTCAGTGCGCTTAATTAAAAATGTGTTTTTAATTAAAAATACGATATGAATTCATTATAACACAGGCACACACACAAAAAAATTGGTATTTTCAAAAGACACCATACATATATATTTATATATTTTGACAAGCTGAATCCAAATATAGCGTCCATTTGACCCCACCATGTCAGGTGTGAGGGCAGTTGAAGGTCAAATATCTTATGAAGTTGTTTAAGAAGATATAACAAGAGGTTCCATGGTTTTTAGGGTCGCTGAAATCAAATCTGAGGTCTGTTTTATTCCATGGGAGCACAACCAAGGCCATGTCAAGGATAAATATGTTTATTTTTCAAAAAAATGAGTCAGCAGACAAAAATCAGTTTTTGCAAAATAGATATGTTATCCTTGAAATGACCTTGATTTTGCGCCGATGGGGAGCAACAGACCTCGGATTCGAATTCAAGGACACTCAAAACCACGGAAGCTCTAGTTATTTTTTCTTAAACGACTTCATACGTTTGACCTTAAACCTGACGAGGTGAGGTGAAACGGGCACCGGATTTGGATTCAGCGTGTTAAAATACATAAGAATATATGTATGGTGTCTTTGGAAAACACCTTTTTTTTATGCGTATGCCTGTGTAATTAAAAAAAAAATATTGAACATATTTAATAATATTTAAAAGAAAAAATAATTTTATCAGATATTAATAAAATCCACACTAAAACCGAAATAAACTTTATCTAATAAGTAAATATACTTCATATTCATAAAAATAAAATAAATACATTAATTGAAAAAGTTTTAAGCAAAGAGAGAAGATTTCGTTTTAATCTGTGGATTTATCGAATGTCCGGGGAGGGGCCGCGAAAATTGGGTTGGATTCAATTAGATACTTTTAGAATTTTATTGACTATTGGATTTCAAATGCTGGTCTTCATTTAGATGTAAATCCCTCCAAATCTAAATGTGAATATAGTAGGTAAGTTAGGGCCAGTAACTCAAAGGGGTTTTAGCAAGAAAACCGAATGAAAATTTCAACCCTTCTCATTTTATAAGAAAACTCTTTATTCAAAGCGGTTTTATTAATTTTGGCTTCATGCAAATAATATTGGCAAATCCTATGTGTTTAATCAAATATCATCTGTTGGTTGATAATCGCAAAATGTGTGGAATATCATTGAAACGCTAGAAGATATATTTGAACATTTTTCAGAGTCAGTTTTTACTAATAAATCCGACAGTTCTAAGACCGAACAGTTCTAAGTTCGAAGTTCCGACATCTTAGCGCTGTTCCGTTCATACTCCTAGTTTTATAAGTACAGAAATAGAAGCAGCTATTGGTAGGGTGCATCTTTCGTTCAAATCTATATATATAAAAATGTCGTGTCTGTCTACTTGTCTGTTTGTCCGTTTGTCTGTTTGTCCGTTTGTCTTTTTGTATGTTTGTTCCTTAAACAAATCCACACCGTTTGAGTGATTTTGACCAAACTTGGAACACAGGTAGGTCTTGACACGGGGAGAGTCATAGGCTAGGCTTAAAATCGTATATGACTCACAGTTCGGAGATCACTAGTTCGAAATAATGAACCCAAATAGTTACAGATTTGCCTTACTAGATTTTAATATTAATTATTTGGTTTCTAATTTATTTTTTCTTTTATAGATGCAGGAAATAGGTGTAGCATAGCACGCCGGGTAACAGCTAGTATTAAATAAAATCTCAAAGAGAAGGAAGTTTAAAGCACCATATCGGAAAATTGATAGTATTCTAAGCGGAAATGACTCGCCCGACATTTCTACGTTCACTCTAGAAAACACTATCACCAAAACGTTTTTCATTATCTGGCCTTCTTTTACTAAAATACTAATTTTACTGATAATTGCAAACAAACAAAAAAAAAAACGACCACTTAAAAAGTCCGTTACACCATCTATATATATGTATATACAGGGTGTTTCAGGGTTAACTGGTCAAACTAAAAATATGAACTAAGGACCTCAAAACAAGAAAAGAATTTCATCTGAAGGTATGTTCGCAAACGCTTTGTTTAGGAGATATCGTCGATACAAATGCAAAGTATCAAATGTGAAACAACACATTTTTCATTTTAAATCTTTACTGATTGCTGTTGGCCTGATGGATGGCAAACTCTCGAATCTAAGTTCACACAGTGAAAGGAGGATGTTACCACTGTCAAAAGGTAGAATCTGCCTACTATTTGACTGCCCAAAAGCAAAGTAATAAATAAAAGTATTTACACTCTTGAAAGTGGTAATTTTCACATTCGTTAGTTTGCTTTTGTATCGACGATATTCACACCTAAAGATTTTCTTTGTTATGAATTATTTACTTTATATGGAATAAATAACACCTATTTATTCGTTCTATCTACTTAGTAATAAACATTAAGATTTATATTAAATGTTTTTCAAAGAGAAGCTATGTCCACTAATATAAAAGAGGTCCACGACAATGGCTAAATGTTAAGTATCCCAATCAATGGATTGACCGTGCAGGACCAGTGGCTTAGCCTGCGCGCTCTCCAGACCTGACACCACTGGATTTTTTTTGGGGTGACAATAAACAAAAAGTCAAAGCAAGGCGATGAATGATCTCAATCCCTTACAAAAAAGGATAATTGAATCTTACGAGACAATAATATCCGGTGCCGTTCTGCCACTGCTGCAGTTAAAGAATGGTGCCGAGCCTTTCTTGATGCTCAAGAAAATGAATTTGAACAATATTTAATATGACTTTAATGTTTAAGTTTAATCAATAAAGTAGTTAGAACAAATACATAAATTTCATTTATTTAATAAACCTAAGTAATTCATAACAATGAAAATCTTTAAGAGAGAGAAAGAGAGAGAAGTATTGTAGTCACAAATAAAAATGTAGGAGTTATATCTTAGCTTTTTTTTTTGTACAAAATTATATTTATGATGATAAACAAAGTATTTTCTTCAGAAAAAATAGAAAATTCTGCTTATTAAATAATTTGCAAGATTAAAAACGAAAGCAATGTTCTTAATTTTGGTAACCTATAAAAATTCGGTACATGGTAAATCTGTATATATAAAAATCACGTGTGTCTGTTTGTTCCTTATAAAAATCAACGCCGTTTGACCGATTTTGACCAAACTTGGCATATATATAGGTAGGTCTTGACCCGGGAAGTCTCGTAGGCTAGGTCAAAAAAGTCTACCAGCTGCCTGTCTGTATATTTGTTCCTTATATAAATCCACAACATTCGACCGATTTTGGCCAAGCTTGGTACACAGGTAGATCTTGGTCGGGGGAGAGTCGTACGGTAAGGCAGAAACGTTTACCATCTGTATGTCTGTATGTTTGTTCCATATACAAATCCACATCCGATGGCCGATTTTGATCAATCTTGCCACAGAGGTAGGTGGTGATACGGGGAGAGTCGTAGGCTAGATTAAAATCCTCTAGGACTAACAGTTCCGAGGTCACGGGTTCGAAACTATGAACTCGAACAGTTACAGATTTGTGTTATTATATTTTAATATTACTTATTTGGTTTCTAATTTATTTGGGTTTTTCTAGTTGCAGAATGTAGGTGTAGCATGGCACACCGGGTAGCAGCTAGTAAGACATAAAAATTCAGTACCTGTCTGATGCACTTTCCGATCTTCTCCTGCAAGTATATGAATACTCTGCTTGTGAAGTGTTCCTAGGTGGAAACAATGGTAAAAATGCAGTTTCACGCCCTCAAAACCGATTTCTTTCAAATTTTGTACAATAACGTATTTCCAACGGCCATAGCCACGTTGAGTGCACCGGTTCCCGTAGATCATCGAAGTTAAGCAACGTCGGGCGTTGGCATTAGAAAAGAGTGGAAACCTGTAGATAGCCCGGTGCTAATGGCCAAGATGTAGATGCGCCGATAAAAAAAAAGAAAGAAAAAAAAAAAAGAAAGTATTTTGATGAACTAAACACGAATACGTTAAAAAAAAATCTTCGCATTGAACTACAAAAGAAGTAATAAGCACTAAAGTTCACTGTTATGCGGGTTATGAGAGCTAATGTTAACAACTAAATTTGTGACGACTTTAAGGCATACATGCTATGCGTTTCCGCTCGCTACGCTCCCTCAAGAAGATAACAAAACCCCAGTCAATCCAACTCGCTAAAATTAATAGAATTTTAATAGAATATAATATTAAGCACTAAAGTTCACTGTTGGGAAGGTTATAAAACTAGGCGTCAACAGCGTATTTGTAAACACGCGCATGCGCAGATATGTAACATTGTGAAACAGAGAACTCTCATTTGAAATGTTCAGAATCCATTCATTCAAAAATATTGTAAATTTTAAGGGCATCCTCACCCGTCGCTTAAGGGCATACGTGCTATGAGTTTCCGCTCACTACGCTCGCTCAAGAAGATAACAAAACCCCAGTCAATCCAACTCGCTAAAATTAATAGAATTCTATTAATTATTCAAAATTTGAAATAAATCGGTTTTGAGGGCGTGAAACTTCATTTTTACCGAAACAATAATTGTAAATTGGGAGAATTTATTGAAGACCAAGCAGAAATCTTTGAAAACATGAACTGTACTCAAGTAGAACGGAAGACAAGAGAATAGATAAAAAAGGAATAGAATTGTTATAAATCACTGAGTCAGCTGGATATTTATATGGTAACGCTAGATTGAATAGTGACTGCCTTGCAAAGATAATATATACCTAGTGTTATTCACTTTGTGTAGGAAAACACTTTAGGATTAACGAGTGCCATTGACTTCAAGGATCTGTTTAAGGTATTAGACTGGTAGAGAACCTACAATTTTTTTTTTTTTTTTTTTGCCTTCTTCTTTTCTTCTTAATTAAGGTTAAATGTTTCTTTATTATATTTTATGCTTTATTGTGAAATAAAGTTTTTTATGCTCCCTGTAAAAAGTTAATGCTTAAATACAGTTTTTTATCTATCTATCTTTCTATCTATAAAATCATATTAGCCAAAAATATTAGTTTAGTATCTTGCTGCAGTTCATAAGTATGGCAATGAATTTTGTAAGTGTATTTTTCATTCCATTTTAAACTGTTCATTAATTACACAAGCTATAAGCATAATACGGAAGCACGGTAAGATGATTCAGTTCCTACTAGTGGTACTTCTCGAGTCATGAAAGTGCATAGGCCCTAAGTATTTATAACGGCCGTGCATACGGAAAGGGGAGTAGCAATGAGACCGAAGGCTTAAATTGCCTAGCTAACTTATTCTCTTTGTGTGAATTATGGATGAATCTGGATGTGGTTGGGAGAGCTTCCTTCCAAAGCCCCTACCAACTCCACAAGCCTCTCCGACCGCACTCCACTCAATCGGATACTCAATCAACTCACAGTTACACACAAACTTATCTCAATTATGGCCGATATTTTCGCTATATTCCCATGGTTTCGGAATATTTTATTGCAATTTAGTCTCTATATAAAACAATTCAGAAATATATACGGAGTCTACTTTCGATAAGGAAATTTTCAAGGGACCAGGAAAAATTGTTCAACTTCCAAAACAAGGACTTATTCGGGTTATAATTTCACTCGCAAAAAGTATAAACTGAAAAATAATGAACAAGAGACACTCATGCTGTTCATACGTAAAAACACACACACACACACACACACACACACATATATATATATATATATATATATATATATATATATATATATATATATATATATGCGTGTGGACATGTAGCACAAAAAGGCCATTTATTTTATTCTCCATAATCCTATACACAATGTTTATGACATGCATTTTATAAAATTTAATCATAAATCTTTTTGTTATAGTATATTAACTAAGTATATTTAGTTAAGGAAAATTCACAAACGATAATGTAAATGTTACAATAATCACACATGCTCTAGACGTCCTTCAGGAACGACACTACGGTTTTATGTTTCCCATTGGAGACTAACTTCATTTTATTAGGATATATTTAGTTGACTGCTTAAAGTTATCCAGAGTTTCCCTGAAATAAACGGCCAAACTTCGGGAATCGACATAGGATGAAGAAGGGAAGAAAAAAAAAGTCTTTTGGCATATTTCTCGTTTTTGCTACTTTTCCGCGAAAAATGCCCCACCCCAAAAAAAAAACAAAAAAAAAAAACTTAACATAATTGTGAATAAGCATTATTTCATAATGTTTATATAAAAAACATTAAAAAGTATATATTTTACCTTCTACTCCATCCACTTTCCCTTACAGCCCCATTACCACCTCCCGCCTCTGATTTTGTGAGGAATAATAAAACAATAGGTCTCCATTCCCCCCCCTCGACTTAACGTAGAGTATTTCCACGCATCTTGACCGGCTCGATCTTCAGACCTCACGCTCTTGGATTTCTTCGCATGGGGACACATTAAAGATTTGGTCTACAGGGAGCCCATTGGCTCAAGGGAGCACCTCATCCATAGCATCAGATGGGCCTGGGAGCAGATTACAGCAGAGCAATGCACAAATGATAACCAATCTTTCAACGTGCGTTGTGATGTCTGTGTTGGCGCAAGGGGCCCAACCTTTGAACAGTTATTAAATAGATTTTTAGGAATTATTAGAACAATAAATTATCATTTTTTATAATTATGTATTTGTCCAGTGTTTTTTGTGTTTATCACTTTCCTCCAAAGAAAAGAAGCAATTTCAAATTAACTTGCAGCTTTACATTCCGTCATTTAATTTTTTCGACCAAGAAGATTTTTTTTTCGGTGTGGTGAGTGGGTATTATTAACGAATGCCAATTCACAATACAGTTTGAGTTTTTTTTTTTTGCATTTTTCGCGGAAACGAACCAAAAACGAGAAATGTTTGAGAGTACTTTTTATCTTTCTAAACCGGTTTCAGAAGTTTGGCTGTTTATTTTGGGGACACCCTGGGTATATACAGATCCTCTTAATCCGATAACCTTTAGCCTGGACTTCTACAACCTTTAGGATAAAACAAAGCGCATTTATAAAAGTAATTATGATTATTAAAAAAAAATATTGAGGAGAATTTGGATTAAACATACTCAAACATTTATTAGAGTATGTTTAATTTGAATGCGTGTATACATGAATTAATTCTTGTCTCTTCCAGCTGCTGTAGCTGGATTTCTATGGTTTTACGGTTGGCTTCATATCTCGAAGCTCATTATTATTGAGACAACAAGCCACTTTATCTTCTGAGCTTGTTATTTTAGCCTCATAATTTGCATTTAATGAGCTCCTTCCTGTTAATTCATCAAATAAATGGATTAGATGTTTACTCGGCCAATATCAACCGCAGTATAATTCTAACTGACGTTTGACATCTTCCAATAAAGTGAGATGTGTAAATGGACGATCTGATTGGAATTGATGAATGAGAGACAATCAATCTTAAGTTAAGTCAATACTGAGAGAGTAGAAGGGAGCCATTAAACGAACCTAATCCTTCCATTATTGACGTCAATAATCCATCTCCCAGCTGAGGATTTACCTTCCGTGGTATCGACAGCTTCTTATGGATTCCACAGGAAGGTAATTCTCTCAATTAAAATTTCACATTATGATTTCCGCTAGGATTTAAAAAAATATCTACTATATATTTGTCAAATACCACTCACTCACTCACTCACTCACTCATCTATCAACGCCCAGCCCAAACCGCTCGACAGAAAATTTTGAAATTTTGCATGGACACTCCCTATATAACGTAGGCGCTCGCTAAGAAAGGATTTTTTGATATTCGTATTTTTAAGCATTTTTAGGGGGGTTTAAAGTTTGAGTTGGTTAGTGAAGGCAAGCCTAGGCAGCCTGCGTTGCTAGGACGATAAAGAACAGCTGTTTCCTTACATTATCTATCTCATAGTTTTATTTCTAATTGAGGTTAATTTCAACTATGATGGCAGACCTTGAATTACTAGAAATAAACTGTCCCTCATAGAGTTTTAATTGCGTTTCTTTTCTGCCTGTCCCTGTCAGATAGGCTTGCCATATTTTTGGAGAGTTAAACCGAGACACATTAATATGGGATGGGCATACGAGGGGGGGGGATAAAAAGAGTACAAATTATAAGCAAAATGGTTGGTGAGTTTTAAGCGTAGCAACTAACGGGAAGGGGGAATCCTAAACTGTTAGTCTACCCAAACCTTATAAATAAGAAGGAAACTTTTTTTGCTACTTGATTTTCTTAAAACAATCTCTCAGCCAAATAGTAGTGTCTGGCAGCTGGCAGCGCTGTGCAGGTAGTTCCAGCATTTTACAGTTAGATTACTTCTCATATCTTTGACACTGTGTGCAGTAGTAAAAATGTTGATTGTAGAAAAGTAACCGATTTAAAAAAGATTCTTATAAACATGAATTCATTACTTTTTACATCTTACAACCTTTCCCGGGACATTGATAAAACTGGGCGGGACACCGAAACAATTGCAAAATACCGGGACAGTCCCGGTCAAACCGTGATGTATGGCATATCCTTAGGTTTTCCAGGGGAGGTAATAATATCCGGAACCCTTGCAATGCCTTCTCGCCTATAGCCTTGGTAATACTCGTGAATATATTGGGTGTTACCATATGACTTCTTGGAAACATAAACTTTTAAATTTTAACTCCCATTGAATAAAATATAGTATGACGGGAACCGTGCTGTAATAAACTGCACAGAATTGTATAGTAACGTAATTTTAATGAAACATTATTTAACGCAATAAAATAACTACTTATCTGCCGTGACGAAGCACGGGTATTCAGCTAGTACAATATATTTGTATAATACCACTTACTCACTGACCTATCATCACCCAGCCTAAACTACTCGACAGAAAAATTTGAAATTTTCCATGGACACTCCCTTTAGGATGTAAACACTCGCTAAGAAAGGTTATTTTGATATTCACTGTTTAGGGTTGCCACCCTAAAGAGATTTCTTTTGATGAGTGCAAGTTGTATACTCTACCGACAGTGGCGCCGTCTACCTCACCGGGGCGAACTAACCCCGGTCAAGTCGGCACAGACGAAGTCCACCCTGTTTTCAGACAGCGTGTAAAGTCTTTTTGTACTCTTTCACCGGCTTTACTATGTATACCATGGCCGAGTAGTCACCTCAAACCACCGGGGCATGGAGGTGAAGAAGACATCAATTGACCGAAAATGAAGCCACAGGGAGAAATGCAGTACTCAGCTTGGGGTACCATATTTTAATCCAACAAGGCACCATCAACAGGTACCTATTTAATATACCTAATTCCACGGATCTCCAGCAGCCCAACATCATATCACCACTTCATCAGCTCACCATTGTTTCAACCTCATCAGTCCCACAACCTTCAAAATTTCATTAATCCACTAACCAACATTTGTTCTGATTTTGGCAATTTCCCCCCACTACTCTTTGTACTCAATAAATATAAATTATCAACTCAATATTCATACAGTCCACTTATTTATCCAGCCCCACAAAATATTACTTCCACATCATACCATATAAAAAATGGTGGTGTGGCAATCCTTTTTACATTCACATTTAAAAGTATTTGTAGAGGGGGTTTAAAATTTTTGGTTGGTTTTAAAGAGAGCATGCACCCCAAAGACGCTTGCGTTGCCAGGACGATAAAAGGTCAGCTGACACCGTACTGTATATATTTTAAAATAATATTTTTATTTGCGGTTCATTTCTACTATGATGGCAGACCTTGAGTTTTTAGAAATACCTGGTGATGGTCTATCTGAGGTAAAACATCCCAAACCCTTGCTTAGCCTCCTCACCTATCAGCATCCCCAGTCAGAGCACTTCTTGGTAATGCTCGCAAATATAATGGGTGTTTCCAAATGACATCTTGGAAACATAACTTTTTAAATTTTAACGTCCATTTATTATTGACAGCGAATTTTCACCTGTACAGGTTAAACTCCTGTTACTTGTAACAGATAACGGGTTATCTCTAGGTTATCTGTCTCTTGGCACTGGTCCGGAGCGCCCCAGTGTCAAGAAATATTATACTTCGATTACTTATAAATTGATGAATAACATTTAGCATGACGGGAACCGTGCTATAATAAACTGCATAAAATTATATAGAAGCGTAAATTTTTAAGATAAATTATTTTACACTATAAAATAACTACTTATCTGCCGTGACGAATCACGGGTATTCCACTAGCGTCAAATAAGAACAAAATGTCTTTTGTTTTACATGTTTTTAGTATAAATTAATAACTTATACTTGTTTTAATTGTACTTTTAAATGGTTTAGTTCTTTAATTTTATGTCTTTTATTTTCTATGAATTTTAGAAGTATATACATATAACAAATCAACCTATTGCGGGATGTAAAACCAAATAACTAATAAATAAACAAAGTCAATACTTAAGGAGATTGCTGACGAAGTAGAACCAAATTGAATTTCAAGTAATTTCCGCTCTAGTTGTATTTTTTTTTTAAATATTTCTAGTCCCAGTTGAAGTAGGGTGCTTTATCAGGAAAATATTATCTCTACAAGAGGCAAATCTATCCAAGATGGACCCATTTATTTATAAATATTTTGTGGTCATAAATATTTTAAATTAAAAAATTAATACCAATGGACTTAATTAAAATGAAATATTCAAATCAGGCCAATAGTTGAAAACATTTAAATCACTTGAGTTAACATTTTGAATATGTAAACTATTATCCATCTGCAACATCATATTATAATCCAAGCATGGGGAGAATGTTTAAGGGTTGTATTTTGGGATTTTAAGGACTGCATCAGTTCAAGAATCACCTTCGGCGGCCTTGGCCCATTTTTTTTTTGTAAGAACTCCCAGATGTTTTCAACCAGAAAACATATTAAATACTTAAATGTACGCAAAAATGCAAAATTTTGAGAAAGATCATATATTCAAAGGGGTGTCACTTGGCTCCAAATGGACCAATGGAGTTAGTTGAGGTCTCAAACAATTTTTATTTTTAATCTATGACAGGACTACTATTAGGAAGTCGTTTATTGTTGTTAGCAACTTGAATAAAAAGATAATGGTGTAAAATGTCCTAAATTATGACATTTGGTGGCGTAGGCTTAAAAGAAGAAGTACTAGGGTTTTCCAGACTCTGGATTCGTCGACCCCAAGACATATAAGAAACGTGGTCTACTTTCTGGGTCCGATTTGTTTTTTTTTTATTTATTATTTTTTTTTTGTGGCAGTGTAATTAATGATCCATCACCTGTCTATGCAAAATTCAATCATATGTAAAGCTCTATATCTAACTGTCTAAAATTCTATCATATCTAAAACTTATGATAAACGTACGATCATAGTAGCTTATGTAAAACCCTATCTAACAAGGGGAGTGCACGACGTCCCCCTCACCGATTCAAACAAGACTTTTTGTATGTGTAGTACTTAACTAGAAAAAGGTCCTGTTAAAGCGAGAAAACACACTTCTCAAGTATTCAGCTAAAAAAAAATGTTGAGAATTTACCTATAATTCTAAAAATTTGTAAGCGAAAAATGTAGGGTACGTTTTGAAATTCGATATCTCGACTTGAAATAACCCGACTTTTACGTACTTGGGCTTTTTGAAAAGAAAAGAGCTTCCTTTTTCGAACCATATAAATGACTGTTGTATTATCTCGGGAAATACTAGTGAGAAATGATTCTCAAAATAAAATTCAAATTTAAACGTTTTTGCATATAACGTCAATTCCATAACACGTAGAAATACCCCAATCAGACGAAAATGTGTAACTTTAAAACCTCTATCGACCCTCCAGATTTGGTTTGATTCGGGTAAATGCTCTTTCAAATATTGCCGGATTTTTTAATCTTTAACAAAATTTTTAGCGAAATTTAAAATACTATTTTTTTTTTTTATTTTTGGAATCTTCCCAAAATTTTAATATAGGGTTTTTTTAATGTGCTTAAAACAAATCTGACATCCTTTTTTACATTTTTTTTTATAATGCATAACGTTTTAAAGGAATATTTTGGCAAAATAATGACTTCTATACAGTCTAGTATGTAAAACAATTTTTGATTTAAAAATGGATATCAGATTTGAACCTCAAATACAAAAGTAAAAAAAATTCTTGTATATAAAATAATAAACGATATGTCCTTGTGGGAGTGAACCATTGAACCTAAATTGTTAAAAATAAAGCATAATGATGCGAAACCAGAGGCCTACGACCCTAATTTAGTGCTTCTCCAATTCAGAATTCTTTCCGTCAAGAGAAGTAGGTGAGGAGGAACCAATTTACCGAGTGAGAGAAATGGAGCGAGGCAAAGAAAAAAAAAGTGGAAAAAATAAATAAAGAAAATGCCTAAAGGAGGAGAAAAGGAACCTTAGGTCCTTAATCAAGGTGGATGGAGTGTAGTCTGGCTTTCTCAATTCAGGGCTTCATTTTTTCTTGACAAATTCCTATAACAGCTAAAAATTTATGAACATATTAAAAATCGAACATTCATATAAATGTGGAGGGGAATAAGTTATTTTGAGAAGACTGCGAATAGGCCAGACGAGACTAATGTCAAAAGGCACCCCCCACCCAAACTCAATGCTTATAGTGTACTTCTAACCGTTAAACATATTTCAAGAGAACGCCCAGTCTATTACAAGAAAGAATCGATTTTGAATTAAATCTTTCACTAAGCCAGATATAAGAAGGCAATAATCTTAATAATGTGGTGGCGTTTTTAAAAAATATAGATACAACAATTGAAGCATCTTATTTAACGTTATCACAATAAGGGCATGTTGTGAGATCTTTGTTTAATCCATGATGCATATTGATAAGTCTATTTTCAACATATCTTAATTATAATCATCCCAGAGCAAAGATATTACATTAAAATCTTCACCGCAAAAAGATAAACCTCAGTATCACCAATAATTAATAGGGCAACAATAACCCGTAGAGGTTGAATTTGCCCATGAAAAAACAAAACAAAAAAAAACATTCATATCGTTTTATCAAAGGCGTATTTCTTTTCTCGGAAAAAAATTGGAATATATATCGCCATATATTGTCAACGTCAATCCTAATAAATAATGTAATTTTACACGAGAGCTTTTACAAAGTTTATGAGTACAATCGTACGATTAAAATTGATTTTGTATACATTTTACAAAATCAATTTTAATCCTCCGAGTGCAATTTTTACAGTATAGCAGACCCGTTTAGACAATACAAAAATTATTTTTGACTATTCGAACGAGAATAACAGCTGAAGTTTAAATTTTTTTTTGAGATTTATGACGTTCTTGCACAATATTTCAAAGGCATTGCTTGGAGTAAAATATGTCATAATTGTTACCACAATGTTATATATATATATATATATATATATATATATATATATATATATATGTGTGTGTCTGTGTGTGTGTGTGTGTGTGTGTGTGTGTATTTATTAATATATTAGTGTGCCTAATAATAAGAGAATGACATCAGTTTTTTGGTTTTTTTTTTCCATAACTGGGTAGCATTCAACTAACGGACGATTGGACGAGAACGTTAACCAGCAAAGACGTTCGATCTGAAGAGTAAAGGGGTTTATAGCGTTCCAAAATTCCTATTTAGCAAATACCGGGAGTAATCTGTGCTCAATAGCAACGAACTCCGGAACAAATACGTCAATAAATAAATTAAATTAGTTTATTAGAAATGGAAGCGTACTCCTAAACCAAATTGCAAATTTATTTATTTATTTATATTTTTTAAATTTGAACGTTTTATTATTGACAAAGAACTTATGGAGCGGTTATATTTAGGTTGCCATCTTTTTCTATCCAGGATAGGGCTGATGTCTTTTCTCTTTTTGATAGAAAGCCTATTATTTAAAGTTATTTTTATTTTTTTTTTTTTTTATTATTTTACTTTAAGAGCTGCACAGCAATGTGATTAGATCTGACCTAAAAGAATTTAAATAAAATATAATAAATAAAATAATAAATTATAAGCTAAGGATCAGTAACAAAATTAAAAATTAAAGGGTATGGAGAATGAAATGAAGAAAAGAATAATAATAAAAAATAATAAAGAAATATATAAGGAATTAATAAAATAAATAAATACAGAATTATTTATTTTTAAATCCTTGCATAAATAAGTCATTTTTAAATCCTTGCAATAAAACTCGGTATGCATTATATGTTCCACATTACCAGCGAATCATATGAAAATATTATGTTAAAAATACACGACTTTTTTGAGTCTACTCTTTTTATTAAAAATATAAAAGGCCAATATTTTTTTTTTTTTTTTGTATTTACAAAAATTATTTCAAGTAAATTATTCTTGAATGTTGCTACTAAGCGAATGCGCTTAGTAATGCAGCTCCGGCGTAACAGAAAGTTTGATTATGGTAACCTGCTCAAGATAATACCTGACAGCTGGTATGTACTAAACATCACCTTTTAATCAATTAATACCAGGAACAATTTTTGGTAGCGTCATCGCCTATTTGAATTTCCTTTATTTGATGCACATTTATGCGTATATCTTCAATTGAATATTACTTTTTTAATTTATAATATTTTGAACAGCTGTCAAAATCCTAATGCCCCACCATCAGCCAAGGCAGAGGCCCCATGAGTTTCGATGGACATGCGAATAACCAAAAAAACCTTTATATATTTGTATTTATTAGCCGGTATAAACATGAATGAAAATGAAAAAAAAAATATATATATAGTTTTCATTTTAAGTAGTAAGGAAGTATACAAATAACATAAACTAATTAACTCTGAATGCTTTTAAATTTTGTCTTATCATCTTAGTATAAAAATGTATAAAAACAGTTTGAAATTTTCATTGATATTATGCGATGATATTTTAATCTACTGTAAAAAAAATGTTATGTAAAATTACCCAGACAAAGGGAAAATCTGAAGACATGGAGATTCACAGAAATTTTCTTTTGTCAAGATAGCTCACCTGAAAAAAAAAATAAATAAATAAAATAAGTATATACATATGTGAATAAGTCTTTTGGGGTATTGTCACTGTGTTCTATGTTCTATTGTGTTTTATTATACTTGTAATTTAATGTAAAGTAAGGTTGAATTTCGGTATTAGGAAAATTCACAGTTAACCTTTCCGATTTTTCTGATTCTCAGAATGCAATATTTTTTATAACAAAGATCAAAAGCTAGAAGAAAATCATTGGATATTTTTTACGGGTACAACCAAGATTATTACATTTGTAATAAATGATATATTTGCAAATTCCACTAACTCACTCACGCACTTACATAAAATCGCCCAGCAAAATCCACTAGCCAGAAAAACCTGAAATTTTAAACGAACACTCTCTTTAGAATTTAAACACTCGCTAAGGAGGGTTTGTTTGATGTTCAAATTTTTAAGTATTTTTAGAGGGGTTTGAATTTTTAGTTGGTTTTAAAGAGAGCAGTTACGACTAGGCAGCATGCGTTACTAGGACGACAACAGGTCAGCTGTTGCCGTACTGTATCGATTTTTTTTTTTTTTTTTAATTTTTCGGCGCATTGACATCTAGGCCATTGGCGCCGACATCTTGGGTCGACAGCGAGGACTTTTTCCAACGATGAGAAAATTCCTGCCCCCGGTGTGGATTGAACCCACCATCTCCCGCATATGAATCTTAGGCGTTAGCCACTAGACCACGGGGAGACCCCTGTATCTATTTAAAACTATTATTTTGGTTCATTTAAACCATGATGGCAGAACTTGTATTACTAGAAATAAACTGTTTTTTTGTCCCTCATTGAGTTTTCGCTATACCAGGTGATGGTCCATCCGAGGTAATAATATCCTGAACCCTTGCACAGCCTCCTCACCCATCAGCATCCCCCGTTACAACACCTCTTGGTAATCTTCTTTTCTCTTTTTTTTCTTCTTTTTTTTACGGCGCTTCGACATCTGGGCCATCGAAGACATAACAGGCATAATTCTTGGTAATGCTCGCAAATATAATGGGTGTTTCCAAATGACATCTTGGAAACATATATTTGTAATTTTTAACGTCCATTTATTATTGACAAGGAATTTTAACCTGTGCTGGTAACCTATAGATATCGGGTTATCTCTACGATGTCTGTTTCTTGACACTATTCCGGAGCACCCCACTATCATGGAACATTATACTTTAATTACTTATCAATTGATGAATTAATTTTAGCATGACTTCACAAAATCATTTAGTAGAGTTAATTTTGACGATACAGCTTTAATTTTGGTGGCTTTTCTTTGGAAAAAAGAAAAGGGATTAGCCCTATCCTGGCTAAAAAGGTGGAGTAACCTATTGATTTAAATTTAAAGGATGATACATTATTTAACGAATTAAAATAACTACTTATCTGCCGTGACGTAGCACGAGTAGTCAGATAGTTTAAAATTAAAATTTTAGCGCGTTCTTTCCGGATTGTAACATTAAATAAAGTGGTTTTATATAAAACATTATGAGAAACAAGCAAGCAATGTGAAAAAATGAATTTTTTCTCCTTTTTTTCCCCTTGAAGAATATAAACCGAGGAAAGAGTGTGAAAAAGAAGAGTATATAAGAAAGCATTCCATTATAAAAGAGATATAGATCCCAAGCTGCTAGCATTTCTTAACATGCTTTTTCCGGGGAAAACCCTGTCTTAAGGTGCTTTTCTCCCATATTTATTTCAAGCAGCCTTTAATCCTAAGACATCTCTCCTTCCTATATTACTCCTAATCCTTACTATATTCAAAATAGCACAGAAACATTTCATCCTAGATCCATTCAAAAGGAGAAGGGTATGATTCGTTGCTTTGGTGAATCTAATAGAAATAGGTATCTTTATGGGAGAATAAATTTCTATTTTCCCGAATGTATTAATATTCTAATATTCTGTAATTTTTTATGTACGTACTTTTTAATAATAATTTTTTTGAAAATAGTGCAAAAAAATAACTTTTGGAGAACTTTGCTAAGATCAGTTCGGAGCGTCTTTGTTTGTGTTAACATCAGATTTGGTAGTGAGACCAGGAAAAACCACACACACACACACACACACACACACACATATATATATATATATATATATATATATATATATATATATATATATATATGTGTATATATATAATGGTTTTTATAGAGTTAGGCACTAAAATACCTTGTCAAGGACTACCAACAAATTTGGTGTAAACATTTTGGTAGACATTATGTCCACCAAACAACAGAATCCGCCCAATGGAACATAGCGAAATTCTTGCGAACATATTTGCAGCGCTTACGTTTTTTGGTACACTTTTCGTGGGTAATTTAACGTGAGGAAACCGGATGAAACCATTTTCAAGGCAATATCTATAACTGATTTCGAGAAAAAAAGGAAATTGCTGGAATTTTTTTAGAGTTTAATGTTTATGTTATTGCAAAATCAAGTATTGAGCTAATAAACGTTCAATCTGTTTGAAATTTATCCAAATAACGATATTACAATTTTGGGTATATTTATTTTGTAAAACCTCACTTTTAGTGCGGTTCCTCCCCCCCCCCCTCCATAGGGAGAACCCCCGCTTATAAGGTTGTCTTCATAACGTAATCCGGAAGTGCCGATTAGAAAATTTCTAGATTCCCCTTTCAAAAATTATTTTAGAACCGGAAAGTTAAGTTCGAATCGTGACTGTCCACTGAAAAAAGAAGAAATATCTTAAATGCTTTCATTCGATTTAAAATGTCAAATAACCTATAAAAAATGTTTTTGGAAACATATAAACGCAAATTCGTAAGGATTAACATTTATTTATTTTATTTTAATTTTTACGAGCATTAAAATTTTTTTTCGCATAAATTTTGCCGAAAAAATAGAATTCTCGACGGCAGTTTCTGCTGGTTGGGGAATATTACCTTTTAAACCAGACAAATTTTTCTGTACCAAATTTAATGACATTCGGGCCAAAATCAACAGTCCTTCAGAAGGAGCGAGAAAACACACAAAAAAGAGGCGGAAAATTCTGCAATTATAGAAATAGTAGAAAAAACTATATTGTTTAATTTTAGCACTTACCTTAATTGCTACTTTCCTCCGAAGGAAAGTAGCTATTGAGGTTGCACTCATGACAGAATTTTTGAAAAATTTCTTCAAATGTTTATCGATCCTACCTAGTAGACACCGAAAATGACCCCCGTTAAAATATATATAACAGAAAATGAATGTTATATATATAACATTAATATAAAATAAATGTTAACAGACACACACACACATATATATATATAAACGATTGAACGAGTCCGTTAACCACCAAAATCGATTCACCGGAAGGGGGGTTTACCCCGAACCCAAAACACTAATTTTTCTTTCATTTTTTCTTGTGTAAACGGAAGACAATGAATAACATCAAATTAGCATAAACGCTAATTTATTAAAAATGGCCCTGCGTGTAGAGCGACTTTTAATAAATTGACGTATATGTCAATTTGATTTTATTAATTGACCATCTGCTTGCACAAGAAAAATTGTCAAAATTTTGGTTATTATTGTATTCTTTAACTTCTGATCCATGAATATTAAGGGTTTCAACAATGCCATTAAGTAATAAGTTAATTATCTCCGATTACTTTGCTGAAAGCTTCGTACAGTTTACCCTTTCTTTCCTAGCCGACTAAAATATTGAAAAGACAAGATTACATGGATGCATTAAAAAGAGAATTACATAAAGGAATAAGAAGAGAAAGATATATGTTGAATAAATTGTAGAATGCCGACAGAGAGAAGCCGCCATGAGAATGCTTTCTCTGGGAAATGAACTGCTATAAACTAGAGGAACGGAGATGTAAAGATGCTGAAATAAAAAGTACTATTTAATGAATGGGCTACATATCATCCTCCACCATTATACTTCTCTTGTAATTCCTTATGATCCTCTACTAATCCCTACCACTTTGTTTTCATTCTTTATTCATAGTGTCTTCGCACTGATTTATTGTCTTATTGTCCTAATGCTTAGTCTATTTGCACCTTTGAACGAATAAATTAACTTATGATATCATCACGAAAATACCAAATATTTCGTAGTATTTGAAAGGTCAAGTACGTTAACCCATTCGCCACTCTTGCACTGGCTACGCACTCCCCGCGCTACTGTCGCACTGGTTCGGGCTGACAAAGACGCTCTCCCCGCGCTACTGTCGCACTGGTTCGGGCAGACAAAGACGCTCCCCCCACGCTACTCTCGCACTGGTTCGGGCTGACAAAGACGCTCTCCCCGCGCTACTGTCGCACTGGTTCGGGCTGACAAAGAAGCTCTCCCCGCGCTACTGTCGCACTGGTTCGGGCTAACAAAGACCCTCTCCCCATTCTACACTCCCACTGTTTCAGGCTGACAATGACCCTCTCCCCACGCTACTCTCCCACTGGTTCGGGCTGACAATGACCCTCTCCCCACGCTACTCTCCCATTGGTTCGGGCTGAAAATGGCCCTCTCCCCGCGCTACTCTCCCACTGGTTTGGGCTGACAATGACTCTCTCCCCGCGCTACTCTCCCACTGGTTCGGGCTGACAATGGCCCTCTCCCCGCGCTACTCTCCCACTGGTTTGGGCTGACAATGACCCTCTCCCCGCGCTACTCTCCCACTGGTTCGGGCTGACAATGACCCTCTCCCCGCGCTACTCTTGCACTGGTTCGGGCTGACAATGACTCTCTCCCCACGCTACTCTCCCACTGGTTCGGGCTGACAATGGCCCTCTCCCCGCGCTACTCTCCCACTGGTTTGGGCTGACAATGACCCTCTCCCCGCGCTACTCTCCCACTGGTTCGGGCTGACAATGACCCTCTCCCCGCGCTACTCTTGCACTGGTTCGGGCTGACAATGACTCTCTCCCCACGCTACTCTCCCACTGGTTCGGGCTGACAATGACCCTCTCCCCGCGCTACTCTCCCACTGGTTCGGGCTGACAATGACCCCTCTCCCACTGGTTCGGGCTGACAAAGACGTTCTCCTGCCTCCCCTTGTAGAATACTAAGTCAGCAATCAGCTCGGCGTGAGGTGCACCGCTGGCCAAATGAAGTCAGCCACGAAACACAAGTTTATTGAATGTATACAAAATAAACATATAGTTTGGCTAAATTGAATGATTGGATTAAATAATAATCCAATTAATAATAAATAACGGATTCAATTATTGTTTTTCGTTTAATTTTTAGCGCGGTTCCTCCCTCCCCCATAGGGAGGAACCCCGCTTATAAGGTTGATACAATGAAACAATCCGGAAGTCCCGACTAGAAATTTTCGCGTTTCAGAACCCCTAGAGACCGAAAATAACAGTGGTTCAAATTTGTATATATATATATATATATATATATATATATATATATATATATATATATTTGTCTGTTCGCTTTGTAGCTCCCAGACGAATGGTCCGATTTTGATGAAATTTGGTACAAAAATCTTTCGTCTAATTTGAAAGGTCAAGTTCATTAACCAGCAAAATCCGCCTACTGGAAGATGGCGTTTGGGGCGAAATTCGCGCAAAAAAATCGTAACGCTTACGTTTTTGAGTTCATAAGCTTGTAAGTACTCGTTCTATATGCTTCTTGGGCTAGGAAAACGAATGAAACCATTTTCAAGGCGATAGCTTTAACCGTTTTTGAGAAAATTGGAAAAATAGTTTTTGAATACCGTTTTTTGTTTGGGTACTTAGAATCATGGGATTCAGTTGAAACATTTTCTGCATGTTCTACTTTCATTAAAACTAATATGTTGAAATTTGTGTTACGTTTGCAGTTAAGGAAGGGTTAGAATAAAATATTTTATTAACAGGCATAAAAAGTTTTGGTAACTTCTTATACCTTCCTTAATATCTCGAAAAAGGGTGAGAATCTTGGTAAACGAAAGAATACCATTAGAAAGCTTACGAAATGCTCTACAAAAAAGGTTCTGATAAAAGTTTTGATTAGACGATATAAATCGGAGAAATAAGTGCTTAAAACTTTTAAGTAATTGATTTCGCTTATTCGAACTGTTCTTTTTGTCTGTTTTTATTCCTGGTTATTTTTTAACTGCTTATAGTTGGATAATGTATTTGATTATAAATCAGGTTATGAAAAATAAGAAAAACAATTTAATCTTAGAGATATGGATTTCCAAGATATAGCTTTTCAACTGCCTAGCGGGGTCCTCCCTAGGGCGGGTTGGCCTATCCAGGTAAGATTGTAAATAATACCTTTCTTGAAAGTAAAGATGGAACTGTCAACTTTGGTCCTCCTCTGCCTACCGGCACTTTCAATGCTGACGAAGGCTACCAATGAGTAGCTGAAACGTCCTAAATATAGATTTTTTAACAAAAATCGTATTGAGGTTTCTTTAGCCGGATCCCAACCATTCCATCTTTACTGATCACCTCGACGGCTAACTATCTAATCTTCATGCTTTCTAGAAATGTGGACCCAAAATAATAACAGCTTCTATTTTAATCATTTTAAATGAGTCTAGAGATAAGAACGGAACCGCGCTAAGATAAGGCAGTTCCCGCGAGTCGGACTTTTTACGTTTTTAAACCCGAATTTATACAGTCAGCAGAAACAAATAAAACAAAAACAATATTTTAGACCAATTACCAACTACTGAGATAAAAAGTGAATTAAAAACTCGACAAAGTCTAAAAGCAAACTAACTCATTTTAACAAACTCTGCTTCACTTGATTCGATTACTCCTAATGAAAGCACGCTATTGTGAAACAATTATTTCCCAAGATGAAAATATTGCCCTCCAATTTTTTAATTTTGATGTTAATGAAGAAGATAATTTTATTCGCGTAACTTTTAAAACTACGTTTTGGTCATCTTATTTTTGTAATGTTGTTATTCTTCCTCAATTTTATTTTTATGCATGACAATGCATGTGTGCATATTAGCGTGCCTGTGTACTGTATATATAGGCACACTTACATTTACCAATAAGCAATAAGTATTTGAGTATATTTAAGACCCCAAATAAGACAAATGTCACACAAATAGTTTATTTAATTATTCTTCTTAGAGAAACATTAGTTTCGTGGTATTACATTGAATGGAACTCAATGAAGGCATATATGTTTCCTTTTACAGGTAGGAACTTGTGTTTCTACTAAGAAAATAAATGTTTCTACTAAGGCACCTGCGGCTGGAACACCTGAACTAGATGTGATATTAGTTTCGTAGTATTTCATTGAATGGAAGTCAAAGAAGGCATGTATGTTTCCTTTTAGATGCAGGAACGTGTGTTTCTACTAATATAATAAATGTTTCTACTAAGGCACCTGCGGCTGGAACACCTGAACTAGATGTGATATTAGTTTCGTAGTATTTCATTGAATGGAAGTCAAAGAAGGCATATATGTTTCCTTTTAGATGCAGGAACGTGTGTTTCTACTAATATAATAAATGTTTCTACTAAGGCACCTGCGGCTGGAACACCTGACCTAGATGTGATATTGGTTTCGTGGTATTTCATTGAATGGAAGTCAAAGAAGGCATATATGTTTCCTTTTAGATGCAGGAACATGTGTTTCTACTAATATAATAAATGTTTCTACTAAGGCACCTGCGGCTGGAACACCTGAACTAGATGTGATATTAGTTTCGTAGTATTTCATTGAATGGAAGTCAAAGAAGGCATGTATGTTTCCTTTTAGATGCAGGAACGTGTGTTTCTACTAATATAATAAATGTTTCTACTAAGGCACCTGCGGCTGGAACACCTGAACTAGATGTGATATTAGTTTCGTAGTATTTCATTGAATGGAAGTCAAAGAAGGCATATATGTTTCCTTTTAGATGCAGGAACGTGTGTTTCTACTAATATAATAAATGTTTCTACTAAGGCACCTGCGGCTGGAACACCTGACCTAGATGTGATATTGGTTTCGTGGTATTTCATTGAATGGAAGTCAAAGAAGGCATATATGTTTCCTTTTAGATGCAGGAACATGTGTTTCTACTAATATAATAAATGTTTCTACTAAGGCACCTGCGGCTGGAACACCTGAACTAGATGTGATATTAGTTTCGTAGTATTTCATTGAATGGAAGTCAAAGAAGGCATGTATGTTTCCTTTTAGATGCAGGAACGTGTGTTTCTACTAATATAATAAATGTTTCTACTAAGGCACCTGCGGCTGGAACACCTGAACTAGATGTGATATTAGTTTCGTAGTATTTCATTGAATGGAAGTCAAAGAAGGCATATATGTTTCCTTTTAGATGCAGGAACGTGTGTTTCTACTAATATAATAAATGTTTCTACTAAGGCACCTGCGGCTGGAACACCTGACCTAGATGTGATATTGGTTTCGTGGTATTTCATTGAATGGAAGTCAAAGAAGGCATGTATGTTTCCTTTTAGATGCAGGAACGTGTGTTTCTACTAATATAATAAATGTTTCTACTAAGGCACCTGCGGCTGGAACACCTGACCTAGATGTGATATTGGTTTCGTGGTATTTCATTGAATGGAAGTCAAAGAAGGCATATATGTTTCCTTTTAGATGCAGGAACGTGTGTTTCTACTAATATAATAAATGTTTCTACTAAGGCACCTGCGGCTGGAACACCTGACCTAGATGTGATATTGGTTTCGTGGTATTTCATTGAATGGAAGTCAAAGAAGGCATGTATGTTTCCTTTTAGATGCAGGAACGAGTGTTTCTACTAATATAATAAATGTTTATACTAAGGCACCTGCGGCTGGAACACCTGAACTAGATGCAGGAACGTGTGTTTCTACTAATATAATAAATGTTTATACTAAGGCACCTGCGTCTGGAACACCTGAACTAGATGTGATATTGGTTTCGTGGTATTTCATTGAATGGAAGTCAAAGAAGGCATGTATGTTTCCTTTTAGATGCAGGAACGTGTGTTTCTACTAAGAAAATAAATGTTTCTACTAAGGCACCTGCGGCTGGAACACCTGAACTAGATGCAGGAACGTGTGTTTCTACTAATATAATAAATGTTTCTACTAAGGCACCTGCGGCTGGAACACCTGAACTAGATGTGATATTGGTTTCGTGGTATTTCATTGAATGGAAGTCAAAGAAGGCATATATGTTTCCTTTTAGATGCAGGGACGTGTGTTTCTACTAATATAATAAATGTTTCTACTAAGGCACCTGCGGCTGGAACACCTGAACTAGATGTGATATTGGTTTCGTGGTATTTCATTGAATGGAAGTCAAAGAAGGCATATATGTTTCCTTTTAGATGCTGGAACGTGTGTTTCTACTAATATAATAAATGTTTCTACTAAGGCACCTGCGGCTGGAACACCTGAACTAGATGTGATATTGGTTTCGTGGTATTTCATTGAATGGAAGTCAAAGAAGGCATGTATGTTTCCTTTTAGATGCAGGAACGTGTGTTTCTACTAATATAATAAATGTTTATACTAAGGCACCTGCGGCTGGAACACCTGAACTAGATGTGATATTGGTTTCGTAGTATTTCATTGAATGGAAGTCAAAGAAGGCATATATGTTTCCTTTTAGATGCAGGAACGTGTGTTTCTACTAATATAATAAATGTTTCTACTAAGGCACCTGCGGCTGGAACACCTGAACTAGATGCAGGAACGTGTGTTTCTACTAATATAATAAATGTTTCTACTAAGGCACCTGCGGCTGGAACACCTGAACTAGATGTGATATTGGTTTCGTGGTATTTCATTGAATGGAAGTCAAAGAAGGCATATATGTTTCCTTTTAGATGCAGGGACGTGTGTTTCTACTAATATAATAAATGTTTCTACTAAGGCACCTGCGGCTGGAACACCTGAACTAGATGTGATATTGGTTTCGTGGTATTTCATTGAATGGAAGTCAAAGAAGGCATATATGTTTCCTTTTAGATGCTGGAACGTGTGTTTCTACTAATATAATAAATGTTTCTACTAAGGCACCTGCGGCTGGAACACCTGAACTAGATGTGATATTGGTTTCGTGGTATTTCATTGAATGGAAGTCAAAGAAGGCATGTATGTTTCCTTTTAGATGCAGGAACGTGTGTTTCTACTAATATAATAAATGTTTATACTAAGGCACCTGCGGCTGGAACACCTGAACTAGATGTGATATTGGTTTCGTAGTATTTCATTGAATGGAAGTCAAAGAAGGCATATATGTTTCCTTTTAGATGCAGGAACGTGTGTTTCTACTAATATAATAAATGTTTCTACTAAGGCACCTGCGGCTGGAACACCTGAACTAGATGTGATATTGGTTTCGTAGTATTTCATTGAATGGAAGTCAAAGAAGGCATATATGTTTCCTTTTAGATGCAGGGACGTGTGTTTCTACTAATATAATAAATGTTTCTACTAAGGCACCTGCGGCTGGAACACCTGAACTAGATGTGATATTGGTTTCGTGGTATTTCATTGAATGGAAGTCAAAGAAGGCATATATGTTTCCTTTTAGATGCTGGAACGTGTGTTTCTACTAATATAATAAATGTTTTTACTAAGGCACCTGCGGCTGGAACACCTGAACTAGATGTGATATTGGTTTCGTGGTATTTCATTGAATGGAAGTCAAAGAAGGCATATATGTTTCCTTTTAGATGCTGGAACGTGTGTTTCTACTAATATAATAAATGTTTCTACTAAGGCACCTGCGGCTGGAACACCTGAACTAGATGTGATATTGGTTTCGTGGTATTTCATTGAATGGAAGTCAAAGAAGGCATGTATGTTTCCTTTTAGATGCAGGAACGTGTGTTTCTACTAATATAATAAATGTTTCTACTAAGGCACCTGCGGCTGGAACACCTGAACTAGATGTGATATTGGTTTCGTGGTATTTCATTGAATGGAAGTCAAAGAAGGCATATATGTTTCCTTTTAGATGCAGGAACGTGTGTTTCTACTAATATAATAAATGTTTCTACTAAGGCACCTGCGGCTGGAACACCTGAACTAGATGTGATATTGGTTTCGTGGTATTTCATTGAATGGAAGTCAAAGAAGGCATATATGTTTCCTTTTAGATGCAGGAACGTGTGTTTCTACTAATATAATAAATGTTTCTACTAAGGCACCTGCGGCTGGAACACCTGAACTAGATGTAATATTGGTTTCGTGGTATTTCATTGAATGGAAGTCAAAGAAGGCATATATGTTTCCTTTTAGATGCAGGAACGTGTGTTTCTACTAATATAATAAATGTTTCTACTAAGGCACCTGCGGCTGGAACACCTGAACTAGATGTGATATTGGTTTCGTGGTATTTCATTGAATGGAAGTCAAAGAAGGCATATATGTTTCCTTTTAGATGCAGGAACGTGTGTTTCTACTAATATAATAAATGTTTCTACTAAGGCACCTGCGGCTGGAACACCTGAACTAGATGTGATATTGGTTTCGTGGTATTTCATTGAATGGAAGTCAAAGAAGGCATATATGTTTCCTTTTAGATGCAGGGACGTGTGTTTCTACTAATATAATAAATGTTTCTACTAAGGCACCTGCGGCTGGAACACCTGAACTAGATGTGATATTGGTTTCGTGGTATTTCATTGAACGGAAGTCAAAGAAGGCATGTATGTTTCCTTTTAGATGCAGGAACGTGTGTTTCTACTAATATAATAAATGTTTATACTAAGGCACCTGCGGCTGGAACACCTGAACTAGATGTGATATTGGTTTCGTGGTATTTCATTGAATGGAAGTCAAAGAAGGCATGTATGTTTCCTTTTAGATGCAGGAACGTGTGTTTCTACTAATATAATAAATGTTTTTACTAAGGCACCTGCGGCTGGAACACCTGAACTAGATGTGATATTGGTTTCGTGGTATTTCATTGAATGGAAGTCAAAGAAGGCATGTATGTTTCCTTTTAGATGCAGGAACGTGTGTTTCTACTAATATAATAAATGTTTATACTAAGGCACCTGCGGCTGGAACACCTGAACTAGATGTGATATTGGTTTCGTGGTATTTCATTGAATGGAAGTCAAAGAAGGCATGTATGTTTCCTTTTAGATGCAGGAACGTGTGTTTCTACTAATATAATAAATGTTTATACTAAGGCACCTGCGGCTGGAACACCTGAACTAGATGTGATATTGGTTTCGTGGTATTACATTGAATGGAAGTCAAAGAAGGCATGTATGTTTCCTTTTAGATGCAGGAACGTGTGTTTCTACTAATATAATAAATGTTTTTACTAAGGCACCTGCGGCTGGAACACCTGAACTAGATGTGATATTGGTTTCGTGGTATTTCATTGAATGGAAGTCAAAGAAGGCATGTATGTTTCCTTTTAGATGCAGGAACGTGTGTTTCTACTAATATAATAAATGTTTTTACTAAGGCACCTGCGGCTGGAACACCTGAACTAGATGTGATATTGGTTTCGTGGTATTTCATTGAATGGAAGTCAAAGAAGGCATGTATGTTTCCTTTTAGATGCAGGAACGTGTGTTTCTACTAATATAATAAATGTTTCTACTAAGGCACCTGCGGCTGGAACACCTGAACTAGATGCAGGAACGTGTGTTTCTACTAATATAATAAATGTTTCTACTAAGGCACCTGCGGCTGGAACACCTGAACTAGATGTGATATTGGTTTCGTGGTATTTCATTGAATGGAAGTCAAAGAAGGCATATATGTTTCCTTTTAGATGCAGGGACGTGTGTTTCTACTAATATAATAAATGTTTCTACTAAGGCACCTGCGGCTGGAACACCTGAACTAGATGTGATATTGGTTTCGTGGTATTTCATTGAATGGAAGTCAAAGAAGGCATATATGTTTCCTTTTAGATGCTGGAACGTGTGTTTCTACTAATATAATAAATGTTTCTACTAAGGCACCTGCGGCTGGAACACCTGAACTAGATGTGATATTGGTTTCGTGGTATTTCATTGAATGGAAGTCAAAGAAGGCATGTATGTTTCCTTTTAGATGCAGGAACGTGTGTTTCTACTAATATAATAAATGTTTATACTAAGGCACCTGCGGCTGGAACACCTGAACTAGATGTGATATTGGTTTCGTAGTATTTCATTGAATGGAAGTCAAAGAAGGCATATATGTTTCCTTTTAGATGCAGGAACGTGTGTTTCTACTAATATAATAAATGTTTCTACTAAGGCACCTGCGGCTGGAACACCTGAACTAGATGTGATATTGGTTTCGTAGTATTTCATTGAATGGAAGTCAAAGAAGGCATATATGTTTCCTTTTAGATGCAGGGACGTGTGTTTCTACTAATATAATAAATGTTTCTACTAAGGCACCTGCGGCTGGAACACCTGAACTAGATGTGATATTGGTTTCGTGGTATTTCATTGAATGGAAGTCAAAGAAGGCATATATGTTTCCTTTTAGATGCTGGAACGTGTGTTTCTACTAATATAATAAATGTTTTTACTAAGGCACCTGCGGCTGGAACACCTGAACTAGATGTGATATTGGTTTCGTGGTATTTCATTGAATGGAAGTCAAAGAAGGCATATATGTTTCCTTTTAGATGCTGGAACGTGTGTTTCTACTAATATAATAAATGTTTCTACTAAGGCACCTGCGGCTGGAACACCTGAACTAGATGTGATATTGGTTTCGTGGTATTTCATTGAATGGAAGTCAAAGAAGGCATGTATGTTTCCTTTTAGATGCAGGAACGTGTGTTTCTACTAATATAATAAATGTTTCTACTAAGGCACCTGCGGCTGGAACACCTGAACTAGATGTGATATTGGTTTCGTGGTATTTCATTGAATGGAAGTCAAAGAAGGCATATATGTTTCCTTTTAGATGCAGGAACGTGTGTTTCTACTAATATAATAAATGTTTCTACTAAGGCACCTGCGGCTGGAACACCTGAACTAGATGTGATATTGGTTTCGTGGTATTTCATTGAATGGAAGTCAAAGAAGGCATATATGTTTCCTTTTAGATGCAGGAACGTGTGTTTCTACTAATATAATAAATGTTTCTACTAAGGCACCTGCGGCTGGAACACCTGAACTAGATGTAATATTGGTTTCGTGGTATTTCATTGAATGGAAGTCAAAGAAGGCATATATGTTTCCTTTTAGATGCAGGAACGTGTGTTTCTACTAATATAATAAATGTTTCTACTAAGGCACCTGCGGCTGGAACACCTGAACTAGATGTGATATTGGTTTCGTGGTATTTCATTGAATGGAAGTCAAAGAAGGCATATATGTTTCCTTTTAGATGCAGGAACGTGTGTTTCTACTAATATAATAAATGTTTCTACTAAGGCACCTGCGGCTGGAACACCTGAACTAGATGTGATATTGGTTTCGTGGTATTTCATTGAATGGAAGTCAAAGAAGGCATATATGTTTCCTTTTAGATGCAGGGACGTGTGTTTCTACTAATATAATAAATGTTTCTACTAAGGCACCTGCGGCTGGAACACCTGAACTAGATGTGATATTGGTTTCGTGGTATTTCATTGAACGGAAGTCAAAGAAGGCATGTATGTTTCCTTTTAGATGCAGGAACGTGTGTTTCTACTAATATAATAAATGTTTATACTAAGGCACCTGCGGCTGGAACACCTGAACTAGATGTGATATTGGTTTCGTGGTATTTCATTGAATGGAAGTCAAAGAAGGCATGTATGTTTCCTTTTAGATGCAGGAACGTGTGTTTCTACTAATATAATAAATGTTTTTACTAAGGCACCTGCGGCTGGAACACCTGAACTAGATGTGATATTGGTTTCGTGGTATTTCATTGAATGGAAGTCAAAGAAGGCATGTATGTTTCCTTTTAGATGCAGGAACGTGTGTTTCTACTAATATAATAAATGTTTATACTAAGGCACCTGCGGCTGGAACACCTGAACTAGATGTGATATTGGTTTCGTGGTATTTCATTGAATGGAAGTCAAAGAAGGCATGTATGTTTCCTTTTAGATGCAGGAACGTGTGTTTCTACTAATATAATAAATGTTTATACTAAGGCACCTGCGGCTGGAACACCTGAACTAGATGTGATATTGGTTTCGTGGTATTACATTGAATGGAAGTCAAAGAAGGCATGTATGTTTCCTTTTAGATGCAGGAACGTGTGTTTCTACTAATATAATAAATGTTTTTACTAAGGCACCTGCGGCTGGAACACCTGAACTAGATGTGATATTGGTTTCGTGGTATTTCATTGAATGGAAGTCAAAGAAGGCATGTATGTTTCCTTTTAGATGCAGGAACGTGTGTTTCTACTAATATAATAAATGTTTTTACTAAGGCACCTGCGGCTGGAACACCTGAACTAGATGTGATATTGGTTTCGTGGTATTTCATTGAATGGAAGTCAAAGAAGGCATGTATGTTTCCTTTTAGATGCAGGAACGTGTGTTTCTACTAATATAATAAATGTTTTTACTAAGGCACCTGCGGCTGGAACACCTGAACTAGATGTGATATTGGTTTCGTGGTATTTCATTGAATGGAAGTCAAAGAAGGCATGTATGTTTCCTTTTAGATGCAGGAACGTGTGTTTCTACTAATATAATAAATGTTTCTACTAAGGTAGCTGCGGTTGGATCGCTTGATCGTAACCAGTCTAGTTCGAGTGGAATGATGGGCGAATGTAGGGGGGGGGGGGGGGGCTAAAGCCCCCGCACCCGAAATTTCTATTTAGTCGGTAAAAATAAAAACCTTTAAAATAAACTAAATAAGATCATTTAGTTCAGAAATAAATATTTTTTTTGGGGTTGTAATAGAGTTTTAGTTGGCAAACTATTCCAAGTTCTAGATTGTTTGAATTCCATACCCCTGAAATGCTTCCAGAAATTTCCCCAGCCCCCGCGCGAAATCATTTTCTATATACGCACATGCCTCGAAGAGGTACCAAATTCAACATTTGTTTATCTTACACCTTATTTACATTTATAATTTTAGAAGTATTGGTTATTATAATGCTTCTATTAATAATAATAATCTATGACCTGTTCCTGTAGATCATAGAAGTTAGGAAACGTCCGACGTGGCCAGCACCTGCATGGATGACCGATCACTTGCTGTTGGCATCATGAGAGGGTTTATAGTATAGTTGATAGACGGTAAAACATGAAAAAAAAATCTACGCGTCGTGTGTGGATGTATTTATTCTGTGAGTGAGTATGTCAATACTTAATTTATTTAGTTTTAGTTTTAATTTTTTGTTATACGGTTGTTTATGATTATGATCTCTCAACCATTTTTTATATGGTTTAGAGTGGACCACTGGCGGTGAAGGACTGCAGAGATTTGTACATAGGTTAAATTGAAATTCAGGATTTATTACAGAAAGTATAATTCTATGGAGGGGGGGGGGTAGCCAAAACTCAGGAACGATTTATGGTTACTTGGTTACTTAAATTTTGATTATGGGGAAATGATGAGTGTGATGAGCTGCTGGGGTTGGTTGAGATGAGATGGTTTGCTGGATGATGAAATTAAGAAAGGTAACTTGAGGTGTCTTGAGTATAGTTTGTGCTTAAGCACTCCCTGCTATTTGCTGCATTTTCTTGCTTCTCCAAATCATGGTGGGCTGGCCAACTCCATTTCCTGCTCCCTTCGCTCGGCCTGGGTGGCTAGGATATTTACTCCTCCATAATGTGAGAGTAAACCTTAGGAAGTAAAAAACTTGTGTTCCACACTGCCACTCTTTGTCTAGGCGACTGTATCTTCTGTACTTGTTTCTTCGTGCAGTTCGTACTTCCGCGGGCAAATAGTTCCCGGGGCTGCGGCTAGGGTGCAGCACTTGACAGGGCATTATTCTCACATATAATGAGCGGCATTCCGCGAACAACGGTTATTCTGGTATTTGTAAAAAAAAGATTAACCAATATAATTAATACATACTATAATAGTTCTATAAGTTGTAAAAGTGAGCACTATAATTATAATAATAAAAAAATAATTATCTAATATTTAATGAAATTGCATTTTCTGAAATGTCCAATAAAAGGAAATTGACCAATGGCGTGGAACATCCAGTCCTATTTGTAGGTGGAATTGCACAGACATATTTACTCCTGATTAATAAGTGAAATGAGCAATAGCCTTCATTAGTCATAATCGATACAGGGATCTGGCGGTAATTTCTACTTAGTCCCCGTCACCGCAGAACGGATTCCCTATCAATCCTATGGCGTAATTTTCATGATTGTGAAACAGGAAAACACTTCATATCGGCAATAAATCAATACCTTCCTGATTGTGATACCTAGAAAATATGACGCGATCGTACGTTCTCGTTTCAAATGGGAACAAAATAATCATATACGAACACGGATATTTGATGGCTAGAGGGCAACATACAAAATGCCCAAGATGCAACAAACCCCTAACAATAAAACATATAATATCCCAATGCCACAAATACAGGATACAACTAAACGACTACGATAACACATCTCATATTTTTCAAAAAAAAAAAAAAAACTGAAAATGTGTCACTTTTACCTATGTAAGTGAAATAGCATTAAGATAGGAAGATTGACGTAAGTGCTCTCTGGTGCACAACCTTTGATGCTAATTACATGCAGTTTTGATGGTTGGTAAAAATATGTTAACTATGTCTTTCATAGTCATAACTGAAAAACAACGATTTTTGAGTTATGTCAATTTAGAAATACAAGTGTGATATCGTCGATACAAATGCAAAGTATCGAATGTGAAAAAACGCATTTTTCATTTTACTGATTGCTATTTGACTGATGGACAGCAAACTCTTAAATCTAAGATCACTCATTGAAAGAGGTAAGTATCCACTGTCAAAAGGTCGAATCTGCCGACGATTTGACTGTCCAAAAGTAAAGTAATGAATAAACGTTTATCCATTCTGGAAAGTGGTGATTTTCACATTCAATACATTGCATTTGTATCGACCAGTGTTGGGCAAAAATTATTCAGAATGATGAATAATGATTAATGAATAAATGTAATATTTCATTCATGAATGAAGAATAATTACTTTTATTCATTATTCGTTATTCTGTGAATGAAGTTTATGTTTTATTCACAAATTATTCGAATGATCATTCAAAATAAACATGTTTTAGTAAATAACGATAGATTTATTATAATGTTGGCAGCCAGAAATACGTATATATATGTGTGTTTGAGTAGGATTATTCAGTATACCAACTAGAAATATATAATAACGAATGATGAATAACGAATAATTCTGTGAATAATTCATGATGTACTGTGTGAATAAGATAATTCAGTGAATTATTCATCATTCACTAAAGATTTATTCGAATGATCATTCGAATAATAATTTATTCGAATAATGCCCAACACTGGTATCGACGATATGTTACATAAAATAATAAGTTCTCTTAAAAAGAATTGAATTATATATAGCCCAGGGGGTATCTGTGATAACCTCGCTATACTTGGATGTCAAGAGGGCAAGCTACATTTTGCAGGAATACCTTCGGAACAATTTAAGTAACAATAAATCGAAAAAGTCCGGGAAAATATTTCATTTTTTAAATATGAGGAAATTATGTATTCTTCTAGTTCTTACGCTCATAACTCCGAAAGTATTATTAATTGATGCAGAGGAAAACTGACGACTTTTTTGTGACAAGAAAACGCCTGTTTTGAATTCGTCAGAATCTTTCAGCATCTTGGTTCAATAATTATTTATTGATTAATCCATAATCCAGTGTATGATTAATTAATTATAATTTGTCTTTAACATAAAAATATACTAAATGGATACTATTTGATTCGCTGAAGGTAAATATACGAGTTAAAATTCATAGTTAGCTCTTTGTGTTCATTTGTGCCATATTTAATATAATATGGGGAGCGTGATTAGAGTTATCACATTAATGATGATAATTCCTAATGAATAATAAAGGGAATATGGAAAAAAAGCATGGAAATCTTTTAGAACAGTCGTTCATTCAGTTTTATGGACAATAAGAGAAATGAAAATTAGTTTGTAATTGTGAACAATCTTCTTTAAATGTATTAATATTTATTTTAAAATTCCTAATTTTATATAAAAAGTAAAACATAATAATAAATATCGTTTTTTTTTTAAATAAATTGTTTTATACTTTAACATGTTACTAAAAGTCAAATTTTTTATGTTACGGATATTTTCAAAATTAAATTCAAAATTAAAAAAATGTATTCGTTTTTTTGTATTCAGCTCTGAATGTTAGACACATTTTAGTGTGTAAATTTGAGAATTCTAAGACTCTTTGGTGTGACTAGAGGGAAATCAGCTAATAATTAGGATATTACCATCTCATATAATAATGAACAAAGACATTTATAGCGTGGCCATAACTCATAAAATCAAGTTGAGCACCTTCTTCCGCTAGTATAATTTTACTTATTTTTTGAACGTATTTTTCTCGATTATTATCAAAAAGTAATTAGTTACTTACTTACTTAGTACTTAGTTCACTACAAGAATGTCAAAAAGTAACTAGTTACTTACTTACTTAGTACTTAGTTCACTACAAGAATGTCAAAAAGTAACTAGTTACTTACTTACTTAGTACTTAGTTCACTACAAGAATGTCAAAAAGTAACTAGTTACTTACTTACTTAGTTCACTACAAGAATGTCAAAAAGTAACTAGTTCCTTACTTACTTAGTACTTAGTTCACTACAAGAATGTCAAAAAGTAACTAGTTACTTACTTAGTACTTAGTTCACTACAAGAATGTCAAAAAAATCTGTTTAATTTTATTTGATTTCTATCTATTTTTAAGACACATTTATACTTTGCCTTCTACTTGTAGCATCAGATAAAGACACTTTCAGATGAAACAACGCCTCTAGCTGTAGCCGTGTTCCAAAGGAATTATGCTGATTAAAGAAATCGTCGTTTTTTGTTGTTTTTTTATTAAAACGTTTTATACAAACTTTCCTAGCAGAACAGATAACATTATGGCCACTATATGGTTAACGGCCACACTCACGAATGCCTACACTTACATTTATTTATTGTTTTTTTCCACAATAAAATAATAACTTTATGATTTTAAATTAGAATTTTTAATTAGCGAATAAGACGGAAGCTCAATAAAACTACGCCACAAACTTTCACACTTTTTATTTCTCTTCCCTACATGTTTCGCACCATTTTGGCGCCTCTTCAGGGGAATATACTTATAACATAAATTCAGCCTCAACTTGAGGAGGAGAACCTTCCACTCGCAGGGCCTCGTCTAGACTGTCTATTTTAATTTGGATTTTATTACTTGTAGAAAGAATATGTATTTCGAGTCATATTTTCTGGTATGTCAGAGTTTCTCTGAAATATTCTATCGTACATTAAGTAGGTGTGCATACACACACACACACACATACATGTATATATATATATATATATATATATATATATATATTCACCAATTTGCAAAATTTAATTTTTCTTAGCTTGAATACTAGGGCTAAATTCTTTTTTCTTTTTTTTTTTTTTAATTTTTATTGTAATTAGTATTCTATTGTTTATCATATTTAATTTTTTCAAGGTTCTAGTTTTACATTTATATTTTTTATTAATTTAAAAAAGACAATCGTACAGTGGTCAAAGGTACAACATGAAGTTGTACCTTTGACCATGGGGTGTTGTACCTCTGACCACGTAAATACAACACAGCAGTGCAGAAAAAAAAAACAACAACTAGTCGTGGTCAGTGATTAAAAGAACCCATGGTAGTGCAAACTAAAAAACATGCTACAAATTTTAGGGTTAAGATATATCATTTTTAGGACCTACACCATATTTCATATTATAATAGCTACTATGTTAAATTATTTCCATAACCAAATACATACCACAAAAAGTCCGACTCGCAGGAACTGCGTCATCTTAGCGCGGTTACGTACATCTCGAAGAAATGGAATAGATTAGCATCACAAATCACTGGAAACTGACAGTAGTCATCTTACACAGAAGCGATAATTCTTAATCTGTATAAGTCTATAGAATTATGTACTGAAAATTTACTTACTCTTTGACTACTGCTGAGAAGGCTCTATTCTAAAAAAACAAAAATTCGTTGTCATTTTAAGTATCTTGTTTAACTAGCAAATTCGCCTTACTGTTATAATCAACTGTAAATATGTGCTTCATGGCGAAAAAAAATCCTTTCTGCCGCGGCTTAAATCTTTCTATAAAGTAAGAAGTAACGATAACTTCAGTTGGAGGCTATGAGGAAGGTTATATAGACAGCAGAATTCAAAACAAAATACGTCATCATGATTAGCCACAGCCATCTTCATTACCACAACCACTCCAAACTTATTATTACCAACACCTCTCACCGTTTCTTACTTTATTTTACTACTATTACTAATTTTACTGATAAATGTAATTCAAAACAAGAAAAAAAAAATTAAAAAGGGAGATAAACAAAGAGAAAACCCCTTTCAAAACAACAAAACAAACATTTTTTACGTTTTAAGCGCTTATATCTCTGATTGCTGTTTGCCCATCGAATATTGCTTCAGAACCTTTTTTGTAGAGAATTTAGTAAGCATTCGAATGGTCACCTTCCACTTAAGCACGATTTTCCAACCGTTATCGAGATATTTACGAAAAATGTATGAAGATTCGAAAACTTTTCATGTCTATTAATATTTTTATTTTTTTTCGCATACTTCCTTAACTCCAAATATAACCAAAATTTAAACATCCTAGTTGGGATTAAATTCAAAGTTGTAGAAAATATTTCAATTGAATCCCGCGATTCTAAGTACTCACAAAAATATAATGACTTACAAAAACATTGATTCCACTTTTCTCAGGAACGGTTACAGATATCGCCTTATAAATGGTTTCATTCGTTTTCTTATGTAAAGAAACCTATAAAACAAGTACCTCCAAGCATATAAACTCAAAAACGTGAACGTTACAATTTTGTTTGTGCGAATTTCGCCCCAAACACTACCTTCCCGTGGGCGGATTCTGCTGGTTCGGATCGGACCATTTTTGAGCTTGCTAGAGCGCGAACAGACAAGCATATATATAAATATATATATATATATATATATATATATATATATATATATATATATATATACACACAAATTTGGGCCACCTATATTTTCGTGATCTATAGGGTCTGAAACGTGAAAGTTTCTAGTCGGCACTTCCGGATTGCGTCATGAGGTCAACCTCATAAGCGGGTTATCCCTATGGAGACAGGGAGTAACCGCGCTAAAAATGTTATTAGGCAAAACATTATCAATAAATTAGTTACATTTTTATGATAAAAATGGATAAGCATTTTTTGAAAGAATCATCTTTGACTTAAATATTCCAAAGTAGGTTACATAAGCCCTCTAGGGAAGGAGCTAAACACTAATTACACCAAAATTTATAAAATATACCTACATGCCGCCACAGCCTCGGTGGTCAAAGGTACAATATGCTCAGAGGTACAAGACCCTCCCCAATATATATACAGGGTGTCCCGTAAATGTCTATTCATATTGTGAGAGGTGATAGAGGACCTTTAGGGGAACAAAAAATGTTCTATGATGATTTCCCGAATCCTCGCCCCTAAGGGAGAAAACGTCGTTTTATTGTTTTTTTCGAGACAAAAGTGGTTTTTAGAAGAATAATCGTTGTAGCTCCGTCCCAGGTGGTACTACTAGAAAGGGGATGAAACGTATCGAAAGCTGAGTAAATTTACTATAAGACTAGTTGGGAGTAAACGTAAAAATGAATGAATGTAAGTATGTATATCTTACCAAAAGAAAGCTATTCTAAATTTCCTGACATTTTATTGATATTTCTTTCCAAATTAAGTATATATTAAAACCATATTAAGTAAATATTTACTTAAAACAATAAAAAAAAATTACTTCCAGGAATACAAAAAAAATTCCTAAAACAGTAAATAAATAAAATACACATTTATTTTGAATTTATTAATTCAGGTAACTAATACTGGGTCCAGGAGTTGGCCATTAATGATGGCTATGCTTGTGAAACTCACTGGGATTCTCTTGAGCCCATGCGTTGTTGTTGTGGTAATTAAAAATTCTATCCCTCATAAATAAGACTTACATAGTCCTGTAAAAATGTGTTCAAATGCGTGATCTAGGTAGAAATAATAATGTTTGAGGTTAATGTATGGTTGGTGTTCCTTAATGGCCACCACCTGGACCCAGTATTAGTTCCTGAATTAATAAATTCAAAATAAATGTGTATTTTATTTATTTACTGTTTTAGGAATTTTTTTATATTCCTGTAAGTAATTTTTTTTTTATTGTTTTAAGTAAATATTTACTTATTATTATGTAAACATTTATAAAAATAATTATTTCTCTTCAGCTTTTTGAATAAACTGAAGAAAAAAATATAATTTTATTTTCACAGATCGTTAAAAAACTTTTGTTCTTAAACCGTTCAAATACTTCAATAACACAGGGTTGTGATACATGAATGGAAAGCTGGTTAAATGAGGAAGTTTTTCTAAAAGCCGGAAATCACAGATCCTGCCCATTGAGGAGTAACGTTGGAAAGAAATATCAATAAAATGTCAGGAAATTTAGAATAGCTTTCTTTTGGTAAGATATACATACTTACATTCATTCATTTTTACGTTTACTCCCAACTAGTCTTATAGTAAATGTACTCAGCTTTCGATTGGTTTCACCCCCTTTCTAGTAGTACCACCTAGGACGGAGCTACAAAGATTATTCTTCTAAAAACCACGTTTATCTCGAAAAAAAACAATAAAACGACGTTTTCTCCCTTATGGGCGAGAATTCGGGAAATCGTCATAGAATATTTTTTGTTACCCTAAAGGTCCTCTATCACCCCTCACAATATGACTAGACATTTACGGGACACCCTGTATATATATATATATATATATATATATATATATATATATATATATATATGAATGCTAGAATAAAGTATAATAAAATGGTTTACTTTACTGTTCTAGTATTTTATCATTAAATCCTTGGAATGATATTGAGGCTAATCCCAATATTGGCCAATGGGTTCCTATTGGGATTGAGCCAATACCGACGAGAAACTAGAACCAAATGCTTATTTGATTATCAGTATTATTCCCTCTGTTATCAGATACGGACAACGATAAACAGACACACAATACACAATATTATGCCCTCAAACTCGGCTTATCAATTGAATGTGCAACATTATGAAATGATATATATATATATATATATATATATATATATATATATATATATATATATATATATATAACGAATTTTCACGTTGCTTGATAAGTATGATAAATCTTTAAATGGAATGGGATGAAAAATAATGTATAGAGAGACAGATACTTTTCTGGCATCTTCATTAGGGAGAGAGTGTGGTCAGTACTTCGCTAATTTCCTCTATTAAGGATTTATATGATTGGTTTTGTGGGCCAACTAGAGCCTAGGATCCAGAGTTTTTTGGGGGGAGGATTTTTGTCCCTTGAGTGCTTTCTCAATAGCTACAACGCTCGAAATAGGCGTATTAATTGACACAAAATATATTGTGAAAATTAATATATTCCAATCATTTTGCGGTATGGTATTAATACAATCGTAATAGATACATACAAAAAAATCAGCAAAATAAGTTTAATATCGGTTAGATTTGTTGAAACAATAAAATTAATGTTTAACCAAGGGGCAAGGAACATTATTTGGAGTGGAAACATGTAGAAACAGCTTCACCAACCATGCTGACACTTGACCATGCCACAAATCTTGCTGAGTGTCAGTTACTTGTGCAGCTAGCTCTGGCTACAACATAAGGGATTTATACATTTCCATTGTAAATATCAGGTCAAGTTGTATGTGTTTTAATACACTCCATTCAATACAGATACAATCTCCAACATCCAGGATACTAGTGTGTTTTTGTTTACAAAAATATAAGTGTATATGGGGGTCCCCCGTGGTCTAATGGCTAGCGCCTTGGATTCATAAGCGGGAGATGGTGGGTTCGATTCCTAACCTCCGGCAGGAATTTTATCATCCCACGGCTCGCTGGTAAAATTCCTAGCTGCACCCTGGATGTCGGCGCTAATGACCTAGATGTAGATGCGCCGTAAAAAAAAAAAAAAAAAAAAAAAAAAAAAAAAAAAAAAAAAAAAAAAAAAAAAATATATAAGTGTATATTTTATATATTGGACGAGGTTAGCTTAGTGGTGGAGCACTGGACTAATAAGCTGGAGGACCTGAGTTCAAATCCCGAGCAAGAACTAAAAATTTTTTCTTCTAGTGTCTTCGTTCATGGGTTCGATTCGGCCTCTCTGACCGTCCCTAGGCCAACCCAGCCTTTAATTAATTTATTAATGGGTACCTTGGTGCTAATGAAACCAGCAGTCGAAGCTGGAAAGGGGAAAATCAGTTGGCCGGAGCATAGTACTGACCACACTATCTCCCTAGTGTGCCGTATGGTCGTGAATCAGATACCTCTACAGTTTATGCCCCTCAGTGCCCTCGTGGCCTGTTACGGGACTGATTTTTTTTCTGATTTCATATGTTATTATAGTAATCTAACAAAAGTGGAACAGTCAACATCTTGTGTAATGTGAAATACTGCATAACTCATATATATATTTTTTTTAATTTCTAGGATGCCACGACACGATGACATATGACAAAATAATACAATACACAACTAAAGGACAAGAACCGGACGCGTAATACATCAAAAGCAAGGATCTTTAGGTCTAAACTATGAAATATAAATGGTCAGACCTGACACAACACGGATAAAAGATTCCTTCAAAAATTCAAACACACTTTGCAGACACGGCCATTCAATAAAAATCAAAAAGACGGGAATAAGTAATTTTATGCAGTCGAAGTATGAACACCTTCACTCCATCCTTCGTTCTGTCAAGACAGGACAGGAACTTATATTGCAGCTGCTTAATCGCCTCAGTTATGTAAACTATTTTTACAAATAATAGTAACATAAAGATTAATTAATTTGTTTTGTTTAGGTTATAATAACATCCAAAATTAATATATATTCTACGGACTATTATCCACCTTTGGATTTTTTCTTGTTTATTATCTGCCTGCTACTTCGAGAAAACTTTATTAATAGGCAAGTCCTTAATTGGATTGGAATTTATAATTTGGAGCTCAAGAAATGTATACTTCTTACAATAAGTAAGAGACGTCACATTATTTTGACTGGGAACTCCCATTGAGCAGGGAAACCGCACTTAAAGCGGTTTGGAAGTTAAGTCCTTTCAAGCACATAAATCTTACTGAACGCTCGGAATGGGAGCTCGTTTTGTGAGCATAAGTTCCTAAAGGGCATAACAATAAATAATGGAGCCGGAGATTATAAAAGAAGTGAAATATGTCGGACAATCCGTCAGAGAAACTAAATAAAAAAAAAAAAAAAAAAAACTCTAGATAGGAAATTAAAGTAGAAAAGAGTAGCGTGTCATCATCCCTGGAGATTGTAGGAAGGGGAAAAGGTCGGTCCAACTTGGTCAGGAAGTTTTCACGACAATCCGACTCGTTTAACTTTAGCTAGAGATAAAAGTTTTACAATCCTCCTCGTTTCGATTCCGGAGTTCCGCTCCATCATTGACAGGTCTCACTCTAGTGGCATTATTAACTCTGGATTTCAGGATCTAAAATTGCCTCGTGCTGCAGATCAACCTAATCAATCGATTTATACTAACTAACTAAAATATAAATAACTTTTCCTACGTTCAATGATGAAGTGATACAATTCTAAAAATTAAAAAAAATAATAAAATAAAAAAATCAACTCTTTTGAATGAGAATGGAACACTTAACACTTATTAGTATATAATACATGTTCTCCCAGTGGTCCAGTGGTTAAGGCCGTGGAGTGGGTTCATATAACGGCCTGCTTAAAGAACGTTACTTTTTAATTCAAATGCCAAATGAAATGAAATATCAGTAGCGGCATTTTGGGCTTTTAGCGCGGTTCCTCCCTATCTCCATAGGGAGAACCCGCTTATAAGGCTGACCTCACGACGCAATCCGGAAGTGCAGACTAGAAACTTTCTCGTTTCAGACCCAACAGATCACGAAAATATAGGTGGTTAAAATTTGTATATATATATATTTAAATATATGCTTGTCTGTTCGCTCTCTAGCAATGGCCTGATTTTGATGAAATTTGGTACTTGAAATCTGTCGTCTAATTTGAAAAGTCAAGTTCGTTAACCAGCAGAATCCGCCCACTGGAAGATAGTGTTTGGGGCGAAATTCGCGCAAAAAAATCGTAACGCTTACGTTTATGAGTTCATATGCTTGCAAGTACTTGTTCTATAGATTTCTTAACATAGGAAAACGAATGAAGCCATTTTTAAGGCGATATCTGTAACCGTTTCTGAGAAAAGTGGGATCAATATTTTTGTAAGTCATTATATTTTTGTGGGTACTTAGAATCGCGGGATTCAATTGAAATATTTTCTACATCTTGCAAATTAATTCCAACTAAGATGTTTAAATTTTGGTTACATTTTGAGTTAAGAAAGTATGCGAAAAAAATTATTTTATTAATAGACATGAAAAGTTTTCGGATCTTCATACATTTTTCGTAAATATCTCGATAACGGTTGGGAAATCGTGGTAAGTGGAAAGTGACCATTCGAAAGCATACTAAATTCTCTACAAAAAAGGTTCTGAAGCAATATTCGATGGGCAGTTGGCCAACTGAAGTTATCGTTATTTCTTATTTTATATAAAGATTTTACCCTCGAGAGAATGGAATTTTATTTGCCATGAAGCACATATTTACAGTTGATTATAACATTAAAATGAATTTGCTAGTAAAACAAGATACTTAAAATTACAACGAATTTTTGGTTGTTTAGAATAGAGCCTTCTCAGCTGTAGCCGAAGAGTGAGTACGTTTTCAGTACATAATTGATTGACTTATACAGATTAAGAATTATCCGCTTCTGTCTAAGTTGGCTACTGTCAGTTTCCTGTGATTGGTGATGCTAATCTATTCCATTTCTTCGAGATGTACGTAACCGCGCTAAGACGACGCAGTTCCTGCGAGTCGGACTTTTAAATATATGGAGGTAAAGATAAAGTAAAGTACAGAGACAAACTAAATTGATTGCCATGTATAAATTGCAGCGTAAAATACCTATTATTTGGTGAATCACTCAGTAGCGAAAAACAATAACATGAACAATGTATTAATAATGTGAATATAAGAATATAGATAATTATAAGGAATAATGTAATAATAATGAATAAAATACATAAGTATGTAGATAAAATAATGCACAATATAAATAATATAGATAATAATAATGTATAATGAAAATATAAACAATTAATATCTATATAGTGTAATAATATATCCATAAATATTTATATATATATATATATATATATATATATATATATATATGTGTGTGTGTATGTGTATGTTTATGTTTGTCTGTGTATTTGTATATATATGTAGACATGTAATGTAATAATATACACATAATGTACTTAATACATACCAAATGTAACATATACATCGCTATGAAGAGGCTTTCAGCTAATGAACAAGCATATTTTAGTACTAGGGAATGCCGAATATAACTACCGGGAGAATTTGTAGTTTAAAGAACACCCAAAACAAAAATTTAATAAAAAACAAAAACAGCCCCGTAACAGGTTACAAGGGCCCAGAGGGACTAGGGAGGATCTGGGACCCCAGGTCTAATCCTCGAACAACGTCACTAGAACAAAAAAGCATTAGTGCTTGCTCGGGGTTCGAACTCGCGTCCTCGAGTTCATTAGTCGAGTGCTCTACCACTGAGCTAACATCGTCACCCATAAATGTAATATAATAATAAAAATAAACTTGGCCATTAATTAAATTGAAGAAGGTAATATTACTTTAACTCCTAAATTGCACATGTCTTCCTAGTCATAGTTATTTAATTTGGATTTTATTTTATGTATTATGAATAAGAGTTTTTTTTCTCAGTCAGATTTTCTCTGATTCTATATCCTATAGAATAATATTCTATCGTACATTACGTATATGTGCATACACACACTACCACACAAATATATATATATATATATATATATATATATATATATATATATATAAATATATATATATATATATATATAAATATATATACATATATATATATATATATATATATATATATATATATATATAAATATATATGCATATATATATATATATATAAATTTGAACGATATATAAATCGAAGAATAAAGTATAATAAAATGGTTTACTTTATTGTTCTAGTATTTTATCATTAAATCCTTGGAATGATATTGAGGCTATTCCCAATATTGGCCAATGGGTTCCTATTGTGATTGAGCCAATACCGACGAGAAACTAGAACCATTTGCCCGAGACGATAAACAGCTACACAATACACAATGTTAAGCCGTCAAACTCGGCTTATCAATTGAATGTTCCACATAATGAAATGATCGAATTTATATATATATATATATATATATATATATATATATATATATATATATATATATATATATGTATATATATATATATATATATATATATATATATATATATATATATATATATATATATATTACACATTTATTTTGTTTTATATGTTATACTTTTATTTGATGTGAGTGACGTGAGATTTATTTGATGTAAGCATTTATTATTATACTTTGGATTACTGTTAATTTTATTTATTTATTATACCTATTTTTTTTATCAGTTGTTATAATTTTTTTTATTTATTATAAGTTATTTATTGTTAAAGTGTGGTCATATTTAACTAGTTTAAGGTCTCACAGCAAATAGGCTTGGGTTTGCAAGCCTTAATAAGGAGGGTGAAGGAGACACCCAATTGTAAAACTGACTCTGTATCTAAAAAATAAAAAATAAAATAATAAAAGTAATATATATATATATATATATATATATATATATATATATATATATATATATATATGACAGGACATAAGACGACATTAGGAACAATAATGAACTAAGGAGCCGGATGAAGAGAGCTGCCAGATAATAGTTCGTAAAATCATTAAGAAAAGAAGCTTTGTTTTATTTAAACGCTCGAATCACTTCTCGTAAAAATCTCAAATGTTATTGTGAAATTAGTAACATTTTTATCATACAAAATTATAAAAATTTAAAAGCTAAAATGAAAAAAATAAAAAAAATAATTAATACTTCCTCTTTTCTACCCTACGTCCCGCAAAAGCTAATTATATAATATACCTAAAATCGATACTATCCCAAAAGAATAGAAAGAAATGTTCAATTTAAAATGAGATAAAATAAATAAATACAGCCATTATAAAAGACTGCATCATAATGGGGTACCATTAAATATTTCCCGCAATGGCTGGCTGAATAAACTTCTAGAGAGCAGCATTAGTCAGATTCCATTAAAAGTGGGGATCCAAAAACAATTTGTCCTACTTGAAAGTGCCAAATGCTTTGATGCGGTGACAAGGAACACTGGGGGTTTTGAAACTCTTGGTGGCAATTTAAAAGCTTTTCCCTTTCAGAAAGTTTTGGCAAATTCCGCTTCCATTCACTTCAATTTCATTCAACCGTAATTTTACCATCAAATCTAGGCAGTTGGGCAACCTGATTGACTTTCCTTATCAATATTTTACCATCAAATCTAGGCAGTTGGGCAACCTGATTGACTTTCCTTATCAATATTTTACCATCAAATCTAGGCAGTTGGGCAACCTGATTGACTTTCCTCATCAATATTTTACCATCAAATCTAGGCAGTTGGGCAACCTGATTGACTTTCCTTATCAATATTTTACCATCAAATCTAGGCAGTTGGGCAACCTGATTGACTTTCCTTATCAACATTTTACCATCAAATCTAGGCAGTTGGGCAACCTGATTGTCTTTCCTTATCAATATTTTACCATCAAATCTAGGCAGTTGGGCAACCTGATTGACTTTCCTTATCAATATTTTACCATCAAATCTAGGCAGTTGGGCAACCTGATTGACTTTCCTTATCAATATTTTACCATCAAATCTAGGCAGTTGGGCAACCTGATTGTCTTTCCTTATCAATATTTTACCATCAAATCTAGGCAGTTGGGCAACCTGATTGACTTTCCTTATCAATATTTTACCATCAAATCTAGGCAGTTGGGCAACCTGATTGACTTTCCTTATCAATATTTTACCATCAAATCTAGGCAGTTGGGCAACCTGATTGTCTTTCCTTATCAATATTTTACCATCAAATCTAGGCAGTTGGGCAACCTGATTGACTTTCCTTATCAATATTTTACCATCAAATCTAGGCAGTTGGGCAACCTGATTGACTTTCCTTATCAATATTTTACCATCAAATCTAGGCAGTTGGGCAACCTGATTGACTTTCCTTATCAATATTTTACCATCAAATCTAGGCAGTTGGGCAACCCGATTGACCTTCCTTATCAATATTTTACCATCAAATCTAGGCAGTTGGGCAACCCGATTGACCTTCCTTATCAATATTTTACCATCAAATCTAGGAAATTGGGCAACCTGATTGTCTTTCCTTATCAATATTTTACCATCAAATCTAGGCAGTTGGGAAACCTGATTGACTTTCCTTATCAATATTTTACCATCAAATCTAGGCAGTTGGGCAACCTGACTGACTTTCCTTATCAATATTTGACCATCAAATCTAGGCAGTTGGGCAACCTGATTGACTTTCCTTATCAATATTTTACCATCAAATCTAGGCAGTTGGGCAACCTGATTGACTTTCCTTATCAATATTTTACCATCAAATCTAGGCAGTTGGGCAACCTGATTGACTTTCCTTATCAATATTTTACCATCAAATCTATGCAGTTGGGCAACCTGATTGACTTTCCTTATCAATATTTTACCATCAAATCTAGGCAGTTGGGCAACCTGATTGACTTTCCTTATCAATATTTTTGCTAGTTTCTTCTCTCGCTATTTTCGAAGTATACGAAACTAAGGCATCTTATCAATGGGGGCAAGAGGAAAGCGATTACTCAGAGTTTACAAAAACATTATTCTTTTAATTATGCTTTAAATATCTACAAGTTCTTGAAGGTTTGTGAAAAAGCTCCCTAGGGTAATTTTATGTCAAAACGCCCAGTGCTTCGTGCCGTCATGTCTTAGATATTTTTCAAAAGTTTTTCATGAATAGAAAAAATGAGATAATGTATGAGAAACTACACTACTACTCTGTATTTACAGAAACTACGATATGACTTTCCACTATAAAAATTAGGTACCTAAAAGCGAATAATTTAAAATTAACGTCAAATGTCCTTGTAATATAATAGGTTATAGTTTTATTGGTTGTAATAAATGTGTTGAGTTACTTTGAGCTTAGAAAAACTTTAAATTTACATTTTACGAAAATGACATTTTATGTGAACTTTTTCCTAAGAAAAAAAAGGTTTTTTTCATAACCGCCAAAAACACAATTTTTTTTTGAACATAACTAGTACAATGTTTGATCATTCTAGAAAAAAATTATGATGCATGTGGTAATTGTGATTTCTGAGGTATGACTTACTGAACCTACCTTATGAAAAAGTATAAAAAATAACTTTGCGCGATTAGTGGCATGACACTATTGCCTATAGTATACCTATTATAGCTTATTTTGATAGAGATACTGTTCTTCAAAACTGTTATTAGAAAGGCAGTAACCAAAATCATGGAAAAAACACAAATTTCAAAAAATTCCCCCTGGTTGAATTTTTGATAAAAAAATCTGAAAAAATTAATTTGAGATTATCTATACATCTCTATTCACGAAAAAATTTTGAAAAATATCTGAGATATGATGGCACGGACATATATTAAAATTGGGCGATTTGACCCCGTAGAAGATTCATAAGGAAAACTTGATACAAGACATTAGGGGCTTAACCGATTAATAAACACTCCATGGCCACCAATGCAATTAGAAAGTATTATAAATTATTCATCATCTATCTAATTATGAGAGATCTGACCAGAAGAAGTTGTACTTGCTCGACACCGAATTGGTCACACTAGACTAACACAGGATCTCATGACCGGACTTAACAAATCAACATGTGATGTATGTAATATACGTAATGCAGAAGACGACACAAACTAAATATTCCGCATATCATATATAAATATATGAAACAACTTGTTGAGGTCAGCAGCCAGTAAATCAACACAATATACTCTTTATTACTAAACACTAAACAATACAATATACTCTTTATTACTAAACACTAAACAATACAATATACTCTTTATTACTAAACACTAAACAATACAATATACTCTTTATTACTAAACACTAAACAATACAATATACTCTTTATTACTAAACACTAAACAATACAATATACTCTTTATTACTAAACACTAAACAATACAATATACTCTTTATTACTAAACACTAAACAATACAGTATACTCTTTATTACTAAACACTAAACAATACAATATTCTCTTTATTACTAAACACTAAACAATACAATATACTCTTTATTACTAAACACTAAACAATACAATATACTCTTTATTACTAAACACTAAACAATACAATATACTCTTTATTACTGAACACTAAACAATAGTATATACTCTTTATTACTGAACACTAAACAATACAATATACTCTTTATTACTGAACACTAAACAATACAATATACTCTTTATTACTGAACACTAAACAATACAATATACTCTTTATTACTGAACACTAAACAATACAATATACTCTTTATTACTGAACACTAAACAATACAATATCATTTGAAGACATAGGCGGTAGTTTCCAGGAAAATTACAGACATTTACAGATGATTTACTTTACAGATGATCTCCCTAGTTTGCCGTATGGTCGTGAATCGGATACCTCTACAGTGTCTCCCCCTCAAGGCCCTTGTGGCCTGTTATGGGACTGATTTTTTTTTTAAACATATTATTAACCCTTAAGTAGGGAGGTAGTTTATCCTAACGTAAGTAGGGAGGTGGGGTGCTCACAACACCCCATAAAAAAAATCGCTCACACAAAAAGGGGTCTTTAAAATTAGCATCTCGCCAAATAGTGCAGTAACGGCGAAACTATTAGCCCAAACAACATTGAACAAATTTAAAATATCCGCCCAGCCCCACAGAACCCTCAACCATTCACGAGGTGTCTTCTATTGCTCAGATCTTCGAGATTATAAGGAAGACGAAATTCTCAAAGAATTATCCACACAGAATGTTATAAATATAAGACGTCTCGAGAATCCTGCGAAGAAATCGGCTCTGTTTGTTGCTACATTCGCCACGCCGCAGCTTCCAGAAAAGCTTTACATTGGATACATATCGGCCAGTGTTCGTTTATACATTCCACCGCCTCTCATCTGCTATAGGTGCGGATCTCTAGGCCATCACCGCTCATCCTGTGAGAAGGAAGAGATATGTAGGATATGTGCCGAACCTCTGCATGAGAACGCGTGTTCCACGATCAAATGTTGCCTCTGTGGAGGGAATCACCGGACGACTACCAAACTCTGTTCAATCTACGCTGAAGAGTTCGAGGTGAAGAGGCTGATGGTGACCAAGAACCTTAACTATCACGAGGCGAAGAGACAGTTGAAAGGACCACGAACAGGGACGTACGCAAAGATAGCGAAGATTGCATCCAATGACACCGACGCAGATGACAAACCCACAGCGTTAATTAAACTATTCAACAAGAGAATAGAAGTTTTAGAAAATCTTCTCGTATTCTTCTAATTTTTTTCTCTGTCTTTATTGTATAAAGTATGTTGTTTCATGTTTTGTCTTTTTCAATTTTTTTTTCTAGTGTTTTATTTAAGTTTAATCCTTTTTAATATTACAACCTGACTACTACTTTAACGGACTTTGATTCTGCTGTTCTTATGAGTCAATCGCCTCCGTCGCGAAACTCATAATAAATTAAATAAATAAATAATATAAAATATAGGTATTAACATGTCCTAGAGTACCCATTTAGGTACAGGGACATAAAGTGTCTAAGTACAAGACACTCCAGTTATAGACAATTAGCAGAATTCTATATTAACATGAACACTAAAGATGAGAATTAAATTATTATTAAACTGCAAATTAATAATAAATACTAAATGGTTGAAATTATAAAATATTTTACTTACCTAGAGACAAACTGAGAATAGTAAATATTTGAAAATAAATAAAATCCTACTTGACTACCACACCGACTGATAGCAAATGCTGGAACAAGTAGCAGGACCATCCTAGATATTAAAGGGGGGGTTTCCAGGTCCCAAAAGGCATGACAGACAAGTTGGAACCTGCTTTCGGTCACCAAGCCTGACGTACCCATATGGGTACACTAGGCTATGACGTAGCCCTGAATATTTTATACAGCCGATTGTTAAATTATTATTTTGAATTCATTCCTGCTTTATTCAAGCGTTCTCATGTTTCAAATTTCAAGTTTTTTTTCTCATAATTGTGATGATGTAAATTCGGTTTCTTTTTTGTTTAAATTAGAGCAAATTGCCTCTGTCGCGAAGCTTTTTAAATAAATAAATAAAATAAAAAATTAAGCATGACCAAAGATTTTTCTGTAGAGAACAAAAATATCCTAAGAAAAAAAAATTATAAGAGTAATCAAATATAATTTTACACACCATAATTTCTGTACCTCGGAGGTAAATGACACCATGTCCATTTTCTTTTTATAATATTGACTTAACAACATGTTCTTAATGTGAATGTTTTTTATCCATATAATAGTATAGGGCACTATTTACTGTTCCCATTAATAACGAAGATAAGACAGTGAAAAATAAAATCATGTCCATTTTCATTAGAGGTAAAAGACACCATGTGGAGGACTTGGTTTTGTTTGCCTATGATCAATACTTACAATTACCAATCAATGCCAATAACAATGTGAAACATTTTCTTTTAACTGTTTCTATAAGTAACGATGAAACAAATTTTAATAGTTCAAAGTTATGGAAAATTAGCTCTCCTCAACAATTACAAATATGTGACATGGAGTCCTTTACCTCCGGGATACAGATGTTGATTCAATGGCATACATTTTTGTAACAAGACTACACATTGAAAACCGAAGATACAAATCGTGGGCAATAATAAGCCTGAAGCTTTTTCCCGGGTAAAACCCACTAACAAAATCACATGTTTCAATTTGTTGTAGAACTGTCGACCACTTTCTCAAATCGGACACATCGTTTCCTAAAATAAAAAAATTCAACCTGCTGCAGGTGAGATTCGAACCTGTATTTTAAGTTGATAATATTTCAGGTTTCCACTCAAATTCGAAATATTTAGTTGTTTTTATTTATATAAATTTTAGAACTGTACTATTTTATTATTGAAAATGGAAACCAATTATATTTGGTTTCTTTTTTGAACATTTTTAGTAATAAAGCTAATGTATTAATCGATTGATTAGGTTGATCTGCAGCACGAGGCAATTTTAGATCCTGAAATCCAGAGCGAATAATGCCACTAGAGTGAGACCTGTCAATGATGGAGTGGAACTCCGGAATCGAAACGAGGAGGATTGTAAAACTTTTATCTCTAGCTAAAGTTAAACGAGTCGGATTGTCGTGAAAACTTCCTGACCAAGTTGGACCGACCTTTTCCCCTTCCTACAATCTCCAGGGATGATGACACGCTACTCTTTTCTACTTTAATTTCCTATCTAGAGATTTTTTTTTTTTTATTTAGTTTCTCTGACGGATTGTCCGACATATTTCACTCCTTTTATAAGCTCCGGCTCCATTATTTATTGTTATGCCCTTTAGGAACTTATGCTCACAAAACGAGCTCCCATTCCGAGCGTTCAGTAAGATTTATGGACTTGAAAGGGCTTAACTTCCAAACCGCTTTAAGTGCGGTTTCCTTGCTCAATGGGAGTTCCCAGTCAAAATAATGTGACGTCTCTAACTTACTGCGTGAAGTATACATTTGTTGTGTTCCGAATTATTATGAATCGCAATCAAACTGAAGCGCAATCAAATTATGTGATTATTTACATTAGAAAAGAAAATGACTATTCTATGAGGCGTATAATAACAAAACCTGCTCAATCAGTTTCTATAAATTGTTGAAAAGAGGCAAAATATTTGTCACGCTCTGCCAGGTTTGAAAATGTCCGGTTTTTGACATTGGTTTGTTCAAAATCGCGATATAGTATCGCCCAACAACTATTAAATGACAAAAAAAAAAAATTGTTTTTCAAAAACTCCTGGATTGAGCCGGGATATTTTTTTTATTTTATTTTTTACGGCGTATCTATACTTGGCAATTAGCACTGGGCTATCTAAAGGTTTCCAGCCTTTATATATTGCCAACACCACGTAGTCGGCCACGCATTCTGCTACTGGCCACGCCCGACGTTGTTTAACTTCGGTGATCTACGAGAACCGGTGTATTCAACGTCTTGTATCCAAACGCACGAATAAGATACTGCTTCTTAATCGTGTTATTGTACATTTATCGCTCCTTCAGGAAAAAAAAATGTATACAGGGAAATCCGTTGAAATGGCAGTCTACTGTAGATGAGATACAGTGCCTTTAGTTCCTCCTTTTGATGTAGAGTGATAATACGAAAATGTGCTTCGTACAACAATAAAATCTCTGAATTTCCAACCAGAGCTTGAGGAAATCCCGACCATTAGACTGTGCTCAGTTTACACAAGGGAAAAAGAATAGATCCTGATGGAGATAAGGAAACAGAAGGGAGAAGAAGAAAAGATAGAATGTGAATAGAGAGAAAATGGAACAGGGGGATGGAAGCGTTGATTCAATTTGTTGAGTGACTGGTGGAGAGGGAAAGAGATTGCGGTGCTTGGATTTCCAGTTCCAGTCCTTCTCCAGTAGCTTCTCTCCAGCCAGTCTTCAGGCCACCTTCAGAATAATTGCCTCATGAATGCTTTCCTACAAGAGTACTTGAGAAAACTGTACTCAAGTCGAGGGAATCTAAACTTCTGAGAGGGAGAATCTTGGTCGATGAAGGTGATAAGTCGTGATATGAAGCTGTGGCGTTCCTGAATTTCTCCTCTTAAGGAGGACCTACTTAAAGGCAACTGGAGCTGAGCAAACTAACAAAATAACTAAGCAGGAACACCAAATAATTAAGGGATGTTCTTCTTTATTAAGGAATGTTGTATTAATAAAATAAATACGCAACCACTTACCGGTTTAAATCTAAATACACTAAGCAAATTAGATGTGGAATATATGACAATATTCTGGAAACGGTTTTATTTACTCAACTTGGCTTCGAATGTCTATAATATGACGTTTAGTTTAGTTTCTGAGTTGAGCTAGAGCTAATATGTAGGCAAAACCTCGAAATGTTCGGACTTTTCACGTTTTTTCTAAAATTGATATAAAACAAAGCATTTAATCGAAAAGCTTATTATGAAGACAAATTTAGATCATTAGATTCTGCGTCAATTGAGTTCAAAAGCATTTCAATTTGACCGAGTAGTTTAGTAGAAACGTTACGAAAAAAACGCAAATATAGTTTCCAATTTTGCATAAATTTTGAAACAATAAGACTTGGTATATTTTTGAACTCGTTTTTGGGCCATCTTGAAATAACTATAATGCTTTATGAAATGTGTCTTTTTTGTAAATATCCTAAGAGTTAGAACGTCACAATCTGAATGCAAAAGTGGAAAAATATAGAATTCAAAAGTTTTGGTACATCTAAATTTTTAGTAATAATAAACTACAAAGCAAAAACAATACAAAAAAATCAAAGTACAAACATTTAAAGGTTTTTCACATGTTATGGTTCAACTCAGAAATGGGAGCAAACATCCTATTATTGATATTTGATGCCTTTTTGAATAAATAAAACCTTTTCCAGAACTCCATCCTTTTTATTAAAAAGAAACATCTAATTTTCTTTGGCAATAAATATTCCATGTGATAAGTCGTCGAAATCTGAAATCACCCACATTATGGCTGTGGCTCAACGCAGAACATTGGGGTAAATATTAAATTATCCATACTTTATTCCTATTTGAATAAATAAAATAGTTTCCACACTCCTGTCGGTTTGTTTTCAGTAATTCTCTTTTTTTCGCTAATTTTACGGGACTAAGAATACTTCGGATACCTGGTCATAAAGACATAGGAATAACCTCAGACGTACACAACGACGCCAAGGAAGCTCCGTTAAAAGATAACATTGACATCGGACAAGCATCCAAAAGAGCTTATGAAACACAGTCGGACCGCATGAACTACATGATTGGCTAAAAGACTGTCTAGCGACAGAAAACACATCAAGAGAAATTATAAAAACAATCAAAATCAATATTGTCATGATAATCAATTGTCTTTAAACCAGAGTGATGAAGTTGTAATAACCAAGCTTAGAATTGGTTATTAATGCATAGACAGGACAGACCCATATGCTCATTGTGTAAAGCTGCCATGACGATATAACACTTACTGACAGGCTGCCAATGACGAGACAGTCGGCACATTGATCAAAGTTATTATGTTTAACAGTACTGTCAACAAGCCCTGCATTTTTTTTATTGCTTTAGGCCAAGAAAGATGAATATATTTATGGCCCTTGACGATCCCTATGAATCATTACCACAAGTCACCTAGTCTAAGCATGTCTATTCCATCACCTCCAGTAGATTTTGTGTCTCAAGCTAGAGTTTCTGGTGACTTGAGGTAATGAGAAGTGAACTGAAGTAAAACTTTCCCATCGCTTTGACTATGTAGATCCTAATTTTTTTCAACGAATCTTCTCTAGACAAAACCCACTTTCCCGAATCAGAGAGAACAAATCTCACAAGTATTTTTCATTTGTTATGTTTTTCATCAACAAACCAACCCCCTTTCTCTCCGTCTGGACAGAAGATACTTCCATTTTTCGCCTGAAGCAACAATTTATAGAAGAAGGTTTGTTATCTCTGCTTGTTTATCTTGAGCTGATTTCATTATTGTATCCTTGTCAGAGGGGAATCACTCAGGGCGGCTCTCGTTCGCTCTTCATATCGAGGTCAGTTTCATTTACAAATTTCTCCATCATTTTAATTGTTTCGATTTTTTTAAATATTTCAGTAGGTAAATTTAATTAATTTAAATCTTAACGTCCAATTATAGGTAATAATAGACTTTTAGGACGGATTATCAAAATGTTATCCCCCATTTCTAGCCAGGATACCATACCTAGTTATTCTTTTTTCAATAAAAATGGCATTATCACTAGTGGGAATCGAACCTCGTGCAAGTGCTCACGCAATAGGAATCACGGCCTACTTTTAGAGGATAAAGTTTATTATTATTTATTTTATTTATAAATAAGAGATCTAAATAACAGATCTTTACCAAATCCCATCCCAAATTAAGGATTAGTAAAGTAAGATTATTTAAGAGAACATAATGGATGCTGCAAGAAAAATAAATGTCAACGAGTTCCATTTCTTAAAGGTATGATTGTTTCTTAAGGCCGATTCACGCTTGACCGTGTCGGGTCCGGGTCGGGCCACGGCCGGGGCCCGGCCGGGACACGGTGAAAGAATCATACCAGCATTTTCAATGGACTAGTTCACGCTACACCGGGCTGTGTCCGAGTTTTTTGCGTGTGTGATTGCTTCACCGTGGCCCGGCCCGGACCCGACACGGTCTAGCGTGAATCGGCCATTATAATTTTTAGGACAAGAAAAACCTTTGAAGATTTCTGCAAAAGAGAGTAGTAAATAATACATTGAAACTTTCAGATCTACTTTTGAACAGAAATAAAAAGAATTCTGTTACTTAGGAGCTTTAAGAACTGAGTAGACTCCTAAGACAGAAAATGGCTATAATAAAATATAAATCACCTTTTATTAGGCTCCAATGCTGTATAATTGCAATAAAAATACATTTATTATATCTCAAACAAAAGGAAAACAAACAAAACCCTTCCTATAGTTATTGCCTCATCAAGAGCTAAATTTAAAAAAAAAAAAAAAAAAAAAAAAAAAAAAACAATTCAAACTGGTATGTTTAGTTGGACATATCGCAATAAAATCATGAACTCATTCAGTCGACTTAACGACAAACTAATACAAACAGATGTAAAATATATGGTATTTTATACGAAGTAAAATCTATTCAATGTAATGAAAAATACATTAGTGAGTCGATATGTATGGCGATATGCTCTTACTTTTCTCAAGCACGCACATTAACAGTTAAAAATAAAATGTGCAATACACCATAGGTGTTGACAAACTAGTTAGAAGTCTTTGGAAATCACACATAAATGAAGTTAATGAATGAAGTGCTTTTAAGATCAACATTGAAGGCAATAAAATAAAATATTTAAATGAAAGCTATATTAATTTATACGAGTAAAATAAGTTTTGAGCTCAATAAGGTATAATTGACGTTATAAAGTGTGTCCCGAATTGAAATGTCAACAACTTCAGGAGCGCTGGGGTCTCCCGTGGTCTAATGGCTAGCGCCTTGGATTCATAAGCGGGAGATGGTGGGTTCGATTCCCAACCTCCGGCAGGACTTTTATCGTCCCACGGCTCGCTGGTAAAATTCCTCACTGCACCCTGGATGTCGGCGCTAATGACCTAGATGTAGATGCGCCGTAAAAAAAAAAAAAAAAAAAAAAAAAAAAAAAAAAAAAAAAAAAAAAAAAAAAAAAAAAAAAAAAAAAAAAAAAAAAAAAGCGTACAGGTGACCGAAAAACTAAGACTAGAAGTAATTTAGTGATTTGATCGTATTTGCTTCGTTTTCGAAAAAAATCGCAAACAAAGAAACCAAAGAAGTTTTCATTTTTGTACTTATTTATTTCAATTTTTTAATAAATTTTCATAGCGAATTGTTTCAAGAAAGCAATAATTAAAATTCTATCTCTTTTCATAATGTTACAGTAATAAATTGAGCTCTTTTTGCAGATGGTACGAGTAGCGATTATCACCTTCCCCAATTCGTCATATTGTCTGCCGCGATATTTTTAACTCATTCATTGCGGGTCTAAAATTCAGCTTGTTATGTAAATACTTCAGCTTGTTATATAAAATGCAGCTTGTTATGTAAATACTTGATGATATTCTTTCGTTTTTTTACCTTTTTGTTTTAATTTATAAATTGTAAATCAGTCTTCATTCAGTTAATTCAGATATTTTAGATTAAATTGCATCAGCGATTATTACCTTTCAAAGTTTGCTTTATTGCCTGCCACTAAATTCCTAATTTTAGTAATTGATTTCTTGAAACAATTCGCAAAAACAATCTATTTCCATTGAAAATGAACACAAACACAGTTTTCCAGGACGCAACTTGGCCTGGCGCACTATTTTGCTCCTTGTGTTAAGGATTCAGGAGAATTAGCTAAAAAAGTTCTAAAAAATATCTAAATCATCACTGAAAACAAAATAAATGAATTAACAGCAACGTGTAACAGCAATAAATAAAAACAAAATATATTGCTTTTACTCCAAACCTTACTAAATAATATAAAGTTATCGTACCGTTTGCCTCCTTCAGGAAATCGAGGAAAATGAGAATTGCTGATTTCTAACATTGATACATATAAAAGGAAACGAGGAGTGCTTCCGGGTGGAGTTTCGAGAATGGGAAGGATAAGGATGAAATCCGAGAGAACAAGGATCATGAAACGACGACATCGCAGGAACCAAGATGAGCCAGAGGTAGCTAACCCCGGCTAGATTCAGCCACAAAATCTTCACCTATAAAACTAGATTGCTTCTCTCCTGGTCTCTTTTTACTGGCAACATTTACTCACTCCTGTCAGAATCCTCTTGACAGCTTACAATCTCCACTTTATTCTCTCTCTCTCTCTCTCTCCCTCTCTCTCCCCCCCCTCTCTCTCTCCCCCCCCCCCTCTCTCTCTCTTCCTCTCTCCTTCCACTCTTCGTATTCTTCTTTAAAATAATACCTTATAATTACCTGCATACCTTCAGAATCCTCTTGACAGCTTACAATCTCCACTTTATTCTCTCTCTCTCTCTCTCTCTCTCTCTCTCTCTCTCTCTCTCTCTCTCTCTCTCTCTTCCTCTCTCCTTCCACTCTTCGTATTCTTCTTTATAATAATAGCTTATAATTTTACCAATCAATTTCCAACATAAAACTATTTGAACGCCCTTTTCCGTATCTGTTGTGTTTATTTTATGCATACATGCAACGTTTTGAATATTGTATCTTAAGCAATGAGGATTCTATAAAGAGTAGCAATTCTAAATACGGATTCAATTGACAATCCCTGAACTAATAAATTTACAGTCTACTGGACAGAAACACACATATAATATTGATTCAGATGCCATAAAGGAATAAGATCTAGAAATGTTACTGTGTGTAACGAAAACATTTAATTTCTAAAAATAATTAATTAAGCATTGAAACTAAATTAGATAAGAAACTATATACAATGAATACAAACATTAATAAGTTATCATGTCCTGAACTAACAAGGAAACATCCACTAGTGTCCGGAGCCGATTTTTATGAAACTTTCCATATTTATTAAACACGTGAAAAAATCAATACGTATTTTTTTTATATCGGCCCAATCGCACGTTTAAGGGGAGAAACCACCCTTCCAAAGTACACTTCGAATATCCTAACAAGGGAAGTATACACTGGAGACGTCACCGATTTTGTCAATTTATTTTCTGGTGATCCTATATCGAAAACAAATAACAGGATATAGGTCAGTAAACATCACTACACACCTAAATATACTTATTTGCTCTCTCATGTAAATTTTCGCAATATTTTAGTGACTCTTCAGGGGGTTATGTTTTAAATACAACAGTTTCAAACACAACTTAAGTAGGAGAACTTTGACCAAGAGTGATAGGTTCTTAACCTTAAATTCTGGATTTAAGCCATTTTGTTAAAAAATATTTCCCTGAGGAGCTACTTTAATTCCATGAAACATGTAGGAAAGAGAAGAATAAAATATATGTATGTCTGTATTGATGTTTTTAGACCTTATTTCGACGATTTTGAGGGATATTTAATCATTAATTACGAACTAATTTAACTTGCTACATAAAATTGGATGCTAATGAAGATTATACCTTCTAAAACCCACAAAAATCGGATTAGTGATATTAAGCGTTTACTTAAAACATTATTTTTTTTTTGTTATTAAATATTTTTTTCAACTCAAATATAAAATATTAAACTTCCATGAGTACTGTTTTTATTTTTAACAGATTTTGATTACTGTATCAGTAATTTGCTTAATTTTGAAGCTTGCCCAGAATATTTTTTTTAATTTTTTTGCTATGGCCCACAATTTAATCAAAAACACTCGCATGAAAAACAACAACGCGCTGTTCCATATAACTGTCTCTGTTTATACATTATTGCCATTATATCCTTGAACATATTGTTTCCTTGGTTTTACATAAAAAAACGAAGCAAAATAAAAATCATTTATTCTGCATAAATTGGACGTTCTGGTGGTCAAAAGTTTCAAGCAGATATAAGCTTTGAAAACAAGTTGTAGGTGAACGCGAGCCGTGTTAAAATACCTGGAGATGAAAAGGTTTAGCTTTCGGACTCACGGTTGACCCCTGGGGAACACCTTCAGGCCTAATCTAACTTATAATTGCATCGACATTTCCAACCAGTCAATCCTAACATCTCTCAATTCCACTCTTGATAAGCGTTCAGCAAATCACTCACATTATTTCTCCTTTTCCTTTAAGATGTAGGAAAAGCAACAGATCGCAATATAGCTGGAAAATTGCCTCAGTTTTCAAGCTAAGTTATTAAAAACTAATATTATATGAAAAATCAACCTATAGATTCTTTAATGTTTTATATTGTCTGTAGTTATTATTACTGTTCGATAATATAAATTAATTCATCTCATAAGTTCATACAATGAGTAATGTAATGCTTAATCGTCTTGAACTTCTTCATCTACGTTTGTAGTTGTTGGCCAACCCAATATTTCATAGTAAAAATTCTTGTGCTCTTCTGAAACGTATGGCATCAACTTCTTTATGAATTCAATTTTTTTCTGCTTGATGGGGACCTTCCCTCCTGGGTAGGCAGGATTGGGAGGGAACACTGGAGCCTGAAGACCTTGGCTTAAACGAAAGGTATGTGCTACAATGCCGTTTTTGCTACATGTGTTTCTATGGCTACAATGTATTGGACTGAAGTCCTCTTAACATAGAAATGTGTTAAGACCGTCACAGACAGCGAATCCATCACTAACTCATATTTGGAAAAAAAAATGGACTGAAGCTCTTTTGCATGGATTGATTCAATTATTGTATTAAGTTGTATGAAGATGGTGTATGGTCTTGCTGATCAATGGACCAAATTTTAAATTAGGATTTGTAATCTCATAGTCTGGTCTATGAAGCGAGACTACTGATATTACTGGCACATCCACTTTACGACCATCGTTTGAGAAGTCTTCGACTAACCTTTCTTGTGCATGCGACCAAAGTAACATTTACGGTAAAATGTTCATATAAACTTTAAAGAATTTGTGGCATTTTCTAAATGATTATTTTAGAGTTTTCTCTAAATTATTTTTCGGCGGAAATATGGTTTTGCTACAACGGAATTTTCTATTTATCCTCCAAGAGAATTAAAAGCAAGATAAATGGAAAATTTAAAGCATTTGTATTCAATAAAGAACAAGTAAAACAACTGACTGAACTAATCCTGTTTTACACCAATACATTTCCAACAAGAGTATTAGCATTCGTAAGGATTATCCTCGAAATCCTAAAGAATCAAACCCCAATTAGAACAAACAAATGGAGTCTAGTTGAAAAATGAGGTCAATTTAGATTGTATTAGGTTTTTTGCCAACTTTAGCTTTGGGGTTTAAGTGAGCATTTATCGTTCTCTTCATTGTGGCAATAGAAGTTTTAAATTTACACTGTAGATTCTACAGTGTTACAAAGGGAGACAGTGCTTAGAATGACAAAGTGGTATGTGCTATTATTCGTCAACGCTAACAACTGTTTTCATTTATTTATTAAGAGTTTCGCAACTTTTGGCGACTTGCTCTTTAACAGTACATCGATATATTACAAAATACTTTTTGCACATTGTCTATATAACAAGTCAGTACATTTTATGAGTATTGCTAGTACATTAGTGAGCTAATTAATAATAACAATAACATTTTTTATACAATATATTTCACAATAACAAAACGGTAATATAACAGATATTAATTAGAGTGTGAAAAAAAAGTAAGGGGGGGTGTAGAAGAGGTAAGATTATATTGGAGATAGGGCTTTATTTTTAAATGTAGGTTAATTAACTTAATTCACTTCCCGTTCGGGCTGTCTCCCTGGGAAGTGTAGACTCCTCAGAGGAGGAAGGCTATTACAAGCCAAAATTGCTAATCAGTTATTTAAAAAAAAATAAAAAAATAAAATAAACGAAGACAGGTATAGTTGGGATTCGGCTAGGAGAAAAACGTCAGACTTTCAAAAAGAAATCTGTATTTTGGACGTTTCGACTGCAACAATGGCAGCCTTCTTCAGCACTAGAGAATGCCTAGGGGGGAGGGAGGAAGACCTCGAGGGCAACTTAGGTAACCATGGTTAGAAGTATCATACTTCTAACCATGGTTACCTAAGTTGCCCTCGAGGTCTTCCTCCCTCCCCCCTAGGCATTCTCTAGTGCTGAAGAAGGCTGCCATTGTTGCAGTCGAAACGTCCAAAATACAGATTTCTTTTTGAAAGTCTGACGTTTTTCTCCTAGCCGAATCCCAACTATACCTGTCTTCGTATCTCTACAGCGGCTAACTATCTCCATCTACAAAAAAAATAAATGTTTTAATAAATAATTTTCTAAAGGCTATTTCCTTCATTATTAAACTTTAATTGACTTTAGGAGGTAAATTGGAGATAAGGCTAGATTTTTGAATATAGGTTGATTATCTTTAAGTGAGTTAGTATGGTGTTAATATGTGGGCTATTTTCGGCTAGTAAGTCGTGAGGAATTGTTAGGTTGTCTCCTAATCTGCAGTGAGTAAGTATGTGTTTTAGACTGTGTGCAACTGTTTTGAGCGTTGACAAATAATAGCACATAGGTACCACTATATAATTCTAAGAGAAAAATTCTAAAAAGAAATTCTTTTTTTAAAGAAAAAATGATGATTAAATAGGGAGAGAATTGTAAAAGAAAAGTAGAAAATATTGATTTTACAGGTAGCCAATCAATCAAATGTTGATTTTAATTACTGATTTAACATTGGAAATAGGTAGGTACAAATTTTGTCACCCGTTTATCGGTATATCCTAACCAAAAGAAAAAAAAACATATGTTTATTTAATGTTGTCGTGGTTGAAGAGTTTGGTCAAACCAAGACAGTTCGGTCTAAGCAGTCGTTGGTTTGTTGAACAGTCTAAAAGGTTTTTTCGAATTGTAGCCTGCATGTGCAGTGTACGATACGATTTTAATGAAATTTGGCTCAAGAATACATTTTGAACGATTTATATAATGGGCGGAATCCGCCCACCGGCACACTTTTTTTTTTGTTTGTTTTTTTTTTTACAAAATTAGCGCAAAAAAATCGTTTTGAGGATTCCTTGTACACTTCATAAAGTTTTCTATAAACGTAGGAGAACGAATGAAACAATGTTCATGAGAATATTTGTAACAGTTTTTATTAAACGTTGATATTACTAGTTTCCCCATCTTACGACGACTACTGGGACCTTCATCAAAACTGACAATACACAACAAACTCATTGTATACAAAACCATAATCCGACCTATTTGGACTTACGGACTTGAACTCTGGGGAACAACTAAAACTTCTAACATACAGAGAATACAGGCGTTCCAATCCAAATTCCTTCGCAAAATAGTCAATGCTCCTTTTTACGTTTCCAATAAAACTCTTCATAATGACCTAAACATCCCTTTCGTTCAAGAACTGGCAAAATCCCAGCCTCCTAACCTTTCATTTCAAATTGTCCTTCCATCCCAATCCCAGAGCACAAACACTTTCCTCCCAAACCCACCCACAAAACCCGCCTAGAAGGCTCAAGAGACATTGGCCTCGTGACCAGCTAAATGACTAGTGGAGAAACAATATATTCCAAACTAGGAAGTGCCAATATTGATTGGCTCCTTCCATAAGTGTTATTATCATTATTATTTGTTATTTATTTATTTTTATTTTTTTCGTCTTAACTTATTTATTATTTAGTTATTTCCATTTATTTTATTATGATTACCATTTATTCATTTATTTATACTTAAATTATTTTGATATTTCTTTTTATTTATTTATTTTTTATTTTATTTTATTTATTTATTTATTTATTTTTTATTTATTTATTTATTTATTTTTACTTTGTTGTCAGTTGAATTTATCAATTTTTGTATATATCATTAATCATATTTGTGAGCAAACTTAACCAATGTACTTAAAAATGTACAGATGTTAAATAAACGTACTATAATAAAAAAAAAAAAAAAAAAAAAAAAAAAAAAAAAAAAACAATTTCCCCAAAATATTATTGGTAGGGTACTCAGAAACGATCGATCGAATTGAATTTGTGCCAGATATTTGACATTTATCTGAACTGAGACATTCAAATCTTGGATACATTTGAAAGTAAAAATGTGTGCAAAAAAAAAAAAAAAAATCCGTTTAGAACCTTCTTCTCAAATTCAAGAAGATAAATATGCTTTAGGTCCACTCGACAAACCTATGTGAAGTACTGTATGGCATACAGTCTTCTTATTCGTACATGGCTACCCCCCCAGCGGACACTTATTTGTGACACTTTTTTGGGCATATTTATGCTAAAAATATATACATACATAAGGAGTTTTGGGTTAGCTTATATTTTGTTTAATATCTCGAAAACTAAATATTAGTGAAAACTATTAGTTTGATTCCCACTAGGGGTGGTGGCTTTCTTTAGAAAAAATAAAAGGCATCAGCCCTATCCTGGCTAAAAAAGGGTGGTAACCTATAGATAACCCGTTCCAAAATTTTTAGTTAATAATAATGGACGCTAAAAATGTAAATAAATAAATATTAGTGAATCGTAGTATGTAGAAGATAACCATTCGAAAGCTCACTAAATGTCCAATGAAATTCGGTCCTGGAGTTACACAAAAAAAAAAAAAAAAAATCAATTTTACGTACACAAACAAACGAATTTGTACTTTGACTTGTCACAGTAACCACTTAAGTGGTAATCACACTATCTTGTGTGATCGAAATCAAAGTAATGTATCAAATAAATCTATATTTTTTAATTCATTATGTCATAGGTTTTTATATAAGAAGTTAAAGTATAAACAAAAAAAAATTTAATTATTCAAAAAAAAAAAATAGCGGCGCTGTGTCTGACGAACAGAAATCCTCTTAATTCACGAGCGATAGCCCGCAGGGGGCGATTTTTTATCTACAACAAAAAACTAAAATTATTTTGAAAGAAGAAAATAAAATCTAGTAAAATACGTAAGATTTTTATTACATAATAATTTTTTGTAAAATGGTAAACAATTAATTATTATTTGCCGAAAATCTGTAATAAAATAAATAATTCAATGAATCGAAAAAAAAAACCTTTGTGCTTTAACAGAAAATATCATTAGAAATCTGCAGATATAATTTGAAGTTGATCGGGTGAAAATTGAAAACGCTAGCGTATCGCCCGATTTGAAAAACATAGTTTTGAGAAAAACTACTTTAAAGTTTAATGTACTGAAATATTCTTTTTTTTTAATTAAAAAATTCTTGTAATAAGGATGAAAAAAAAAAAAAAAAAGGTTTTGAAATGTATCTGAACTTTGGATAAAAAATCGAATTTTTGGTACATTTAAAAACTCTTCCGCCAAATAAACGCTCTTGGGTATAATTTTTGATTCGTTAAGGAAGGATTTAAGCCCATCAGATAAAAAAGGTAAAAAAAAAAGTTATACGGTAATATTACCCTGTAACTTACTAACAATATAAACAAATATTTTACAAACAAAACAAGAATAATAACCGAACAGTTAGATACAGTACACAAACAGTAAATGTTAGTAGTAATGACAGGATTATGACTTGGCCATGTGGCATTGATAAGGCCTCAAGTGGTGATAATAAGACGTAACTGTATGGGGAAGAGACAAGGTACCAGCGGCTACGCCCAGCGGTCGATACGCGGCTAGAGGCCTACCAACCCCCGCCCCTTTCACAGGTGTCCTTCTTAAACAAAGAGCCCTTTATCGGTGTGTGATTTGAATGGTGAAAGTGATAAATCACAGTGATTCGACGTGGTAGAGTGAATAGTGCGTCCCACTCTTACCTTAGGAGATGCTCAAAGTAGCTTGAGTATACAGCACTTTCCGGTGGAATGTTGGTCTTGAGATAGCACTCATCAAGGAATTTTACTAGGATGTAAATTTTTCCGAAAAACGGACCTTAATCTGTTTTTAATGTCCAGAAAATATTTTGAACTTGTGCAGTTTTTAACCATCACATGTATGTTCAATTGGTACAAAAAAAAGTTGATTAATTTTCAAGTTGATTTCTGTAAAATTCGAGAACCAAAAAGTAAAATCTATCTGAATAATGCTCATAGACACTCTCTTTGGGATGTAAACACGCTAAGAAAGGTTTTTTCATATTCAGATTTTTAAGTATTTTTAGAGAGGCCTGGGCAGAATGCGTTGCTAGGACGATAATAGAACAGCTGTAACCGTACATTATCTATTTCATAATATTATTTTTATTTGCGGTTCATTTCAACTATGATGGCAGACCTTTAATTAATAGAAATAAACTGTTATTTTGTCCCGCATAGAGTTTCCATTTATTATTGACAACAAATTTTAACTTGTACTGGTTAAACTCCTGTTATTGGGGACCTATAGATAACGGGTTATCTCTAGTTTATGTGTTTTTGGCACTGGTCTGGATCGCCCCAGTGTCAAGAAACATTATACTATGATTACTTATCTATTTATGAATAGGTTATCGCACTAGTATGTCTAAAGTGACACCACTCAAAAATCGGTTTTATTCAGACCGTCATAGTTATGAGTGTGAAAGACGTAATGAATATATCTTTATCAACCATCAAAACTGTATGTACCTAGCTTCAGAGCTTGTGCACCAGAGGGCACTTGTATCACCCTTCCGGTCTTAATCCTAAGGCCCTTACATAGGCAAAAGTGACACATTTTGAGTTGAGTTTTATTTTGAGTTGTGTCACTTCGTGCAGTAGGGCTAATTTTGACGATACATTATTTAACGCAATAAAATAACTACTTATCTGCCGTGACGAAGCACGGGTATTCAGCTAGTAAGTTTATATTTAAATTGTATAGGATGACAGGAATAAAATTTGTTCCCTTATATGTTTGTTGTCCTTGCCATTTAAATTCAAGAGTATTTCTTTTTGGTCTTTATTATTTCCAGAAGAAAGACCTTTAAGTACAACAACAAAATAAAAAATAACTTTAGTCAGATTAAAGATAAATTTAAATTAAAGGAAACTAAATAAAACTTATAAAAAATTAACTGCTACTTTGAAAACTAATTAAACAACATGCTGAAAACATTGATAATAGAGAAAATAAAATAACGTTGGCTTATCTATACATAAAATAAAATTCTAACGGATCGCTACATGGAAGATATATGGGAAAAAATACTATTGGGGCCATTATCAACGCAATAGTACTCAAAACAATGATTTTTAGAATTTTTGTCTGTTTGTCTACATGTCTGCTGTCTGCCAGACACACTAGGGTTTAACCCCAGTTAAGTTAACCCCCAGTTAAGTTAACCCCCAGTTGACTAAGGGTCAGCTTAGTGGCTCTGTCACGTTTAACAATCCTTACAGCCTGTATTCATGATACGCCTAATATCGTGTATAGAGAAGCATTACTGTAAATTCGATTTTTCCGACCGATACGACGGTGTTTATAATCGAAAATGAACAAAAAGATATATCCAAAAATGCTATTATTATTATTATTATTATTAACAACGGGTGCCCACGTAGAGGGAGCTGCACCGAGGCCAACAAGGCCTATTGTGCCACCCGACAAGCCAACAGCGCCGTATCCGAAATGAACCTTAGCAGAGTTCGAAGGTTCAGTTCCGGTAGCCTTCTAGGGTCATCAATGAAGTCTGCACCAAAATACAGGTATCTCTTTGCTACAAGAGCTGGACATCTGCATATGATGTGATACGGCGTCTCGTCGTCTTCAAAGCATAGTCTGCACCATGAGGTCCTGGTCAGCCCCATGGAGTAGAGGTGCCGGTGCATTCTACAGTGACCTGTAAGAAGAGCTGTAACTAGTCTTACCATCCAAAAGTGTGAGTTAGAGCATCCAAAAATGCTGCTCCAACTCACAATCCACGCAGACGAAGTCGCGGGTACAGGTAGTAATGTTATAACATTTTAACATTACTATAATTTTTAAAATTATCGTTGCTATCTAGATGATGTTGAGTTATGATGTGGCCAATGCAGCGGATGATTCCCCTACATTGCTTTAGGCTGTACTATATATTTAGGATCTTGAAGAGGCTTTCATAGTGCAAAACATATAGAGCCATTTTTAGTGGATTGACGATTATGTTGGCTTGGAATTCCTTGACCTACCCACGACTTGTAAAATCTACAATTATGAATCATCACACATGAGTAGATAATCGTTTCATAATTTTTAGCCGGACTAAACATCCCTCCACAAGGACCGTTTTTGCAGGATACAGACAACGATAGCTATGAGAATGCTTCGTTTGAGAATTTTTTATGTCTAATAATGTACTACATATTTTTTCATGAGTAAAAATTTGCAGAATTCAAGAAGTTTAACTAGACTGCTTTATATGGAGAGGCGAAGCGCGAAATCTGATTTCTCTCGAGTGGGGTCTGTAATTGTGATTTTCTCGACAGTGAATAGGTTAATTAGAAAATAAAGGAAATATATTTCTCTTTATTCTAACTAAAAGCTAGGTGGGAACTCGTGACCTAGTATTAAAACTGCTGTTCTCTAAAACATATTCAATATGTTCGAATCACAATCTATGCGTTTTTAGCGCGGTTCCTTCCTCCCTCCATAGTGAAGGCTTATGAGGTTGACAACGTGACGAAATGCGGAAGTGCAAATTAGAACATTTCACGTTTTAGATTCCATAGATCACACATATATATATATATATATATATATATATATATATATATATATATATATATATATATATATATATATATAATTTATTCTCATAGATGACCCAAAATATCAAAATTCTTTTTTATCCTCGGAGGCATGGGGGTCATTAAAGCTGTCTTCCTTTATTACACCACTTTATTTATTGGGCCCGACATGTTTCGTGCATCTTTTCTTCGCACCTCTTCAGGGGCACTTCTACCCCTAGAAGAGGTGCGAAGAAAAGATGCACGAAACATGTCGGGCCCAATAAATAAAGAGGTGTAATAAAGGAAGACTGCTTTAATGACCCCATGCTTCCTAGGATAAAAAAGAATTTTGAATATATATATATATATATATATATATATATATATATATATATATATATATATATATATATTAAAACTTGTTAGCCAACTAAGAGTTTCGGGTAATGAAAATATAAAACTATTCCATAAGAACATTGTGGTCCATATAAAAACAGGAGAAATATGTAGATGGTGTCATCAAATTATAAATCACAGCTTAAACCATCTATTATTGCACTGCCCTGCCTTGACTACACATAGAATAACATTTTTGAGGAAATATATAATACAAAACAGCGATTACATATTGTTATATTAAAGAAATATATTTTTATGGAACAAACACAACACAGTTACATTCTAAATTCTATAACATCTGTTTGTAAATTTAATAATAAAAACAAGAGCCTGTATGCAATACATATGTTCTAATAATTCTAACTATAACCGTAACATCTCCCCCTTCAAGCTAGACACCATCCCTAGGAACAAAAGGTTTAAGGTGTATAATATTTCTTCGATGTATACGGCCATCCTGTAACCTAACTAGGTAGGTATGACCGAGGTTCCGGTCTTTTCTTTACAACTTCCCCTTGTTCCCAGATCTTGGTTTTAACATTTTGAATCCAAACCTTATCGCCCTCTTTGAAAATATGTTCCTTAGTTAAAGTTTTGTCGTAATACTACTTTTGACGACTTTTATTATCTAGGGACTTGTTGTAAGCCTCTTTGAAAACTAAATGCGACTGTAATTTTTTATTTGAAATGGGCAATTTTGAGTTTAATATTCGACTCTGAAGAAGTTGTGCCGGGCTAAAATCCAAATCTGCTACAGGAGCATTCCTATAATTTAGAAGAAAAAGGTTGAAATCTATTTTACTCTCATGTGATTTCCTCAGCATATTTTTCATAATCCCCACAGCCTTTTCAGCTAGTCCGTTTGATTTAGGATAATGAGGGCTGGATGTTATGATCTTAAAACCCCATTCTATTGCAAAGTTTTGTAATTCAATGCTACCAAAGGGCATGTTATCTGCAACTAGTTCACGTGGAATCCCAAACCTGACAAATATCTCTTTAAATTTTGATATAACTGCAGTGCTAGTTTTTGCATGCAGTTTTGAAACCTCAATCCACCTGGAAAAATAATCTATTACTACGAGATAACTGTTTTCTGCCCATTCTGCAATATCAGCGGCAATTTTGATGAATGGAACTGTTGGAATCTCATGATTTATTGATGGATTTTTTATATTTGACCGAGAATATTTGGTACATACGGTACAACGAAATTTTTTAAATCATAGTTAATACTTGGCCAATAAAAGTAATTATCAGAGAGTTTTTTCATTTTTTTGTAGCCCAAATGGGTTTCATGTAATAAATTCAAAGTATATTTTCTCAATTTAATGGGAACTACAACCCTCTTTGAATAATATAATAGGCCGTTGCTAAGTTCTAAATCATTCCGAATTTTAAATAAATTTTTCAGTTCTCCAAATTTCTTAAATTTTACTGGCCAACCGTTTTTACAAAATTCAATGACTTGGCTTAGGACCATGTCTTTTTGTGTATATTTTTGAAATTCAACCAACTTCTCATTAGAAAATTCTACTCTTTGTTCTAAACAATGAACCACATCTTTCATGGAATCACAGACCTCCTCATGTGTTTTAACTCCCCACCGAGAAAGAAAATCTGCTACATGCATCTCTTTTCCTGGCAAGTACTTTAAATTAAATTGGTAAACTAATAATTTTAATCGCATCCGGCGAATTCGATTATTTTCTATTTTATCCATTGATTTTAACATAATGGAAACCAGCGGTAAATGATCTGAAAATACTGTCAGATCGGGGCTTCCATATATATAGGTATGGAACCTCTTAAGAGCAAATACTATAGCAAGCAGCTCCTTCTCAATCTGAGCATACTCAGCTTCACAAGAACTTAGGGATCGGGACGCGTACGCGACAGGGCGACCGTTCTGCAAAAGACATGCACCGAGAGCGTCTTTAGAAGCATCACATTGTATAGAAGTTGGCAATTTAGGATCAAAAGGTGCTAAAACATTATCACTCGTCAGGATATTACGGATAATCTGTAAAGCATGGTCATAAGCAGCTGACCATTGCCACTCAACGCCCTTTTTTAGTAATTCACGAAAAGGAAGAACAATTTTGGACATCTCCGGAGTAAATGCTCTTAAGTAATTTAGAACTCCCAAGAGCCGTTGAACCTCACTTTTATTTTCTGGAATTTTAAACTTATTAATAACATCAATTTTAGAAGAATCTGGGCGCATACCCTGTTCATTGAAGACCATCCCGAGATATTTTATTTCCTTAAGTCCGAGCTGGAATTTTGAAAAATTGAATTTTATATTTAGTTCCCGTGTCCTATTCAAAACTGATTGTACGATTGAGTTTAACTCCTCCTCAGAATTAGCACACATACAAATGTCGTCAAAATATACAGTTGTCCCTTTAATATCTCCGAAATATTTGTGTGTCAATTTTTGAAATTTTTCGGGTAAATTTTTTAATCCAAAAGGAGACCTTCTAAACCTGTAAGATCCGAATATGGTACTGACTGTACAATAAGAACTAGATTTCTCATCTAAAGGGATGTGGTAGAACCCATCTTTAATGTCCAAAATACTATAAAACATTTTGTTAGCTAAGTTCGGAGCAAGATCCTCAAGATTAGGGATAGTCACCCTCTCTCTAACAATATACTTATTTAAATGAACTGGATCAATGCACATACGGAGAGAACCGTTAGGTTTTTCAAGAACCACAACATTCGAAACCCACTCTTGCGGACTATCTACTTTTTCAATAATTCCCCTTGATTCAAGATCATCTAAATGCTTTTTCAACTTATCCCTGAGCTTAAGCTGTATTCGTCTCGCTGAGCTGGCATGGGGCAAAGCGTCGGGAGTAAGTTTAATAGTACACTTATCTGGAAAACAACCTAAACTCTCAAATACGTCCTTATATTCAATCAAAAATTCATCTTTACTTTTAATATTATTTTTAACCTCATTAATTCGGGATATCAAGCCTAGATCAACACATGAGGAGCTTGGTATCAAAGTTGGACAACTCCATTTTTTTCAGTTTTGAGATTTTAGTCGATTCTTAAGTGGATTTTTATGCTGCGTACGATTTTACAACTGTTTTTCGTTAAAAACGGACAGAAAATAGGTAAAATAGCGTTTATTTCAACCGTTCAGAATCAAAATATGGACAATTCCAACATAGTTTGGTTTTAAAAAATGACAACTCCTTCAGTAGCCAATGAGAATCTTGCATTCATGCAATCTGCTCCCAACATGCACTGCAAGTCCATCATGGCTGAATGTTTATAGTTACTAGTAATGAGTGCATTTAGCGATGATTCTAATTAATAACTAGCAGTTGTCCCGCACTCTATGATGCCGAATGTCGGATTTTGGGGCAAAACCTGTAGATAATTGAATGTTTCTGATTTAGGTATGATTTTTGAAGAATTTCTTTTGTGCCGAGTCGAATAAGACCACTACCAATTCTAATGAATAATTATTTTAATAATAAACGGGCTTTATATAACAACAACCGTCAAAAACAGCAAGTATTTAATTTAAAATATTCATATTTTACTCAAGTGGTAGAGCTATGTATCCTTCCAAATGTATTTTCAAGACCTCAGGCGAATTAATTAACAACTAATGTAATACCGGTACTGTTGTCGACATATTCCTCTTTATTAACATTTTCGCGTTTAACAAATAAATATTGACAGTTTCACACTAGATATAAGATAGATCTCGCCGTTAATGTTCAGTTATTTGCTATTACAAACTTTTCAACAACTCTCTGCAGAAAATAATAATGGTTAGCTCGTTTTTCGTGAAATGATCACAACGCTAATTGATAACTTTATTTTATTAGCTGTGCACAGGTATGGCTGAGTACGGCGATGAAAATTATAGCACAGCCACTTTAATACATGTTCTTTTAGATAAAAGTGTGCGAAGAGGATAGCTAAGTACCACGTTTTTTCTAAACTTAATAAAATAAGGATAATTAAGTTTCATTTCAGTTTTATCAAACTGCATTTAAACAAAAATGTTTCATGTTTAATTTTTAACTATATAATTTTGTTTTAATACATTAGACATAATTACATTATATTAAAACACCCTCGAGCATATCAAATTCATATTGGTTTGGTTTCAAAAGAGGATAGGTTCAATTTTAAAATGGCTCCCTTTGGTTTCAAAAACAGACAACTCCATGACTTGGTTTCAAACATAGACAACTCCACTATTTAAAGTGTAATTACGGCCTTAATACTCATATAATTTTGAAATGCCTTTGAAATAATGTTTCTGAGGCCTATAAGAATAACATATAAAAAAATCACCATGATACTGACATCAATATAGTAGATATGGTTTTTTGCCTCTCCTGTAAAAAAAGCAAAAGTGGAGTTGTCCAACTTTGATAATAGGCTCCTCACATGTTTTTAAACCCAGCAGTGGAGTAGCATTGCTTTCTATTACAATAAATTTAACCTCCTTAGCAATCGATTTATTAACTGGTTGAACCTTCAATATAACCTCTCCTATTGGTTTTATACAAAATCCCCCATAGGCCTCTAGCTTGACGGGAGATTTAACTAATTTATTTTCAATCCCTAATTTTTTAATGTACTTTAGAGGTAAAATATCGACCTCTGACCCAGTGTCTAGTTTAAAAGAAATTTTGGACCCCCCGTTCACTAAAATATCACAAAACCAAGATTTTTGCCCCGTTTTACCTCCTATATTGCGTACAGAACTCACTGTGTAGTGGGCTTCATCGTCGCTCTGGTGACTGCTGTCCTCGCCGGTGGTCCTCGCCTCGTGAACTCTGCCTCCTCTCCTACTGACTGGCTGCTGGAAGGTACGGACACACCTGCAGACTCTGGAATAGTGGCCTCTTCTACAACACCTGAAACAGATCCTATATCTCGTTGGACAGTCAGCAACTTCAGCATGCTCGTCTCTCCCGCACCTCGGGCACTGTGTCATCTTCTTCTGGTTTGACGATTGGGGTGGTCTGGCTCTCCAGGGTGGAGCATTCTTCCGTTTCACTTCATCCAGTGACACATTTGTGACTTCTCTTGCTAGTGTGTCCATATTTTTCCTTGTCAACTCCCATGATTTGCAGCAGGCGATGATTTTTTCTAATGAGATTGACTCCCTCAAAAGTTTTTCCTTCAGCGATTCAGACTGGATGCCTAAAACAATTTGTGCCTTAAGCAGTTTTTCTTCTTGATCCTTGAAATCACAACTCTTTGCCAATGATTTGACTTCCATAAAGAATGTTTCAAATGGCTCACCGATGCTGTTTTCTATTAAAAAATGCAAACACAGCCATGGTTTCATTTTTCTTATGTATGCAATGTCGCTCTAATATCATTAAGATAGAGACCACGGATTCATCTTCTGGCTTTATGTCTGTGATAGCTCGGTACAACTTCATACCTTCAGGGCCATTCTCGATGGCTTCGAAATAATTTAAAACTTCTTCCCTGAATTCATGGAAGTTTTCACTGAGACTTCCATCAGTTCTCAACTTACCAGGCTTATTGAACTCCATCTTCAGTTGGTTCTATACCCGCAGCGCCATGTTATATTAAAGAAACATATTTTTATGGAACAAACACAACACAGTTACATTCTAAATTCTATAACATCTGTTTGTAAATTCAATAATAAAAACAAGAGCCTGTATGCAATACATATGTTCTAATAATTCTAACTATAACCGTAACACATATCATTAGAGAATATCCTTGTTATCAATAGCTTAGATCAATTAAATTCAATTTTCTTCTTTATATTAACAGTTTGTGAAATTTATGGTATATTCGAATTGAGACCCAAGATTAAATTTAGAATATTTATTTTCATTATATTTCTATTTAGGAGAATATTATTGTTATGTATGATAGGTCCTTATAAGTATATAAGTGTTTATTTTATTACTTCTTTATTATTTTTATTAAAAAAGGGAATTTATTATTAATATTGTAATAATTACTTAGTAATAATTCACTATTAGAAGAGATAAGTGTATTGTTATTGTTCTGCTGTATGTAAAATCATGAACTTGACTTTTTATATGTATAAACTGTATATATTCATAGTTAATATTGTGTATTTTTAAGTATTATATATATGTGTGTATATGTATATGTATATTTATATATATATATATATATATATGTATATATGTATATGTGTCTGTTATTTTCTTATGTAGCGTATAATTATTAGTCATCTATATGGCGTCCATTAACATCTATTAACACCAAATGGGCCAGATTCTATGCGATGTTATAAGCAAATAAATACTATTCTATTCTAATATATATATATATATATATATATATATATATATATATATATATATAAACATGAAACACATACTATCACATAAGACTATAGACCGCTTCCTTTTATACCTTACATACATAGTCACTTAGTACGAAAACTTGCATGTAGTGACTACACGACACAATTATTATATGGCATTGTGGTTATTGACCTATAACTAAAACTCAGCACAGTGGCTATTATAATGTAAAATCTGTGGCTGAGTTAGGACAATAGATTGCATTGTGGTTATTGAACTATAACTATAACTCAGCATAGTGGCTATTAAAATGTAACATCTGTGGCTGAGTTAGGAAAATAGATGGCATTGTGGTTATTGAACTATAACTATAACTCAGCACAGTGGCTATTATAACGTAAAATCTTTGGCTGAGTTAGGGCAATAGATGGAATTGTGGTTATTGAACTATAACTATAACTCAGCACAGTGGCTATTAAAATGTAAAATCTGTGGCTGAGTTAGGAAAATAGATGGCATTGTGGTTATTGAACTATAACTATAACTCAGCATAGTGGTTATTAAAATGTAAAATATGTTGCCAAGTTAGGAAAATAGATGGCATTGTGGTTATTGAACTATAACTCAGCACAGTGGCTATTAAAATGTAAAATCTGTGGCTGAGTTATTAAAATAGATGGCATTGTGGTTATTGAACTATAACTATAACTCAGCATAGTGGTTATTAAAATGTAAAATCTGTTGTCAAGTTAGGAAAATAGATGGCATTGTGGTTATTGAACTATAACTATAACTCAGCATAGTGGTTATTAAAATGTAAAATCTGTTGTCAAGTTAGGAAAATAGATGGCATTGTGGTTATTGAACTATAACTATAACTCAGCATAGTGGTTATTAAAATGTAAAATCTGTGGCTGAGTTAGTAAATTAAATGAAAAAAAAAAAAAAGAAAAGCATGATACCTACCGATTTTCTTACAAGTAATTAAATATAACGGTCTGTACGGGAAACTCAAAAATTCCTTTTTTATTTATTTTTAAACCATTTTTTTTAGTTGAGTACCATCCGAGCTCCGTGGCAAAAATAAAAAAAATCGATAGTTAGGGGCATATAGACAAATCCCCTTTTCTCGAGTGGATTCTATATCCCACGTTTCTTGAGGTAAAATAATTGTGGAAACACTCATATATACATATATGCACACATATTTTGACGAGGGTCATTTTCGGTGTCAGTAGGTATGATCGATGAACATTTGAAGATATTTTCTAGAACATTCCCATGATTGCAGCCTGAAAGTAATGAAAGTTGTACATTTTCTGCACTTGGAGACTGCAGTATACGAGTCCAGAGGCTTTAATGACCCCCATTTCCCTGAAGTGTTAGCCTGAAAGCCCTGAAGGAGATCTCTTACTGAGATCTGTTCCTGAATCCCTAGCCAACAATGAGCCTACCAACCCCTCATCGCCTCTCTATTATACTCATCCTTCCACTAGGCAGAACACTATCTTATAGTACAGCTCTTATCATATCACAGGAGTCATGTCTCAATGCTGTACAAGGATTTACGATAAAACATGGACATTTTGAAGAAATCCAACTCAAATACTACCAAAACCATTTATGAAAGATATGCTTGACATATCACAATATCGAATCAATATATTATCAGTATTGTTATATTGAACCATAGCCTTATGAGTTTCCGAATCATTATTATTATTAATAAGTGATCGCTACTATGGCGACTTCACTCTTTCCAGGTGGCACCTGCATGTTCTAAGGAACCAGCAGCGTGATTAGAAATTTGTTTTAGTTATAAACAGAGGTTTGGAAATGTAAAGAAAGGCAAAGGTTTTTCTTCAAATGAGATTCTACAGTTTATTGTTGTGTAAGTAGGAGAATATAGTGTTTATGTATTGGCTGCTGTCTCTCAACAATAAGTTTATGTCATGTGGAATATTTAGTTTGTGTCGTCTTCTGCATTCCGTAAGTTGGTGTTTTCGGTAAAGTCTTTTCGGTAAAGTCCCTACTCCATATATTACAGGTTGGTTTGTTAAGACCTGTCATAAGAGATTCGTGTGTTAGTCTTGTGTGGCCAATATGGAGTCGAGCAAATTATAAAACGTTTATCTGGAAGTCTGGTATCGGAAAAACGTACGCTTTACGATGGTTTTCGCACAGATTTCGCCCAAAACATCATTTAGCGGTTGACGGATTCAGCTTAATAACAAGCTTGACCTTTTACATAAATTTGAGTCACCGCTATTTTCGTAATCAACAGGTTCTTAACCCGGGAAAGGTAGCACAGACTATTTGTTATTATCGGGAAAGTACTGAAATCACCAGTTTGATGAGTAATCGCCTAAATTTGCAGGATAATAAATAAATAAAAAAATATACCACTTCGATAAGTACGTTATTTAGAATAGCGTCCCTTGGATGTTGTGTTCTCAAGGCAGAGCGCTCATTTAGAAGCAAATCGATAACTTTTTTTCCCTTCCACTGACTCGGTTGACAAATAGTGGCCCGTCCTTCGTCGCGCAAATAAAAACAGAGCTAAAAAAAAACTGACGAGGTCTGTGGGAATTACTGACCGAGGAAAGGGCGAATACCGATAGAGAGATTTAGGACCCCCAATCGCCGACCGTAACGACCACAGCTCCAAAACCTCTGACGGCGGGTCATGAATAACATTCAAAGTCTATTCACGAGGTGATGTATGAATCAAAGGATGGTCCTTCTATGAATATATTCAGCATTTATTTATGTATACTTTTTTTTTTTTTTTTTTTTTGATCTAAGCAGAAATGCACGAGGTTCATAAGAAGCCATCTCAGAAACGCCATTTTTATTTTCGTTTTATCCCGCGACTGCTTCTCAAGATCACGAAAAGCAGAAGTTATACTAACAAGGGGAGTATACAGTAGTGGGGTCACCGATTTGGCAACTTTTTTTCATGGTGATTTTGCATCGAAAAATAGTCGACGTGTGTCCAAGCGTTCCGTCCAATGCGCCTTAGGAGCCGAGAAATAAAATGAAATAGGTTGAAAATGCTTTACTTAATATATCTTGTGTAGAAAATGATATCGACATGGTTCTTTTACCTATATATTTGTTTTATAGATTAGATTAAAGAACAAATATAATCGTTAAACAATAATCTATATTTCGTCAAATAAATTCAAAAATATACTTACGTTTTCAAGTAAACTAGTATTATACATTTTTTCACGCCAAAAATAATAGCAGATTTAAAAACAGCACCCCGAGAAACTCTGATATGGTGAATATCATTGAAAACAAAAAATAATGATTTTTCCCAGTCTGGAAGAGACTAAAAATTTATGACCGAAAATGTAACGTGACGTTGAATTGAAATTCAATATCTCTCCTTGAAATAATCCGATTTTCACGTAATTGAAATCTTTCAAAAGAAGAAAGACTCCTTTTTTTAACCATATAAATGACTATTCTATTATCTCAAAAGGTACTTGTAGAACTGGTTCTCAATATAAAACTAAAATGTTAACTTTTTTGCATATAACGTCAATCCTAGAACACGTAGAAACATATTTTTGAACTTATTTGACAAAATATAAATTATTGTTTAACAATTATATTTTTTCTTTACTCTACTCTATAAAACAAATAGATTGGTTAAAGAATCATGTCTATATTATTTTCTAAACAAGATATATAAAATAATGCTTTTTCAACCTATTTTATTTTATTTCTCAGCTCCTAATCCGCATTGGACGGAACGCTGGGACATTTGTCGACTATTTTTTTATGTAGAATCACCAGAAAAAATGGACCAAATTGGTGACCCCACCACAGTATACTTGTGAGGTAATGAAGAATAGACCTTTTGGAGACAATAAATAACTACCTCATGAATGGAAGAAAAGTCCGTCTCGCAGAACTGCATCATCTTAGCGCGGTTCCGTTCATATCCCTAGTCTAATTTGGAAAGATTAAAATAGAAGCAGTTATTATTTTGGTTCCACCAGTCTTTTTTTTTTTAATTAATTATTATAATGGTGTGTCAACCCTTAAGGTCACTAACGCCATTCCTGTGAGTAGTAAAGTCTTGAAAGGTCATGATTTACAATCTTACCTGGAAGGGTCTGCTACACTAGAAACGGACCCGCTACTGACAAGGTCTTGGAATCTTGGAAATCCATATCTCTAACATTTAATTGTTTTTCCTATTTTTCTTAACTTGTTTTATTTTCAAATACATTATCCAACAATAAGCAATTAAAAAATAACACGGAATAAAAAACAGACAAAAAGAACAGTTCGAATAAGCGAAATCAATTACTTTAAAGTTTTAAGCTCTTATTTCTCCGATTGACATCGCCTAATCTAAACTTTCATTAGAACCTTTTCTTTTAGAGCATTTAATAAGCTTTCTAATGGTATTCTTCCGTTTACCAAGATTCTCAACCTTTTTCGAGATATTAAGGAAAGTATACAAAGTTACCAAAACTTTGTATGTAATAAAATATTTTATTCTAACCCTTCCTATACTCCAAACGTAACAAAAATTTCAACATATTAGTTTTAATGAAAGTAGAACATGCAGAAAATGTTTCAACTGAATCCCATGATCCTAAGTACCCAAACCAAAAACGGTATTCAAAAACTATCTTTCCAATTTTCTCGAAAACGGTTAAAGCTATCGCCTTGAAAATGGTTTCATTCGTTTTCCTAGGCCAAGAAGCCTATAATACGAGTACTTACAAGCTTATGAACTCAAAAACTTAAGCGTTACGATTTTTTTTTGCGCGAATTTCGCCCTAAACGCCATCTTCCAGTGGGCGGATTCTGCTGGTTAACGAACTTGACCTTTCAAATTGGACGACGGATTTTTGTACGACGATGTATTTTTGTAAATAAGTTGTGTACATTTATATGTAATTCTATTGAAAAATAATTAAAAAAAGAATAAAAAGAAAAAAATGAAAAGAAAATAAAAAAAAATAAAAAAAGTAAAAAAAAAAAAAATAAATAAATAAAAAATAAATTAAGAAAAAATAAAAAAAAGTCCGACTCGCAGGAACTGCATCATCTTAGCGCGGTTCCGTTCTTATCCGAAGTGCGATTAGTAACTATTAGTAGCAGCTATCGGTAGGTTTTGATCTTTCGTTAAAGATATAAAATAAAATCTCAAAGACAAGGAAGCTTAAAGCGCCACATATGGAAACTGACAGTTTTCTAAGCGGATGGGACTCTCCCATCATCGCGACGCTCACTCTAGGAAAACTCTATTGCCAATATGATTCTTATTTTCTCAGCTTTAATGAAATACTCATTCCACCGTTAAATAAACTTAAAAAACAAAATTGAGGTAAAGTGACAAAAACCCGTTTAAAATAACAAAACTAACACTTTCGTAGTTTTAAGCACTTACTTCTCCGACTGACATTGCCCCATCGAAATTTGCTTCAGAATCTTTTTTTTAGAGAATTTAGTAAGCTTTTGAATGGTTACATCGTACTTCCCACGATTTCTTAACTGTTTTGAAGATATTAAGGGGGGGGGGGAAATGGTGCTAATACCTACCGATAGCTGCTATATTCCTTCACTAATCGCATTTGGGATAAGAACGGAACCGCGCTAAGATGAAGTAGTTCCTGCGGGTCGGACTTTTTTTTGTCAGACAAATTAATGTGTTATGTTTATATTATAATATAAATATTATGTTTATAAGAAGAGCAAATCACTTTAATTGCGGTGTAAAATATTGTTGCTAGCTAAATCTAAGTATTATATAAGCGCATAAGGAAAAAATGGTGCTAATGACTCAGATTTCGATACACCATAAAAGAAAAAAAAATTAAGGACAATATACAAAGATTCCGAAGTATTTCATGTCTGTTAATAAAATATTTTATTCTAATCCCAATAACGCAACACTTATACACAAATAAACTTTTTTTAGGTATCTATTTAATACGTATAAAATAAGATGATAATGAGCAATCCGCTGTGGCATACACCAAGTACTACCACCGTGTGGAGTGCAACTAGTATAAACCGGTACGTCAGTACCACTGTGGTATGTAAAGAGCGGCTGTTCTGATACTGGCAAAAATTAGAAATCCTACATTCCTACAGTTGTTTGGAGGCTTATCTTTATGACCCTAGAAAGGAACTTCCAGATGACGAGGGTCCACTGGGCGATACCTGTACTGGGAATGCACTCCACCCTAAGCCTCCTAGCTCCTCACCTTTGAATTCATATGATTTCGTTCAATGAATTTAAAAAAAAAATTAATGAATAGATAAAAACTTCTGAAAATAGGGAATACCAAAAACAATTCTAAAGAACGAAATCAACACCAGTACAGTAATCTAGATATTCATAGGGCATCTTCGAATTCCAAGATACCGTTGAAACAAAATATTGTTTCTATATATACGTATCCTGTTTTATTGACTAATACATTTGACTACTATAAGCAATCACAAAAATAACGAGCTGTGAAAAAAAAAAACTGTAGGAAACACACAAAAAGATTCGTTCAAATGAACGAAATTACCTATGTTTTAAGCACTTATTTCTCCAAATATGACCATCCCATCGCAAATGTCTTCAAAACATTTTTTGTAGAAAATTTAGTAACCTTTCGAATGGTAATCTTTTGCTTGCCAAGATTCCAAACCGTTTTCGTGATATTAATGAAAATATACGAAGTTCCCAAAACTTTTTATGTCTAAAAATGAAATATTTTATTTTAATCCTTCCTTCACTCCAAACGTAACCAAATTTTCAACATATTAGTTTTGATAAAATTCAAACATGCAGAAAATGTTTCAACTGAAGCCCACGATTCTAAGTACCAAAATCAAAGACAAAAAGAACAGTTCGAATAAGCGACATCAATTACTTTAATGTTTTAAGCACTTATTTCTCCGATTGACATCGCCTAATCAAAACTTTCATTAGAACCTTTTTTGTAGAACATTTAGTAAGCATTCTAATGGTAATCTTTTGTTTAACAAGATTCTCAACCTTTTTCGAGATATTAAGGAAAGTATACAAAGTTACCAAAACTTTTCATGTCTGTTCATAAAATATTTTATTCTAACCCTTCCTTAACTCCAAACGTAACATAACTTTCAACATATTAGTTTTAATGAAAGTAGAACATGCAGATAATGTTTCAACTGAATCCCGTGATTCTAAGTACCCAAACCAAAAACGGTATATTCAAAAACTATTTTTCCAATTTTCTCAAAAACGGTTAAAGCTATCGCCTTGAAAATGGTTTCATTCGTTTTCCTAGCCCAAGAAGCCTATAAAAAGAGTACTTACAAGCTTATGAACTCAAAAACGTAAGCGTTACGTTTTTTTCTGCGCGAATTTTGCCCCAAACGCCATCTTCCAGTGGGCGGATTTTGCTGGTTAACGAACTTGACCTTTCAAATTGGACGACTGATTTTTGTACCAAATTTCATCAAAATCGGACCATCAGGGAAGCCAGAAATGAGCGAACAGACAAATATATATATATTTATTTATATATATATATATAAATATATACATATATATATATATATATATATATATATATATATATATATATACAAATTTCAACCACCGTTATTTTCGGTCTCTAGGGATTCTGAAACGCGAAATTTTCTAGTCGGCACTTTCGGATTGTTTCATTGTATCAACCTTATAAGCGGGGTTCCTCCCTATGGGGGAGGGAGGAACCGCGCTAAAATGGAACGTAAATACTTTATTTATTTAGGGCTTCAAAATTGATCATTCAGCCCAGCCTCCACCTTGGCTGATTTCTATTCTTCACCTGTAATCAATACAAGATGCGGAGGAATACAACTGCAAACAAAATATTTATTATTAAAGTATCTACTAAAATATTAATTTAGGTACACATTGTCACCACCAACTCAACTAAACGATATGTTTGATTTTTATACTTGTAATTTTGGAAATTCCTTTAAACCGCACTATAACTCCTACGAGAATGAAAGACATTAAAGACCAAGTATTTTTGTTTTCCTCTCTATGGAGAAGGCTGAAATAAAGGGAGGTTTTTAGAGCAAATATTGATTTATATTTTCTATTTAATTTTATTTCTTTTTATTGTTTTTTTTTAATTATTTTTTTTTTGTGAGTGTGGCTTTTGTTAAATACTTTAAATACATCCCTTAAGCTGAAGACATTCCATTGCACAGCAACCACTATGGTAAGTATTTAAGTAATGCTGTTACCATAGGGATGAAACTGCTTCTTCTGTCGACCTCATGACGCAATCTGGAAGAGCTATCAAGACAAGTCCATGTTTATTACCTATAGATCACAAAAATAGGTAAATGTGAAGGAGCGCGGTCTCCACACCGATCCTTTTGAAATGTTGCACTATAACGTATTTTGATGCACTAAACACGAATCTGTTAAAAAAAAAAAAAGCTCGCTTTTCACTAGGAAAGAAGTTATTAAGCACTAAAGTTTACTGTTAAGGGGGTTATAAATGACGTGGTAACAGCTTAATTTGTAAACACGCGCATGCGCAATAGTCCTTAATGACGAAGTGTAATCGAAATTTAGACTCACCTTGTGGTAGCTGACTTGGTCGTAAATTGTCGCTTTTGGGCATACGTGCTATGCGTTTCCGCTCGCTCCGCTCGCTCAAGAAGATATCAAACCCCTAGCCAATCCAACTCGCTAAAATTAATAGAATTCTATTAATTTTAGCGAGTTGGATTGACTAGAGTTTTGATATCTTCTTAAAATTTAAAAAAAAAATAATTAAAGAATGGTTTATTATTTAAAAAAAATATTTTTGAATAACTAACTGGAGATAAATTGATAAATAATTGATGGTAAATTTCAATTAGACATCCTTATTACGAACTTTTCCATACCCGCGCATGCGCATGTTGACAAACATAGTAGGTTACATTACTTTTCAGAACCCGCACAACAGTGATCTTTAGTGTTTCATAACTTCTCTCCTAGTGAAAAGCGAGCTTTTTTTTTAACGGATTCGTTTTTAGTGCATCAAAATACGTTATAGTGCAACATTTCAAAAAGATCGGTGTGGAGACAGCGCTCCTTCACATTTACCCAAAAATATGGTGGCTCAAATCAATATTTAACATTATTCCGGTTTTGCTTTACTATTCTTGCAGGCATACTTTTCACCGGGGTTCTAACATAGAGAAGCGAATGAAACCATTTTACAGACGATATCTATCTATAACCGTTCTTGAGTAAATTGGATTTAATGGTTTTTCTGTCAAAGTTTCGGGTTTCGTATTCAAAAACGATTGTATCAGTTTAAAATTGCCCTAGAAGTTCATCTAAAATATTATATTTAAATTTTATTTACGTTTGGAGTGAAGTTCGGAAAATCATAGTAAGTATACAACAATGATTCGAAAGCGTATTAACGTTCCCACATAAAACTTCTTTAGTAATTCATGGTACATGGCAATCTGATTTGGAGAAATCGGGGCTTGAAATTCGAATATATCGAATTCTTTCTTAAGAACTGATTTTCCCAAATAATTAACTAATAATTTTTCTTAATTATATTTCAACGCTTTATATATTTCAAACTGCCTTTGATTGTCTAGACGACTCAAACTGTGGTTTTTATCATCGACGTTGAAAGGTTTTAATAATAAATGAAAATCTCTCATGACGTGATTTATTCATCATGTCGTTATTATACATAGGATCCTCCTTGGGTAACTGTGATAGTACAGGGGAGCTATTGTTCTATGTATAGTCATATTATGCATAGAATCTAAATTTTACACAGAAACTGTTGCGATACAGAAACTTAATTATATAATTAGCTAGATACGTAGGTACTAAAATAAACTTGAATTTATAATTACTATGTAACATGGTAATTAATATGGATTTGTAATTATTATGTAGTTAGATGAATATTTATTTCCATTTTATATCTGTATTTGGGCCATTTTTTATCTGTATTTCGATGCGGGGTTCTCACAAATAAATTTAAAAAAGAAAATTATTGTATCTAACAGAAAAATTAGTATTTTAATGAAACAAGGTAAGAAAAAAACAAACATATTTGCATTATGATGATTAGATAGTTAGCCGTCGAGGTGATAAGTAAAGATGGAATGATTGGGATTCGGCTAAATAAACCTCAATATGATTTTGTTTTAAAAAATCTATATTTCGGACGTTTCGACTACTCATTGGTAGCCTTCGTCAGATAAAATGACAAAAAAAGAAATTAATACAAAAACAAAAAAAAAAATTATAATTGTGATAGGTAACAGAACTATAGATACAGATAACTTATAAAAGAACATATCGTCTTAAATTCTTAGAATGAGTAGAATGAAAAAGTAAATAGGTACAATAATTGATTTTAATAGTAATTAGTAACGTTAATTGATTTTACAAAGAAATAAGAAACTACATACCAATGACAAATATAGTAGTAGTCTTTGTAAAATTAATTAATGTTACTATTAGCTACTATATTTGTCATTGGTATGTAGTTTCTTATTTCTTTGTAAAATCAATTAACGTTACTAATTACTATTAAAATCAATTATTTTACCTATTTACTTTTTCATTCTAAGAATTTAAGACGATATGTTCTTTTATAAGTTAACTGTATCTATAGTTCTGTTACCTATCACAATTATAATTTTTTTTGTTTTTGTATTAATTTCTTTTTTTGTCATTTTAGCTGACGAATGCTACCAATGAGTAGCCGAAATGTCCGAAATATAGATTTTTTAAAACAAAATCATATTGAGGTTTATTTAGCCGAATCCCAACCATTCCATCTTTACTTATATTTGCTTTAGTATTTTTCTAGGCGGAAGGGGTAATTTCCGCTTAGGATACTGCCAGTTCCATGAGTCGTGCATCAAATCTTGCTTCTCATATTTCATTTTCATTTTAACACGTGCGTACATTTTTCACGAATCAGCAAAAGGACACATTTTCTGTTTTAATTCAAAGTTTTCCAAATGACGCTAGGGATAAGAACGGAAACGAGCAAAAATGACACAGTTTCTATGAGTCAACTTTTTTTTTAATCTCCCTCTGACTGAGTTTACAAATTTTTTTTTTTTTTATTCTGAACGTGTCTCTGTTAGAAATTTCACTGCAACCTTTACAGCCGCAATCCATTCAATGATTTCTATTTTTGCCATATTTTGAATCACTACAAACTTTTCAAAACAGGATACTCCCAATAGTTTCAAATGCTTCTTGGTTCCTACAGAAAAGCGAGATCCACAGAGAATTGGAGGTAGATCCATTTTTCACTCATACTGAAAAGCTAGTACGACGATACCAACAAACTCTTCCACACTCCAGCAGTGCCGTCTTTTATCCGCTTGGGCAAATGGCATTTTTCAAATAAAAGACAAATTTTACCAGGATATTTTAAATATCTCTAAATTTAACCTGAAAAAAGAAAGATTTTTTTATGCATAATAATGTACGTTTGTATTAGTCAAAATAAAATTGTTTGTTTGCCATATTTTAAATTTTCGCCGAATTAACGATTTGAAATTTTGTGTCTAATAAAGACATTCATTATATTTTCCTTGCTATGAGTCTTATTGTTTCTACTAAAATTCATCACCTTAAAGTGAATTTCGTACCGTCAGTACAAGTGATGAGTTTTCCTGAATTTTCAATGCCGGAAACCACAAAATAATTAAAAGTTCTAAATAAATCGCTTTCCACTTCAAGCGAACAGTAGCAATGGTTTATGGCGATGTGGCTTTTAGAAAGTTTCCACTCTCGAAGAAAATGAAAATATGATAATGTATACGGAGAACAATGAAAGTAGGAGCTGAATACAGGAACGAGGGTTCCAGAGAAATTAAGCTGTAATTGCAGGCCACGGTTTGTTCCAGACAGAACTCGCTCAAAATGGCAGCCAACTTTCTGTGCCTTCATTCACTTTCAGCATCAAATCCTCTTCATACCTTCTTTACTATTTCATTTAAAACTTTCCCTACGAGAAAATTATAATTAATTTTCTATTATACAGTTCCTAAAACATTTACTTCTTTACCAAAATTCAGAGTCCAAACGTGGAAAGATTCCTGCAAAGAAACAATTATTCAAAACAAAAAGTAAATAAATAATGACGAATAAACGTACTACAAGATTATTTTGTTTGTAAAATTTAAATTTAATAAGATAATTTTTGGAAAAATTAAAACAGATGAAAAAAAAAAATAAAATTAACCACATAACGACCGGTCCCAAACATTTCGGATAAAAAGTCGCGCCAAACGATATTTCTAGTTTCAAAAAAGGCTACAGCCTCCAAATCTTAACCGATTTTAATGCGTGTTTTTTTTTCTTTTTTTTTTTAATTAAAGCTAATAAACATTATAACGACTCTGTCTAGCCAGAATTTTCATTTTTCTTTCCCTTGTTTATTATATTACGTGCAAATAATTCACGAACTTTCACAATTGGCAATGAAATAATATTTTATTTTTCATCTAACTTAATATCAGCACTGATATCGTTGAAACAAAACATTCATAACCTGATGAGACTTGGAAAAAATCAGCCTGACATCTTGAAAACGTAAACTCGCCTTAATTCAACAATGAGATTAACGGAAATAATATGAGTTTTGAAAATTGTTTTTAAATTTTTCCACGTATAATCAGGTTCTGAATATTTATTTTCAACGGCATCAGTGCTGATATTAAGTTATACGAAATATAAAATACTATTTTATATTCAATTGTAAACCTTTTTGAATAATTTACACTTTTATTAAACAAGGGAACAAAAAAAAAAAAAATCTGGCTAGACAAAGTTCATCTAAATTTTATTACCTTTCATTGAAAAAAAAAGTCATTGAATTGAATTAAGATTTAGAGGCTGTAGCCTTTTTTTAAACACGAAATTTGGCGTCCAATGGAACGTTTGGCCCCAATGTGCACCGCAGCGCGCCGTTTAGATGTTTTTATTTAAGACTAGCTGTCCCAAGAGGTCTGTAGCCTTTTCCCCAGCCCTCTCCCAACAAATGTGATTCCGAAATTGAAGTTATTTCGATCTCATTCTAATATTTCACTTTTGTCAGAGTTAATTCGTGTAAATTGTGTTTTCTCTGAATGGCGCATATAAACAGCTGCATGTACACTGCATTTTTTAAACGCTTTGTGATATCTATTACATTAAACATACAGTTGCAGACTATACGTCAAATGAATGACTCAAAAGCCAAAAGGAGCAAAAGAGGACAGTCTAGGCGGACCCCATGCACACTATTCCCCCCTCCCTTAGAGTGGGTTTACACTTGCTAGTTATTGCAGGATATTTATATCGGATAGAAATTACGACTACTGAAAACCCATGTAAAATGTATGTCTGCAATAAATTGGTACATGGTAGAATTTATTGCAGACATAAATTTTACATGGGTTTTCAGTAGTCGCAATTTCTCTCCGATATACATACGCTGCAATAACTAGCAAGTGTAAACCCACCCTAAGAGAGGGGGGAAATAGTGTGCATGGGGTCCGCCTAGACTGTCCTCTTTTGCTCCTTTTGGCTTTTGAGTCATTCATTTGACGTATAGTCGCAGCAAGTGTAAACCCACCCTTATAGCCACCTTCTCTCTATCTTCCTTTGAATAAATAAAAGAAACACAAAAAAATGGAGCTCATCGATCCTAGACTGTCGACGAGAAGAGGTAATCATTGCCAGGCTAAGACACGGACACACAAGACTCCCCATGCCTTCCTTCTGAATAGACAAGATCCACCGAACTGTGAAGTATGCAATGAACGGTTAAAAGTTCGACATATCTTTGAGAACTGCATGAAATATACCGATATACTTCAAAAGAACAATGTTCCTCAAGGTCTAATGGAAGCACTAGGGGATGACACAAAAATAATAAAAAACGTCATCAAGTTCATTAAAGATGCTAACTTGTTTGCAGAAATATAAGATAAGTTAAAGATAAGTTTATGTACATGTAGGTATAAGTTAATATATAAAAAAAAAATTAGTTGTATTTTGAACGGTTAGATTTAATGTAAGGAATACTTGTAAATAAATATATTTAGGTTTAAGTGTAAGAATGTATGTATGTGTTTGAGTATGTATATGGGTGTATGTATACATATGTATGTGTGTGTGTATGAGTGTGCGTGTTTATAAATGTGTATATGTGCATATATAAATATGTGTGTGTATATGTGTATATATGTATATATATATATATGGATGCGTATGTGTGTGTATGTATGTGTATATGTATATGTAGAAGTAGCTATAAGTGAAAAAAGAAAGGAATATAGCATCTAGTGTTTAAGTGCTTTAATTTAATGAGAAAAAAATAAATAACTTGTGTACATTTATATGTAATTCTATTGAAAAATAAAATAAAATAATAAAAAAAAGAATAAAAATAAAAAAATGAAAAGAAAATAAAAAAAGTAAAAATAAAAAAAAAATAAAATAAAGTAAAAAATAAATTAAGAAAAAATAAAAAAAGAAAATAAAATTAAAAAAATATATATATAATAAATAAATAAAAATACAAAAAATAAATAAATAATAAAAAAAAAATTAAAAAAAAATTAAAAAAAACAAAATAAATAATAAAAAAAAAATTAGATATATTTTGTACGGTTAGATTTAATGTAAGGAATACTTGTAAATAAATATATTTAGGTGTAAGAGTATAAGTATATATATGCATATGTGTGTGTGTGTGTGTGTGTGTGTGTATGTGTATGAGTGTGCGTGTTTATAAATATGTATATATGTATGTATGGATGTGTGTGTGTATGTATGTATGTATATGTGTGTGTGTATGTATATGTATGCATGTGTGTATATGTATGTGTGTGTGTATATATATATATATATATACATAGAAGTAGCTATAAGTGAAACAGAAAGGAATATACCATCTATTGTTAGCTTTAAATTAATGAGAAAAAATAAATAAATAAAAAAGTTGTGTACAGTTATGTGTTATTCTAATAAAAAAAAAAGGAACAGAATGTGCTTACATATTTCATGAGATTAATTAGTTAAAAACTAGGTTTAATTAAAAAACAAAAAAACAAAAAACAAAAGGTTCATAGGACGATTAAAACAGTAAGTTGTTCGTCCTTTAATTCATTCCATTCCATTCTCTATCTTCCTGCTCTTTGAGTAGCTTCCTGATCAGTAGTGCTCCAAAGATCGGCAGTGTCAAATCGCTCATAAAGAATAGTCTACCCCTCAATTTGATTATTTTTTGTTGAAAAACGGCTTTGGGGACTGATTGGACCCTACTTGGGCTTCCATGATAAGTTTTGTTTTTTAATATTTACTTGTATTTTATTTTTCCAATTTAATTAGTTTGCATCATGGTAGTATCTGCTATCAAGATAAAACTTAATTCGTCGAATTTTACAATCTGACGAAAGGATTCCATTTTCCTGTGTTATTGTCTTTCTGTAATGCAATTTCAAATTCTACAACCACAATTTTGGATCCTGAGACTCCATATTTGGAGGGTATCTTCACTGACACAAAAAAAAATTCATTCTGTAAAAATTTATTGAATTTTTTTTTAAGGAAGTCTTATGAACTATTAGCACGTTACCAACATAAATGTAAGTGGGGTCCTAGCGGACCCCATGTGGGCGACGGTGTAACTCTCTCCCACGTGGTCGACGGAGGGTTAATGTAATTTTGAAACACGCAAAAAAAATAAATGGGGGAATGCCTTGTATCCATAGAAACCAATCAAATAAATGATTTTCCTCTACAGCGAAATCATTTTAATTGTGAAAACGCCATATGGGAAGTAAACGAAATCCAGTTATTCGTTTCTAGTATTAAATTGCTAATTAATTAAACATACCTATTAATTTACATTGGTATTTCAAATCAGTAATATTCAGAAATGATTAAAAATTAAGAATTTTCCGTTATAACGGCATGCCAAAATAAATTTCCGGTCCTCTGATTAGTGACATCACTTCGTTTACACTTTTCTGTAACCTGTGACCTAAAATTTGGAGACCACAAATTTTCATCTAAAAAAAAATTCAGCTCGATAATTTTGATGAAGAATATGGTTAATGTGATCCGAAGGTTTCTGCTCCAGAAGATGTGCCTTAAACCTTCCCTGTAATACACGATCATTCTGAAATACTTTTGTAATTCTTATAAACTTTCTTCTGATGTTGGACGATGATGGATCGTCCTCTGTGGTGAACATTCCTCACACAAACCTTCCCGTTCATTACTTATTGGGTCTTCTTATGTACTTTTTGGGGCGGCCCAATGTATGGCTTCTTCTGTTCCTATACCGAGGAAAAGGTAGTTAGAAGAGTCTAGCTGTTCTAGTTTATAAACATATTTTTATGTATATAGGGGGGGGGGGACTTACCACAGTGGTAAAGCACTGGACTAATATACTGGAGGACCTGAATTCAAATCCCGAGCAAGCACTAAAGATTTTTTCTTCTACTGTCTTCTTTCATGGGTTGCATTCGGCCGTCCCTAGGCCAACCCAGCCTTTAATTAATTTATCAATAGATACCTTGGTGCTAATGGCCCTAGCAGTCGAAGCAGAAAAGGGGTGAATCAGGCGGCCGGAGCATAGTACTGACCACACTATCTCCCTAGTGGGCCATATGGTCATGAATCGATTACCTCTATAGTATCTGCCTCTCAAGGTCCTTGTGGTTTGTTACGGGACTGATTTTTTTCTGATATACATATATATATATATATATATATATATATATATATATATATATATATATATATGTATATATATATATATCAGAAAAAAAATATATATATATATATATATATATATATATATATATATATATATAAAGAGAGTAAGAGAGAGAGAGAGAGAGAGAGAGCGAGAGAGAGAAAGGCGAGTGAGAGAGAAAGCTTTGTTTGTTCTCTCTCTAACTGCCCCAAAAATGGTCCGAATTTGATAAAATTTGGCAAAAAAATAGTTCTTGTTTGTAAAGGCAATATCCATCACCTTTTTCGAGAAAACTTGATGAAACTTGCTTTCAGTAAATAAAAACTGATCCTGGTGTCGACATTCATCCAGACTATTATGTTTAAATTTTGGTTTCAATTAGAGTTAAGGGAGAAATGTATTTTATTAAAAGACATATTATGTCTCTTCCTGAAGCAATAAAGTTTTTTTCTTGGGCCTACATAATTCAGACTTCACTAACGTGTAATATTCTATACGAAAACAAACATCGAAAGGACAAACATCAAGCAATATAAGCAGGAAAGATTTTGTCCAGCTAGATCATGATTTTGGACCACTGTGTTAGCTTTTTTAATAAAATCTCTGAATGCCACTGTAATAAAAATTAGTAATATTACTATTCTCAGCTTTGAAATAAAGTTGGCGGATTTAAAAAATATAGAATTGTAGAGCTCAAAATTCAAACGACATTGTGCCGATTTAGAGCTACTAGGAAAAAATAAATGCAATCTAAGTTTACAACACAAATTGTTTGCTTTAAAAGATCTCGAGAGATAATACATGATGATTTTTAATACTTGGAATAGTATTTCTGACACACATGATCAACTGAAGCAACTAGCGATTGCTTTAAAAGATCTCGAGAGATAAGACATGATGATTTTTAATACTTGGAATAGTATTTCTGACTCACATGATCAACTGAAGCAACTAGCGATTGCTTTAAAAGATCTCGAGAGATAAGACATGATGATTTTTAATACTTAGAATAGTATTTCTGACTCACATGATCAACTGAAGCAACTAGCGATTGCTTTAAAAGATCTCGAGAGATAAGACATGATGATTTTTAATACTTGGAATAGTATTTCTGACTCACATGATCAACTGAAGCAACTAGCGATTGCTTTAAAAGATCTCGAGAGATAAGTATCAGATTAATTGTTTTGTTTTTTTAAATTGCTGGTAGTTAATCATATTTGAAACAGACATGCTCAAGAATATACTTGTAATCCTAATTATTTCAGTAATAATTTTGCTAAAGCAGAACTTAACGTAAAAAAAATGGATCTTTAAATAAATTTCAATGTTTAGTTGAAATTTTGAGATAAAAAATGTCAGAGATTTTGTGCTGAGATTTTCTTTATAAAAATGTCATTATTGCTAGCATTCGCAAACCCATCTAAAAACAGGGTGTAGAAAATGGGCAGCTTATTTGGAGCTTAAATTAGCTTTTAGTTGTATATATATATATATATATATATATATATATATATATATATTTTTTTTTTTTTAGGGTTACTATAGTAAATATGAAACAAAAATAAAGGGGTATTTCATTGCAAGTTGATAATAACTGAAATATTTTTCCTCTAATTTTATGAAAAATAATAATAATAATTAGTTTTGTTTTAGCGCGGTTCCTCCCTCCCCCATAGGGAGGAACCCCGCTTATAAGGTTGATACAATGAAACAATCCGGAAGTGCCGACTAGAAAATTTTGCGTTTCGGAACCCCTAGAGACCGAAAATAACGGTGGTTCAAATTTGTATATATATGTATATATATATATATATATATATATATATATATATATATATGAATATATTTATTTATATATATATATATATATATATATATACATATATATATATATATATATTTGTCTGTTCGCTCTCTAGATAGAAGACGAATGGTCCGATTTTGATGAAATTTGGTACAAAAATCCTTCGTCCAATTTGAAAGGTCAAGTTCGTTAACCAGCAAAATCCGCCTACTGGAAGATGGCGTTTGGGGCGAAATTCGCGCAAAAAAAATCGTAACGCTTACGTTTTTGAGTACATAAGCTTCTAAGTACTCGTTTTATATGATTCCTGGGCTAGGAAAACGAATGAAACCATTTTCAAGGCAATAGCTTTAACCGTTTTCGAGAAAACTGGAAAAATATTTTTTGAATACCGTTTTTGGTTTGGGTACTTAGAATCATGGGATTCAGTTGAAACATTTTCTGCAGGTTCTACTTTCATCAAAACTAATATGTTGAAATTTTGGTTACGTTTGGAGTTAAGGAAGGGTTAGAATAAAATATTTTATTAACAGACATAAAAAGTTTTAGTAACTTTGTTTACTTTCCTTAATATCTCAAAAAAGGTTGAGAATCTTGGTAAACGGAAGAATACCATTAGAAAGCTTATTAAATGTTCTAAAAAAAAGGTTCTAATGAAAGTTTTGATTAGGCGATGTCAATCGGAGAAATAAGAGCTTAAAATTTTAAAGTAATTGATTTCGCTTATTCGAACTGTTGTTTTTGTCTGTTTTTTATTCCTTGTTATTTTTTAATTGCTTATTGTTGGATAATGTATTTGAAATTAAAACAGGTTAAGAAAAATAAGAAAAACAATTTAATGTTAGAGATATGGATTTCCAAGATATATAGCTTTTCAACTGCCTAGCGTCCTTCCTAGGGAGGGTTCTTTGTCTTTGATTTTGGTACTTAGAATTATGGGATACAGTTGAAACATTTTCTGCATGTTGGAGTTTCATCAACACTAATATGTTGAAATTTTTGTTACGTTTAGAGTAAAGGAAGGGTTAGAATAAAATATTTTATTAACAGAAATAAAAAGTTTTGGTAACTTTGTATACTTTCCTTAATATCTCGAAAAAGGTTGAGAATCTTGGGAAACGGAAGATTACCATTAAAAAGGTTACTAAATGCTCGACAAAAAAGGTTCTGCTGAAAGTTTTGATTAGACGATGTCAATCAGAGAAATAAGTGCTTAAAACTTTAAAGTAATTGATTTCCCTTATTCGAACTGTTCTTTTTGTCTGTTTTTATTCCTTGTTATTTTTTAACTGCTTATAGTTGGATAATGTATTTGATAACAAATCAGGTTAAGAAAACTAAGAAAAACAATTTAATCTTAGAGATATGGATTTCCAAGATAATATATCTTTTCAAATTCCTAGCGGGGTCCTTCCTAGGGCGGGGACCCACCCAGGTAAGATCGTAAATAACACCTTTCTTGAGAGTAAAGATGGAACTGTCAACTTTGGTCCTACTCTACCTCCCGGCACTTTCATTGCTGACGAAGGCTACCACTGACTAGCCAAAACGTCCTAAATATAGATTTTTTAACAAAAATCATATTGAGGTTTATTTAGCCGAATCCCAACCATTCCATCTTTACTTATCACCTCGACGGCTAACTATATAATCTTCATGCTTTCTAGAAATGTGGACCCAAAATAATAACATCTTCTATTTTAATCATTTTAAATGAGTCTAGAGATAAGAACGGAACCGCGCTAAGATGATGCAGTTCCTGCGAGTCGGACTTTTTTCCTTATGAGCTTATATAATACTTAGATTTAGCTAGCGACAATATTTTACACCGCAATTAAAGTGACTTGCTCTCCTTACAAATATAATATTTATATTATAATATAAACATAATACATTAATTTGTCTGAAAAAAAGTCCAACCCGCAGGAACTGCATCATCTTAGCGCAGTTCCGTTCTTATCTCGAGTGCAATTAGTGAAGGAATATAGCAGCTATCGGTAGGTATTAGCACCATTTCCCCCCCTTAATATCTTCAAAACAGTGGGAAGTACGATATAACCATTCAAAACCTTACTAAATTCTCTACAAAAAAAGATTCTGAAGAAAATTTCGATGGGGCAATATCAGTCGGAGAAGTAAGTGCTTAAAACTACGAAAGTTTAAGTTTTGTTATTTTAAACGGGTTTTTGTCACTGTTTACCTCACTTTTGTTTTTTAAGTTTATTTAACGGTGGAATGAGTATTTCATTAAAGCTGAGAAAATAAGAATCATATTGGTAATAGAGTTTTCCTAGAGTGAGCGTTGAGATGACGGGAGAGTCCCATCCGCTTAGAAAACTGTCAGTTTCCATATGTGGCGCTTTAAGCTTCCTTGTCTTTGAGATTTTATTTTATATCTTTAACGAAAGATCAAAACCTACCGATAGCTGCTACTATTCCTTTACTAATCGCACTTCGGATAAGAACGGAACCGCGCTAAGATGATGCAGTTCCTGCGAGTCGGACTTTTTTTTTAATCCTTGTTATTTTTTAATTGCTTATAGTTGGATAATGTATTTGAAAATAAAACAGGTTAAGAAAATAAGAAAAACAATTTAATGTTAGAGATATGGATTTCCAAGATATAGCTTTTCAACTGCCTAGCGTCCTTCCTAGGGAAGGTTGTTTGTCTTTGATTTTGGTACTTAGAATTATGGGATACAGTTGAAACATTTTCTGCATGTTCTACTTTCATCAACACTAATATGTTGAAATTTTTGTTACGTTTAGAGTAAAGGAAGGGTTAGAATAAAATATTTTATTAACAGACAAAAAAAGTTTTGGTAACTTTGTATACTTTCGTTAGTATCTCGAAAACCGTTGACAATCATATGAAGCGGAAGATTACCATTCGAAAGCTTACTAAATGCTCTACAAAAAAGGTTCTGAAGAATGTTTTAATGAGGCGATGTCAATCGGAGAAATAAGTGCTTAAAACTTTAAATTAATTGATTTCGTTTATTCGAATGGTTCTTTTTGTCTGTTTTATTCCTTGTTATTTTTTAATTGCTTATAGTTGGATAATGTATTTGACAATAAAACTGGTTAAGTAAAATAACAAAAACAGTTTATTGTTAGAAATATAGGTTTCCAGGATTCCAAGACCTTGTCACTAGCGGGTCCGTTTCTAGTGTTACCAGACCCTTCCAGGTAAGATTGTAAATCATGACCTTTCAAGACTTTACTACACACAGGAATGGCGTTAGTGACCTTAAGGGTTCACACGTCATTTAATAATTAATTAAAAAAAAAGACTGGTGGAACCAAAATAATAACTGCTTCTATTTTAATCTTTCCAAATTAGACTAGGGATAAGAACGGAATCGCGCTAAGATGATGCAGTTCCTGCGAGACGGACTTTTTCTGGTTATGGGTCCTTTTGTAATTGTGAAATTGCCTCCTCCGGTTTTCATAGAAATTTTACGATATTTATCGTGTTATTTTTTTTTTTTTTTTAAATATAGATTTGAAATTAAGTCACTGACAAAGTAAGTCAACCTTTGAACGTGCAACAGTATCGATTATAAGCTATTCAAATTACACATAAGGTTGCTTTGATATTCGCTGAGAATATGCAGTTTTTTTCACTCCTGTAATTGTCATACATATGGAAGAGAGGACTGTGTCGGTGATACTGTATTGTCGTCATATAAGGGTTTCCGCAGCGAGGACTGAGAGGAAACGCTAAAAAAGCGTATGGAATCTCAGGGAAATGAAGTGTGAGGAGGTTTTCAGAGAGGATGAAGGGTGGGGTTTGAGAATTGAGAGAGATTTAGAGAGAAGACGAGAATGAGGTTTGAGAGAGAGAGAGAGAGAGAGATTTGGAGATGGGCGGGCTTGACTTGTATAGCGCTATTCTCCACTTTCAGCTTGTAAATAGCAGAAGAATCTTCCAGGAGGTCGTTCCAGGAGTGCTTTAGGGATCTCTGGGTAGTAGGAGATCTAGCTAGTGTATTCAACAAGGTATATTCGTCTGCTCTCGGCTCTTCATTCCAAATACTCTTCTTTAAGGCTGAAAATATATAATAACCTCAGTGATATTTTGTGAGTCTTTTTAAAAATATATTTGGGAATTGCGCAGCCTAGGCAGGAAGGAAATCATTATGAAATCAACTTTCGTCGCTGAACTCAGTTGAATAATGGAATAAATGGAAATTTTCGCGTTTCTAAAATCCTCCGTAATTGTCATATTGTAATGCCATCACGTAGTGCACTTGTTATCATATATATATACATATATATATATATATACATATATATATATATATATATATATATATATATTTTCCACTTTTTCTTGTTTGTTTTTCTGGCAGGGGGTCGATAAAGCAGTACACTCTTTGTTCACATTAACTGCTTTATTTGTTATGTTTCGCCCGACATGTTTCGTCCCTTTTCGCACCTCTTCAGGGGCTTTCCTATGTAACAATATTTTTTGTAAATCCTAAACTTTAAATTGCTTACACTAATACACATATCCTGTCCCTAAATAATTTACATTTCAACATATAATATTTCAACTTAATCTTAATCCTACCTTATCAAGAAGTCCTCTCGTCATGTTGTCTAGCTTGAGTCAGGCGTAGTACTGAAAAGTCATCTGTGGTAATTAATATGGCCGTTTGTATCGATTCTTTAGCTATTTTCATGGTATCGATTATTGGTGAAATTTGTTTTGTAAGGTTTAATTTATTATACTATGGAAAATTTGGTGCACATTCTTTAAATCTGTTTTTTTATTTATGGCAGTGTTGGAATTTTTAATTATGTAAATATTTTCTTTGTTTTTTCTTTTTAAAGTGTTCCTCTCTTTATTTAAAATGTGAACGTCCTTAAAGTTAAAGTTATGTTTTAAAGTTAGTGCGTGTTCTGTCAATTTTGTCCTGTTTTCGTTTGTGTCTATGCTTTTTGCGTGTTGCACGATTCTCTTTTGCAATAGCTGTGCCGATTCCCCAATGTAGCATGCGTTGCAATCGTTACATCGAATTTTGTATATATTGTTCTTTGTACTTGTTGGTTTAATTTTGTCTTTAATATTGCTAAAACTATTTTCTATTTTGTTACCATATTTCCAACTTATTTTACCTACGTCTTTACATATTTGTTTAAGTCTATTGGCTATTGAAGGATGGTAATGAAAAGTAAAAAATCTATTTATTTCATTCACATCTTTGTCATTTTCTTTTGTTAAAACCTGTTTTCTCTTTTGCAAAAATAAATGCTCATTCAAAGCTATTTGCGTATTTAAATTCGTATTTTTCATAAAGAATTTTTGAATACATGTCTGTAATAACTTTCGCTTTTTTGAATTGTTCTGTGATTCGGGAGGTTTATCGTTTTGATCTCGTTTGCGCTTGTTTTTATTTTCAGTATCCTTATTAAGCAAACCTGAAACTAATTTAATTTTTTTAGGTGGCATTGACTCTGTGATAGTATCAGAATATTTTCTTTTCCTTTTGCATTCTATGTCATCAAAAAAGTCGTCAGATATGCTAAAAATTTCAGGTTTAAATTCATATTTGTCTTGCTTATTCGGAAGTTCAGTTGGTGTTTTTGTGTACAATATACGTTTCTCTGCCCTTTTTATTTGCTGCTCTATCAATGATTTAGGATAGTTGTTTTCTTGAAACATATTTCGCAAAAATACTTAGAGGAAGTTCTGTACAAAGCTGATAATGTCCGATTGTAGGTATAAAATATTCTTTCTAAAATTAAGTGGGTGATTGGAATAAAAATTAATCATTCTTGTTGAATGATACGTCTTTGGTTTCCATTTGTATTCAATAAAATTATCCTCATTTCTGATTAGTTCCATATCTAAAAAGTTTAATCTTTTATCAGCTTCCAACTCTTTGGTAAATTTTATATTATTATATTTGTTGTTAAAGGTTTCTAAAAGCTTATCCACTTCCTCTTCCTTTACACATAAAATAAGATCGTCTACATATCTGTACAAAAATTGAATCTTAATTGGAACCTCTGAAATGATTTCATTAAGAATCCAATTCATCACTATTCCACTAACAGCAATTGAGAGCGGGTTTCCCATCTGAATTCCGTATAGTTGCTTATATATCTTTTTATTGAATTTAAAGTACCCGAATTTACAACATAAACTGATTCCTTCAATGAATAACTCTTTATTTTTTATCTTAGTATGTTTTTCAATCTGCGTCCAATTATTACTAATGATTTTTATTGCCAAATCTACTGGAATGTTTGGAAACATGTTAACAACGTCAAATGAGAGTAATTTAAAACCTGGTAAAATCTTTATGTTCTTTAAATTGTCAATAAGATGCGTCGCATTGATAATATCGAAAGGGTTATCTTCACTAAATGGTTTTAAATCGGTTGCTAACATTTTTGCTAATTTTTGTATTGGGGATTCACAGCCACTGATAATCGGTCGTAAAGGCATATCTGTTTTGTGCAATTTGATGAGTCCATAAATTAAGGGAGTCAAGCAATTATGATTAACTAATTTGGTTTTGTCAAATTTATTTAAATAGCGTTTGTGTACCAACTTGTCCAAATATTTAATAACCTTATTTTTTATACTAGTAGTTGGATTGTAATCTATTTGTTTATATACGTTTGTATCGTTTAGTAAGTTTTCCATTTTAAGATTGTAAGTATGTCTGTCTATTAAAACGGTCTTGTTTGATTTGTCAGCTTTTATTATTAAAACGTCAGGATTGTCTTTTTTAAACTTCCTACTAGGAGTAGTATCAAGTAAAATATCTGTATGGTCAGGAATGTTTTTAAAGTAAATTGTCTTTGCATTTATGGTAATTTTTGCCAAATTGTAAATTTATTCATTATCATGAGGAACGGATAACGAAAAAGTGGAAAATAAATATCGGGTCATTTTTCACAAGAATAAATATATATATATATAATATATATATATATATATATATATATAAAACAGTCCCGAAACAGCCTCCCCCCACGCTGGGAATGGTGCCCTCAGAGGCACTTCACTGGTGCATCGATTGCTCGAATCATTATCATCACCATAATATTTTGTATTTAACATTTCATTATCAATTAATTATCAATATATTCTTTGCGTGTAAAATGTAATTTCACCCCAACTTTGACTGTAACTCTGGAACCAATTAAGACTCAGTCACCAAATGTGTTAAAAATATGTAGTTAACCTTTTCTGAATATTTGATTTCGTGATAACAGCGAATATTACTGATTGCATTATTAACATTTTGCTCCTTTTAAGTACTAACGTAAATCCATTTATACTATGAATTTTCATTAAATGTTGTGTGAGTATAACGTAATTCTAACGGAACTCTATAACCAGTTAAGTTTCAGTCACTAAATTGTTATAATTTGTTTATGTCATAACGAGGTCTTATCTCTTTCTTATCTGTATAAATTTCAGACTTTTCGACTCAGGCCCTTTTGAGATATTGTACATAATATATCGCACAAAATACGATTATGGCAAACTTTGAAAAATTATATAAAAAAAGGAGAAAGTTTTTAAGCTTGAAACTCCTGCAGCAAGTAGTCATATAATACATCTATGCAAGAAAAAAAAAATGAAGGTGAGTGTTTATTCCTTCTAAAACCCCTGTTTTACGTTAAATTTCAATCAATTTTCGTGATTTTTTTTTCTTCAATTTCCATACTATT
>OX328124.1:111676049-111888549 GCA_946811695.1 Gonocerus acuteangulatus | reverse complement strand
CAATGAACTTAGTATTTTTTTCAGAAAAAAAGTGAAGAAAATCGCTTGTATTTAACAAAAAATTGCAGTCCAATAAATCAATTTCATTCAAAAAATTGTTTCACTCGAATAAATAACTGTATTCAATAAAAATTTTCATCGTCATTCAATGAATAGGGACAGAATAATTAATGAAAAAGCATTCATTGTTCAGAATGAAATAACAGAATTATATATTATTCATTATTCTGAATGATTTTTGCTCTGACTGCTGTCTAGTGTCTACAGAACCTAACCTAAAACGTGCCTAATCTTCACATATTATTAACATATGTTAACCTCGTTCCTCCATCAAATACTTCTGCGACATGTCGCAGCGACTTGTCATAATGGAAACGTACCTTTATTAGCATTAACAGTTTGAACAGTTAATAGAAAACGGCGCTATTGGTCTTCCTTACCAGTGGGTTGAGTGCTCACTAAATGCTGGAAACTATGTTAGGATAGGTTGCTGAACTTATAACCCGATGTGATTGTTCTTGAGGACCTTATAAATGAAAAATTGAATTTGAATCGAAGTCGCGCTCAAAATTTAATATTTGCATGCCAGAATTAAAAAAAAAAAATGTAGTAACCTAACGTTTCTGGTATTAAAAAATGTTATTGTATTGACCCAATTTTGTTGGTTCTCAGAATATATTCTTCACGCTTGTTTACAGTATAAAATAGTCTCATTAAATGAAATGAATAATTACGTCCCGCATATATTCTATTACAATGTATATATTATATAATTGAAATTAAGAGAGGAAATTATTGATAGAATATACTGCGTGTGAATGATTGCATATATAATGGTGTATTCTTATTTTAACAGGTATATTGTATCCTATTTTATTATTTCATTTAATTATTTATCTTCAAAATAATATCATACAAAAATTCCGATTTGAGAAAATATTTTGATCCACATATTGCATTCTCCTATACCCTTTGCTCAATAATATCAATTCTATAAATAATTCATAATGGATAAATGGATTAATTTGGATTTGGTTTGGATGGAGGTGTTCGAAATATTTTTAAAATAGATAAAAACGAGCTGCCGCCTCCTTTCTTGTCGAAAGGGGACAGCAGCTTTTAAAATAGATTATGTGGACAAATTGGGAAATCGAAATACAATTGACCATAGCGGTCGATGCACCAAAAAAAAATAAATAAATAAATAAGAAAATATATGAATTGTGCTGATATTAATAGGCAACAATGATCCGAAAGATTAAATCTGAAAAAAAAAACAACAAAAAAAACTGGCATGTTAGATTCTTCTAGAAACCTGTTGTTCTATAACCGATTTCCAACTATTCTATATTATGCTTATCCGAAAGTTCGATGTAAAACATGAAAATTATTTTTTTTCTAAAACTGAAAAAATTAATATAAAAATTCTGCTACAAGAATTATGGTGACGCTGATTTATTCGTTAAAAAGGAAAGAAAATCTAAAGGACTGGAAAATCTGAAGTTTTCGGCAGAAATAAATTATAATGAATTGTTTAGTGAAAAACTCAGCTTGTGAGAGTTTGAAGTTTCTCTGAGAAGTTGTAAAGAAAAGTCTTATCCAGGTTATAATGGAATCCTTTATATTTTCCTAGCTCACTTATTTGAATTTATCTTGAAGCTAAACACTCCCTTGCCTGATATTTTTAACCTGACAAATTTTACAAAATATTGATTATTCATCCATCATATTTAATAAGAACGAAAGAATGAAATAAAGCTATATTCTGAGATATTCTAGTCCCAACAAATAAATAGTAAGAGTCATAAGTAATGTAATGCATAAGTAATGTGAAATAATAGTGTACATACTTATAACTGTTATATTAATTTGTAAAATACTTTTATTGTAAATTAATGTTTTTAATTATTATTCAACTGACCCTTTTCCTAATCTTCGTATTTTCGTGGTAGGCGGAAGGTCAAATAATACAAACTTCACCACACCGTTTCACAAACTTTATTACGTCCCGACATGTTTCACACCTTTTTGGTGCCTCTTCAGGGGAAAAAGTAACAAATAAAACTTACTGCCTCAGCTTGAGGAGGATAAACTTCCTCCAGTACGGCCACGTCTAGACTGATCATGGTCTGAAAGAATCCAACATGGCGAAATATAATCAGCTGATCGATAATCCATATATCATTCGTTTAAAATTAATTTCCAGAAGAAATATAGTCTTAAAAATTATAACCATCTTCCCATCTTCTAATTAAAACATATTTTTGATTTTTTGTCAAATAAGTTAATAAAAATAGTATTCAAATGTAGTATTTCAGTTTTTTTATTTACCACTTTCTTTCTATTTTTTTATGATATGGATATTTTCCTTAATTCTTCTTTTCATACTATTTCTTTCTTTACCTAATGTGCTAATATTTTCAAAATCGAAACTATGTTTATATTTTTTAGCATGATAAGGCAACGCTGTCTTATTCTCTCCTTTATCAATAGTTTTCGCATGCTGTTTAATTCGTTTTCCAAGTAACTGTTCCGATTCCCCTATGTATGATTTATCGCAGCTATTAAGGAATTAAGGAAAATATCTATATCATAAAAAAACTGAAATAGTACCTTTGAATACTATTTTTATTAACTTATTTGACAAAAAAAAATATGTTTTAATTAGATTCCCACCCTCTATGGTTTTAATTTTTAAGACTATATTTCTTCTGGAAATTAATTTTAAACGTATGATATATCGGTTATCGATCAGCTGGTTATATTTCGCCATGTTGGATTCTTTCAGACCATGATCAATCTACACGTGGCCGTACTGGTGGAAGGTTATCCTCCTCAGGTTGAGGCTGAAAATTTTATATTTGTTACTTTTTGCCCTAAAGAGGCAGAAAAAAGGTGTGAGACATGTAGGGACGTAATAAAGTTGGTGAAACTGTATGGTGAAGTTTTTATTATTTGACCTTCCGCCTAGCACGAAAATACGTTAATGTTTTTAGTTTATATGAAATATCAATAAGAATTTCTAATAACTGTTCAATTATAAGAACAGATTTGTAATTATCGAGCGAATCATCTGCGTTATAAGAGTAAATTATGCGAAAAATATCAAACAAACTTAGACGATATTTGATAGGTTGTTTTACTATATCGTCGATACCAACGCAAAGTATGTGAAAAAATACATCTTTCATTGTCAATCTTTACTAATTTCTGCTGTACGGCAAATTCTTGAATCTTAGATCACTCTATTAAAGGGAAAGTATTCCACTATCAAAAGGCCAAATCTGCCGAATACTTGACTGTCCAAAAAAAAGTTATGAATAAATGCTTTTCCACTCTGAAAAGTGGTGATTTTCACATTCGATACTTTGCGTTTGTAGCGACGATATAATCATAATTTTCCTCCTAGAATATGAAGTTCCTAAATCCATTTTACGCTGAAATCATTATATAAAAATGTTATTACAGTTTGAAAAATGAGTGAAAAAACTTTAAAATCTCTTGACACCATGGGAGAATTTATAGCGTGAATACTTTTGGAGTCAGAGAGAGAGAGAGAGAAATAAAAAAAAAAATGTATATTTTTGCTACAGACATTTTTCGATTTATGCATGTTATTTGAATTGTTCCGAAGATATTCCTGCAAAAAGTAGCTTGCCTTCTCTCAACATCTTCAAAACTCGACTTTTCCTTCTCAATGGAAAACAGCGTTGGTTCGCCCTCTTAACAAAATATCAAACCCCTGCTCTCCGAAGGATTTCCTTCCTATCTCCCTTCTATCCAATCTTTCCAAACCTTTAGAGCGCCTGGTCCAATCTCAAGTATCCAACCACCTTGAACAAAATAATCTCCTTAACCCTCTCCAGTCTGGCTTCCGTCCGTCATACTCCACTCAATCAGCGCTCATAAAAATCACCCATGACATTCAAACTGCCATAGATAACCAACAGCTCACTATTCTAGTTCTCCTAGATTTTTCAAAAGCATTTGATACCGTAGCCCATCAAATCCTCCTCACCAAACTCCAATCTCTTTCCTTTTCCAACAGTGCCATTAGCTGGTTCCAATCCTTTCTATCCAATCGATCCCAATACGTGGTCATCCCCGGCAGCAATCCTTCTAGCCCTCTTCCTCTTTCCCGTGGTGTACCGCAGGGCTCCTCGTTATCCCCAACTCTATTTTCTGTTTACATCAATGATCTTCCTCTTTCCATAGTTCATTCCAAGTTTCATCTTTACGCTGACGATACCCAAATCTACCTATCCTTTAAGCCCTCTTTGCTAAGAGGGCTGTAGACAAGCTGCAAGTAGATCTTAATAACATCAATGCTTGGGCTGCAGCTAATAAGCTTTCCCTGAATCCAGACAAATCCAAAGCCATTGTTATAGGCTCCCAATCCCTCATAAGTTCTACTTCCCCTTTTCCAGCCCTTTACCTTAACAGCATTCCTATAAAATATTGTAAATCAGTTAAAAATCTTGGGATCATATTTGATCAGAACCTTTCCTGGAAAAATCATATTTCCCAAATTTCCCGTCGGTCCATATTTATCCTGAGACAGCTCAACCTCTCCCGCCATCTCCTGCCAACAAAGACCCGTCAACTCCTCGTAACTTCCCTATTATTCCCCCAGTTTGACTATGGTTGTTTGGTGTACGGTGGACTTTCTGGCGATCTCGAGGCAAAACTCAAACGCCTCATGAACTGTTTCATTCGTTTTATCCTCGGGATCCCCAGAGACTCCCACATATCACATTTCTACCAGGAGCTAAATTGGCTATTCCCTCTTTATCGTCGTCAGTACTTCCTCGGCTCAGTCCTTTACCAAGTAATTCAATCCCGTAGACCTTCTTATATTTTTCAACTTCTTAAATTTAAATCCTCGGTTCACTGCCGTAACACCCTATCTCGTCCTTCCGATCTTTATATTCCTTCCCACCGAACAGCAATATTCGAAAAATCATTCGTCACCCGTGCCACCCCGCTATGGAATTCCTTGCCTTCGTTTGTCCGCCATTCTACCAACCTAGAAACCTTTAAATCCCGACTCTTCCACCACCTTCTATCCCTCCAAATTTTACCCAACACCTAGTCTATAATGAAGCTGTACACTATATATTGATACTGATAGCATTTATAAGTTTTTAAGTATATTCGTAAAATTCAAAATTACTTTGTAATTTCAAAATTATTCCTATGGGACTTCTGTCCCGGAATAAGAATAAAACTTTTCATTCATTCATCCAAGCATAGCCACGAATTAACAAATACACAGTGGACTATATGCACAATTTTCTTTCTCAGTTACATTAATCTTTCAAAATACTTATAAAACATTATATGTATATTGAAAATATATACTTTAAAACTAAATTAACATAGCACAATAATTATCCTAGAGTTGATTTACGAAGTTTATATAAGCTTCTAGCGTGCTTTATAGAAGCTTGATATTTATCTGCTCAAGTTCGGATGGCCTTGACTTAGATTGACCTTTCAAACCAGCTCCCGGTCAACCCTGCTTTAGTTGGAGAATAGGATTTTTTTTAAATAGTCAGTTATGCAAAATTGCAGGGATTTTTTTTTTTGTATTGTTTTCGTTAAGTTAATACTTATAATGTATTGGATTAAAATTAAATACAAATTAAAAAATAAATAAATAAATATTCCATTGAATAAATATTGTTAAATGTTTTATATTCAAATGAATGGTAAAAGGGACGAATAGAATAATAATATAAGATAAAAGTCCGTCATGTAGGAGCTGCATAACTAAGCACTTTCCTCAGAATTGGGTAGTGTCGAGTGCATTCCTGAATAATTTGCTTAAAATAACCTATATCGATAAATAATATAAAAACCATAAATTGTTCTACTCTTTTGCATTTTTTATTAGCAGCTGTTTCAATTATTAATTTTCTAATTAATTTCCTTCCAGAGTTTTGAGTATGCGCGGTACTACACTACGTAATAAATACACAAAGCTTCACATTTTGATCTATTGATCTTGATGAGTTTCGCGAACCAACGTTTGTCGGAAGAATTCAATTCAAACATAGTACAATGTAACACCCCCTCCCTTCCGGATAGACCGTTTTAGTTAATTTTCACAGCACTTCTTTCTTATAAGATAGCCAGGACGTATAAAGAGTTTCGTAACAATACAACAGAAATTACGACCGGTATAAGGAAATTAGTAATTTCTGTCCGGAGTAAACCCTCCCGCCTTCTAGTCAACCGATTTAGTTTATTTTTCTCTTCGGTTGACCACAACAAATACCGTTGAAATATAACAACAGTTATGGCTGGTATTGACAAATAACTACTTTGGCTCTGGAGTAAACCCCCCTCCGTATGGACCGATTTTGTTGGTTAACGAACTCGTTCAATCGTTTGATGGAGGAAAAACAAAAACTCTGGCCTGTATCGTGTTAACGGACACATATATAACTATAATGCATGTATATATATATATATATATATATATATATATATATATATATATGTATAGAGAGAGAGAGAGAGAGAGAGAGAGAGAGAGAGAGAGAGAGAGAGAGAGAAATTTTAACTGGGGTCATTTTCGGTGTCTACTAGGTAGGATCGATAAAGATTCGAAGACATTTTTCAAAAATTCCGTCATGAGAGCAACCTCAATAGCTACTTTCCTTCGGAGGAAAGTGCTAAAAGCTGTTGGTGAACTATCCGAAGAATTAGCACGACTATTTTTGTTCCAACGTCTGTGCCAAATTGCACATAATTTGGAAATATCTAAACATTCCATGCGTTTTCTGGCATTAATTTCTATATATATTACAAAGGGTAAGAGAGGCAATAACATTTGTTTCAGATACACGTTAAGTTTGACTGAAGGTGTTATTGGAATCTTAAGATACACTGATAGTCGGATTCAAGAGATAAAGCTCGTAACTAAGTGAGACACTTTCAAAAAACTGACTTTACCCTCTAGACATTGCGACTGTATCATTTCTTCATTACTATACTAAATAGATGCAAAAGGCATTTGTTTCTGCGGTGTTTAAAAAATGGTACCTGCGTTAGACAATTTATGGTGTGATCTTCCATAATTGGTTTTAGAGTATTTCTGAGATTGAAGTATTCAGGACAACAGCATAGTAGAAGATCCATGTTTTCTTCCTCCAGTCCAGTTGGTAGGTATTTTGGACATTTCTACTTAGAATCTTTGACGGTGGGTGCTGAGGTGTATCATTATTTGATAATGTTAATTGACTTATACATGAGTCTATTCATGTAGATTTTTGTTTGTAGACAGATTGCGGAGGGGATGCTAATAAAGTATTTCTAGAAATATTTGATGACATATCTATGTAAGATAAGTCTCAATAACTTCAGAAGTAAAACATTTACTAGAATGTCGATTCGTTTTTTTTTCTTACGCACAGTGTGTCTGTAAGGGTGCGCATACACGGTGAGGATCAGCTCCAGATTACGCACAGTGTGTCTGTAAGGGTGCCCATACACGGTGAGGATCAGCTCCAGATTACGCACAGTGTGTCTGTAAGGGTGCCCATACACGGTGAGGATCAGCTCCAGATTACGCACAGTGTGTCTGTAAGGGTGCCCATACACGGTGAGGATCAGCTCCAGATTACGCACAGTGTGTCTGTAAGGGTGCCCATACACGGTGAGGAACAGCTCCAGATTTGGACTGCAAAGGCCAAAGTTGAACGTTACAGTCCATCGAAGTAGAATGAAAAACCAATAGATAAATAATAAATAAATATATTTATGTATACGTGCACGGGTATATGCTCATGTGCGTGTAAGTATGTATGTATGTATGTGGGTGTGAATATGTGTATGAACGTGGGTGTATGTGCATATACGTGCGCTAGATTAGTTTTAGAATTGGTATTACTATAAATTTTGTTATTTAGTATAGTTTTAGTATTAACATTGCATCCAGTAAAGTATTAGTTTTAGTACAAATAGTTGTAATAGTTATGTTAAGTTTGTATTCGTTAGTGTTTGTGTAAAAAAAAAAAAAAAAAAAAAAAAAAAAAAAAAAAAAAAAAAAAAATATATATATATATATATATATATATGACATTACTCAGAAAAATATATATATAAATATAAAAAAGATATATATATATATATGCATTAAAAAAAGGATATATACAACATTACTCAGAAAAAATAGATAAATACAAATAAAAAAGATATACATATATATATACATATATATATATATATATATATATATATATATATATATATATATATATATATATATATGTATATGCATTAAAATAAAAAATTATATACAAGTCTCTTAACTGTATTAATAGTGCTATAATGTATGTTAGTATTAGTTTTAGTGCAAATAGTTCTATTAGTATCTAAGTAACATGTTAGTCGTAAGCAATGACATAGGTTAAAAAAAAAAAAAGAGTACAGGTCATAAAAATTACAGTTGATTGTCATGCACTGTCCTAAACACAAAATTACAATCCCTCTCACGACATATACACGACTCTCTAGCACTACACTTCAGGGCGGTGAGGACCTAGATGTTTTCTGCCCTTAAACACCCAATCCATCCATTAATAGATTAACTAAGACAGGTATAGTTGGGATTCGGCTAGGAGAAAAACGTCAGACTTTCAAGAAGAAATCTGTATTTTGGACGTTTCGACTGCAACAATGGCAGCCTTCTTCAGCTAAAAAATATATACAACTTATAAGTAAAGAAAATGTACAACTAGTAAGTAAAAGACAGGCAGAAATGAGCGGAGTATATATATCAATACAATTAATTTTAACCAATCTTATTTTTAAAAACAATGAAAATACGGTAGTTGGAAAGAAAACAGCATGTAGAAGAAGAAAGTCTTTTGAAAGTCTGACGTTTTTCTCCTAGCCGAATCCCAACTATACCTGTCTTCGTATCTCTACAGCGGCTAACTATCTCCATCTACAATAGATTAACTGTGCAGTCCAATGCAGGCCAGACCTGACGTGTTTGGGCAAGAGGATATTTGCTTCAGATACAGTGGATTTAGTTTAACTGGACTGTGCAGTCCCTGCCTTGAGGTATATTAACTTGTCGTGTGAGTGTGCTAGACCCGTACAGTCCAAACCTTGAGGCCAAACTGTGCAGTTGAGATTTTAACTAAACGTGTATGACCACTTTAACTGCCGGACGCGATACATGCACATACGTATGTTTTTCGGTTCCTATGATGAACAAAATTTCTGTAAACATTGTAAACCAATTTTTTTTGTATTTTTTTTTTGTTATCCTCTTCAATTATAATGTATTATAATATTTATTTCTATAAGCCCCAACCCACTCTAAATATAGAAGGAAAGATTTGTAAAGGTGTGGAGTTTTCCCAGGACGGCGAAACCTCCCATTCCAACCACTCTTCGGGAAATTCAAAACTTTTACAAAACTTATATTACTCCTAACAAGTTCAGGTTTGCTCCCTTCGACCCCGTGCTCTTCTCAATTTGCATATTCAGAGGTTTGCTACCGTAGGCGTGGAATTGGAGGAAATTGTTTATACTTGGGATTGCTTAGCTTTTGAACAGTTTAATTATAGCTTACTGCCCCTTCCTTCTCTTCGTGCCGTTGCTCAGATCTTTGTACTACTCTGACATGTCATGAATTGAACCAGAAACTCATCAAGCTCATCGAAGCTACAGTTTGCTAAAATACATTTAAAAATTAAAAAAAGAATAGAAATATTATAATAAATTATTTGGTATTTCTCTGTTTATGTATTTTTTAGTTGTGTTTATAAATAATTGATGTGATTTTTCTTTTTTACTCTCTACTGCCAAAAACATTCAGTCCTTCTAGATAGTTACAAATTTATTTGTTTTTTTAATTATAGTTACAAATATAATTTTAATTTATAAATAAATTAAAAAATGTAAACACAAATAAAAAAATACGGGATCCTACATGTTCCTACATTAAGCAACAAGTTTTCCGTATACGTATTATGTATATACGTGTGCTAGTTTAGTTGTAGTATTAACATTACTTACATTAGTATTAGTTTTAGTGGAAAAAAAAACATAAAAAAGTGAAAAAAAATGAGACATATACACTTAAAAATATATATATAAAAAGAAATATATATGTATTAATAAAATAACAAATAAAATTAGGAAATAAAATGTAAATATATTACACAAGAAGGAAAATAAGATCAAAATTTTTTTGTCATGAATGCTAAAAAATCAGCTTTTTTTGTCATAAATGCTGAATTGGAAGCGCAGCACTGTCCTAAACAAAAAATTACAAACCCTTTTACGACATATACACGACTCTCTAACCTTACACTTCAGGGCGGTGAGGACCTAAATGTTCTCTGCCCTTAAACACCCAATCCATCCATCCATCCATCCTACATTAATATAGACATACCCAAAAAGCTTACAGTCCAATGGAAAATATTAAATTAATTGATCATCTTATTACATAATTTATTCAAACAATTTTGCCAGATAATTCCAAAAAAAATATACTACCAGAGCCAACGGTCATAGCCACGTTCATAGCACCGGTTCCCGTTGTCACCGATGTTAAGCAACGTCCAGCGTGGAAAGCACCTGAATGAGTGACTGACCACGTGCTGTTGGCATTGTAAAAGGGTGGCAACATGTATTTAGCCTGTTAATAGCTCAATAGTTGCTACGCCGTAAAACACACACACGCAAAAAAATAAAAATATTACTATTGATTTACGGATCATTCACCCGAGAAAATGATAAGCTATTTTTGTTGGATGAATGAAACAACACATTCAGAAATTCCATAGGTTGGTGTAGGGTTGTACACCAACCTATGTAATGTACCGTATAACATACAGTCTTCCCTTTTTCGTACATGACTACCGCACATGCGCGAACGCCAGCGGATACATTTTGTAACTTTTTTTTCAGTTTAGTCATCGTTAAAGCATATTTATGATGAAAATAATAAAAAAATTAAGTCACACATACTTGGTTTCTAGTTCCTCAAATTTCATGCCCTTTTGTTCCTGAAGAGGCATGAATGAAATATGAAACCCATTAAAGGGGGTTTAGAACTATTTATTTTATGAAAAATGTGAAAAACAAAACTAACATTCATGGGATGCGACCCAATAAAACCATCCTCCTTCACTTGTCCTACATGTTTCGTAGGTTTATCTTGTTTAAAAGAGTTCAATTCCAATCCCTAGAACACAACTAAACCGATGTGGGCGAACCCTTGCCCCTTTGGGTAGTTTACTGATGGGGTTGGAGCTCAGGAATAATTGGCAATACAGCTAATATCGTAATTTAATCAAGACATAAAAATAAATTAGGTGAGATAATAAATAAGCTAATAATAATAGCTAATAATAATAGCTAAATAATAATAATAATAATAAGCTAATAATAAGCTAATAATAAGCTAATAATAAGCTAATAATAATAATAAGCTAATAATAATAATAAGCTAATAATAATAATAACTAATAATAATAATAATAAGCTAATAATAATAATAAGCTAATAATAACAAGGTGGGTGCTTGGACATGCAGCAATTCTCTAAACAATAAAACTCTCTGATCAGGTAAATCGGGATGTTCTCGACAGAAAAAAATATATCCCTGTTTTTCGAAAAAGCATTAATTCCGCTGGTATTTCGAAACAGAGAGGTACTCGTTAATAAACCGCTGAGGGTCGTAAATGTTTTAAATTATATAATGAAACTGATGGTGACTTAACAAAAAAAAAACTTTTCATTCTGGGACATTCTAGTTTATTAAAAATAACAACCAAATTTAAATAGTTGAATAAAATCTAACCTTACAAAACCTCAAATAATAAAATTCCAAAAACGGAACTAATAAAATAACGAGTGAACGAATGTAGAGGGATTGCTGGTTATAGAAGCGGGGAGGGGATGAGTGACGAAAGAGAAATTATTAAACTATAAAGCAATACAAAGAATTGTAACAGGGAAAAAAAGTTCGTCATAACTAAGCACTACCCTCAGAAGGTTGGTAGTGTACACTGCATTCTTGAGTAAGCCAAAAATATCCCTAGTACATACAGTGGGTCAAAAAATTATTCATACACTTAATTTATTTGCTGTAATTGTTTTTGTTCTTTTTTTTTTAACGCAAAATTTCAACAGATAGTTATAACAGAGGGCATTTGACATTAATTATATAATGCACTGAAATTTAATACCTCATAAAATTAAGTCAGTAGCAAATTTTGAAAATTTTATAAGCAAAAAAATTATTCATACACCTATTAAACGAAAAAAAATAGATTCTACTAAAACATTTTCAGTACTTAAACCCCCTTCCCCTCCCTTACTAGGATACTCTTTCTGATTTATGACAGCTTGAAGTCTCCTGGGCACTGTTTCTACGTGTTCGTTATTCTCCTGAGAGTGGATTTCTGCCCAAGCTTTCTGAAGGTTATAAATTAACTCTTTCCCTAAATAACATGAACTATTAGAATATTCTTAACTTCAATAATGTCAATAAATGCTCTAAGGGGTTAAGATCTGGTGATTGAGGTGGTGATTGCAGCATTTGGCGCACATTGTAGAATAGCCATTCTGTTTTTTCAACGGTATGCTTGAGATCACTGACCTCCTGGAACAAATAGGTGCTGTCTATTCCTACCTTTCGCACATTTTTTCTTTTTATATTACCTCGCAACACATTCACACAGTTCTCAGTATTCAAATAAACATTCATTTTTTAAAGTTCGCCAACTCCACTGGCGCTCATGCAACCTGAAGCCATGACATTACCCTTGCCTTGCTTCTCAGTAGGTTGGAGATGTTTTGATTCGAAAGCTCTGCTCTTTTGTCTCGAAACAAATCTCTGTTCGAGGGATTTGTAAACATTGAACTTCCTTTCCTCCGAAAACAACATATTTTGTCCAAAATGAGAGTAGTTTTTTCTCAGGATCCCGGGAAAACTTAATTCTTTTTTGTCGAATTTTTAAATTTAAAAAATGCATTTTTTTTTAACTGCTTTACCACTATATCCCGCTTTATGTAGACAGTACGTCACGGTTTAAGGTGTTAGAGGGTTCCGACAACATGATGCGATGTGTTCTCCTAGCTCGGGAGCAAATAATTTGAGTTTTTTTTTTTTACAGCTTTCTGCACGATTTCACGGGAATCGCACACTCACCGAACATTTCCTGTCCGTGTGTTTTTTATTGTCCACTGATTAGGTTCTTAACATTTTAATTATATATTGCTTGGTCGCTTAATACAATCCCAGCTTTCATAAAAAGCATCGGTAACTCAGTCCTTGATTAAAAAGTTTAACGATTTCATGTTTAAGATAAGAACTCAGTTCCTTAGATTTGCGATCTATTTGACTAGAATTGTCTTAGAATATTGAGGTTTTAACAGTTTCCCATGTTGAGATAACACGTTCTGTTTCATAAGACATAAATAATTATTGGTTTTAAGTTGAAACATTGACCCATGAAACAATTTTAGAGTTATCATAACGCCTAATTTAAGTGTATGAATAATTTTTTTTGCATGCCAAAGTTTCGTTTTTTGTTATTAATAGAATTGAGCGTGTTTTTAATTTTTGGTTTTGCATCAAAATAATGGGAAATGTTATTTGTTGTTATTATCGGCAGTTTGTTTGAGTTCAAAAAATAAAATAAAATATTATTGACTAATAAATTAAGTGTATGAATAATTTTTTGACCCACTGTATATATATATATATATATATATATATATATATATATATATATATATGAGTAGTTTTACGCTTTTATATTTGTAATGAAAAGCTGATTCACTGTACAGCAGAAGCGGGATATTCTGCACTGAACAGAACAGCGTCCATTTTCAGCGCTCCTAGTGGTAGAGGTTACCAATGCTGGTTTGGCGGCAATTCAATTTGAACATAATACAGGAAAGAGATCATTGGCTATTTCAATTTTTAATTTTGCAAATTCATATTAAGAAACGTATAGTTCTCTCATAAGTTATTTGTTTTTAGACATTTAGATAAAATAATATACACATATACTTATATGTTTTTTTTATATATATATATATATATATATATATATATATATATATACATATATATATGTTCGTGTATATTTATATTTATAGAAGATGCACGGACACCTATGTGATTAGACATACGTTATCAAATTAATATTCCATTATCTTTACAATCGGCTTAGGAATATTGTAAGATTATATGTAGTACTATGTACAAACCCCCGTTGTAGTGTAGAATGAATGGAGTCATGAATATTGGGTCGCCCAAGAAAACAATTTTTTTTTAAATAAGGATTTGTTAAATTATATTTATAAAAATTTAGAATGATTACCGCAACAGCAGCTGCATTATTTTCTTTTTTTAAAAAAAAAAGAAAGAAAAAGAAAAGCATAATCTGAAGTAAATGGATTTTTGTCTTTCCTCATATTTGGTTAGCAGAAACTTTTTTTTTTTTTTTTTTTTTTTTTTTTTTTTTTTTTTTTTTTTGTGTAGCACGCGGTCGGTCACCCATGCAGCTACTGGCCACGCCCGACGTTTTTTATCCTTGGTGATCCACGGGGACCGGTGCAGTCAACGTAGCTATAGCCTTTGACTGAAAATTGTGTTCTTAATTTTTTTTTTTCTTTTACGATGAACCGTCATGAGGGCCATTAGTGCCGACATCCTTGGAGCATGAAGGAATTCCCTGCTGTAGGCGTGACTTGAACCCCCATTTCCCTCATGAGATCCAAGGCGTTAGCCACTAGATCACGAAGAGACCAAAGAAATAAGATTAAAACTTTTTTTAAAACCCCCTACAACATTTTCAGCCTCATAAATGCATTTATTTTCTGCGATGACATGGGATTAAGCAATTTTACTGGTAACAATTTTATGTCAATTCTATATACAATGGTAAATGTTATTTCTAGGTTCTTTTCGAGTAGATGTAGAGAGGGTGGAACGTGTGAAATATCTATATACAGTTGGAAGAACAGATACCAGCTGAACTAGACCTGGAGAGACATTGATTCCATCCATGAATAGCTCATGGGAGTTGGATATGCCAGAATAGTTCACGTCAATCACGAACCTTCTGGGATTATAGGATATTCATGTTATGTTAGAACACTCCATGCATTTTCACAGGACATAGTGCTGGATATTCATCTAGATGGGCCTACTAGACATTCATCCATTACTTCACTATCAATGAAGGTCAATTTTAGCATATTCCGATGGACTATTGATGAGGACACTATTTTCGTAAAATATAAGTGCCCATTAATAGTTTCACCCAACAGTTGTTTGTCGTAGTTTAAGTCTGTTTATTATCAACAGAACTTGGCATAAAACAATCCGGAAGATGTATAAAGGAAGATTTTGGTTATCAGCAACATAGGTCATTAAGAATGGAATATTATAAGGTGGTGAGCCTATTTTTGAATATGTGTTTAATGTGAATGCTTGGTACTGTGTAAATCATACCTCATTGGAGCGTACCTCTATAGTGGAACTAGAGCCCGACCAGATGTGATCCTGTTAGCAGTGTATAGTAAGGGTGAGGAATATCTCAAGGTTTGGAGTGCACAGTCCAAATCATAAGATATTACTCCCAGTGTATGGGACATCCTTGAGAGCAGGGATGAGCTGTACAGTCCAGCAAAGTAGAATGATAAAACGAATAGATTAACTGTACAGACAGATAAGGGTGGGACTGTGCAGGCCTGATGTGTGTGGACAAGAGGATATTTGCTTCACATTGAGTGAGTCTACTATAACTGAATTGGTTTATGAACATAACGTGTGCTGGCTCGATCCGTTCAGTCCAAATCTTGATACCAAACTGTCTTCCTTGTTTGAACTGAACGTGTATGGCCCCCTTAAGACTTAAAGCCATTCAGAGCGTGTTCCCAAGGTTTCCGGGCCCAGGAGAATGTGTGACATTAGACTCCGCGCGAGCAGGGTTAAAAATTTAGTGTTTTAGGGAACTGCATCTCTAAATCCTGAAGCAATTTAGCCATTCAAGGCTAAAAAAGTGTATCCCCATCTCTTTCATCCGCAAAAATATTCATTAGCTTTGCATAGTGAACTACTCTGTAAGCGATATGGTGCGTAAAAATTGGTGAGTACAACATTGAGTTATGACGATTTTCAATAGTACCACATTTCTGGAACTTGAATTCGGCGATTTGACCCAGCTCCTCCCATATTAGCGTCTCTTAATAGTATCTCGGCGGTAATTTTCTATAGTAAAACGTAATTATTGTTCAACTAACCCTTTTACTAAAGCACGAAAATACGAAGTATAATAAAACGTTAAACTGATCGAATGTCAGTCTCATGAGACTTTTCTTATTTTTCTCAAGAGAAAAATAGGCGATATATTCACTGAACTCGAAGGAAATGTTTCATATCATTAATTTAAATGACAATAAGAATAATAAGAAATAAGAAAGAACAATACATTTTAGTAGCTTCCCTGCTATTAAATGTGCATTATGGAAGCTTCTGTGGGATAGACTTTAGTCTAAAGTCATTCCTTGACCTATTCAGTTGGGTATTGATTATCTCTTTCAATGGCCTAGAGAAAAACTTTTAGAAGTTTCGACTGTTTATAAAAGGCCAGACATAATTTCATTTTAATGTCAAAGCAAAATTATTTTCTTTCCGTCTCCTCCTCACTCCTATAAGTGAAATAATTGATCTGTCAAGAAAAATTTGAAAAACAATGACTAGACTTTCAATTTTCAAAGTGGTGTTAAGATTTCCTATTTTTCTCCAAGAGGTAATTATGTGTGAGTAATGAGTTTCCAGCGCCAATCTTGGCATTTTTTTTTTTAAAAGGTTAGTATTAACCCTAGAATATAATTTTGAAATACATTTCTAGTTCATTTTACCACTCAGACAATGAAATCACCCATTTAAATTATACATTATATTTATATATATTATATATAACATGTCGCTCTAGTATTTCTACAGTGACACAACTCAAAAATCGGTTTCATTCACACCGTCATATTTATGAGTACGTAAGACATAGTAAATATCTCTATATCAACCATCAAAACTGTATGAACCTAGATTCAAACTTGTACATCACAGGGCAGTTGTGTCACCCTTCCTGTCTTAATCCTAAGGCCCCTACATAGGCAAGGGTGATACATTTTCAGTTGAGTTTTATTTCGAGTGTGTCACTTTAGAACAAGTGCGATATATGCTTTAAAATAACCGTTATTGTATAGTGGATTTAAGAAATTTAGTATTCCGTTCTCTAGCGTGTGAATAATATGATTAAAAATATCGTCATGTTATCACATATTATAAATAAAATTATATTAATAAAAAATAAAACTAAACTAAAATAATTTAATATTAAATCGATGGAAATGATAGAATTACAACTTATAAAAGAAGAAACTTTATAAAAATGTAATTAACATATAAAATGTGACGCATTTAATATCATCTGTCATTTTTCTACGAAAGTTAAAAGTTCTTGAAATTTATAATGCTTACCGTTAACACGGAATTTTAGAGAATAAGGATAGGCCATCGCAGTCTGGCAAAATGCTGGCAGTTATCTTCGTAGATCACGTACACAATTATAGGAATATGCTAGGAATGCTATTAATATCAATCAACATGCTCACTTAGGAATTATTTGACCCAGAAATATTTATATACCTTTGAGGGCTTCGTTCCCTGTCATTGATTCCGCTTTAATACGGATTATTCTCGATGCTGTAAATCATTCGTATCAACTTGTTTATATTTAGGCGGATTCTATTTATATCCTTGTTTAGTTTAATTGCTCTCAGATTCTCCCACGTCAATCATTTCATTCGACTATCCGTGTTTAAATTTCAATAAAAGTGACCATGAAAGGTTAAGAGCAAAACTGCTTAAGCTTTACGATTTTGTCGCGCAGATTTTGCCAACAAACAGTCTTCCGTTCTGGTGTTATCGGACATGTAGTTTTGGGAGTTCTCGATTTTTGTAGCTGCTAGGGAGCGATTTTTTTCTTGATCTCTAAGATAAGAGCGTCGGTCAGCGCTTTCGGATTGGGCATTCTCGTAGACGTCAAACAATCTAAAACAAATAATATTCCATGATACAAAATAAAGAAATAGAAAATAATGACATTGTATATATTTTTTATATTGATTTCTTTATTCGATATTACAATTTGTACATGAATACGTCTGGTAATATGATACAATATAAAGGTTCTCTGACCTCCCTTCTGACCCGACAAGTCTCGTCTTTTGCAGTCTGTCTGTGTTTTATCGCCAGGGCAACATTACGCAGCGACCATTTGGGTCAGCGCTGTATTTACATTAAGTACGAATAAGTTAATAGTGCGTGTCCAATTCCAAGTCTGGTTTTGACATCTTTGTCACTTCTGTTTAAAGAAAATTAGTTATCATCTCAGAGTTTGATTGTGTTTTTAATTTCATGCATATATATTTGTGTGATTATGGGATGTTTGAGGTAGGTGTTTTCCACAGAGAAAGAAGTCCATGATTCAGTGCAGAAAATTCTCAGAATGCAATCAGTCAATTTTCCCTGGGGTGTCAGATCGGGCAGGATTGGATATTGGCGAACAGCTTCCCGTCGGATGGGCAGAAATATGGAGAAATATTGCCTACGGTACGAAGGCCTATATGTGGCTATCGATATTCATTAGTTGTTTCACTCATGGGAGCAGATATATTCTCAGATTCCTGTCCAACAGTTCTCTCACGGGAGCATTCCCAGTATTACTCTAAAAAAAAATAGGAAAATTGCCTAAGACTGTCATGGGTTTCTGTAAAGGAACCTTATTGGTTGCTGGTTTCAATCCGGCCCGGAGGACCAAGTTTTTCCTTAGCGTAAAGAACTTCAAAATGCAAGAGTACTCCTTTTAGTCAGGATATTGGCTTCTCTATTAATGACATTCTGTTTCTTTTAAGGTGAATATTTAGCCTTTCAGGGGAACACTGGTACTGATACTGGTGAATGATGTTAGCAAGATTAAATAATGTAAAACTATCATTTCTCCGGCATCCAGACATTATATATATATGAATGTATATGTATGTATATATGAAAAGGATGGGACATCGCCAGCATCGTGTGACATTAAAGAATTTGTACAGAATGGCTCGTTCATGCTAAAGCACATTTATTGGTCTTGACTTAGAAATCAGAAAAAAATAGATAGAAATTATTATTATTATAGTATTACATAATGCAACTTTTGAGGGGGAGGCAAGCCTCTAAGTCTAAAAATATCTGATTAAGAAAATATTGAATAATTTAATAAAAAAACTAATATCAAACGTTCTCATCTATATGCCTTTGAATATAGCTCTTAATTTACGTGATAACATTTCAATATGGGGTGTTTCTTATTTAAACAAGAAATTTAATGTAGATTCCAAAAATGTGGTCTTTATTTAGGATGCATTGGTCCGAAATTCCAAAAACTCAGTTTTTCTTTAGAATAACCAGTAGTTTTTAAAAAAGACAACATTTTGAGTAGCTCCTCTGCATGTTGAGATAGAACGCTCATTTCTGCGTCCCTGAACTACAAATGAGATGTAGAATAAACCCCTAAAGTTATAACATCTCAATGAGGGACACCCTGTATATATATATATATATATATATATATATATATATATATATATATATATTTATGTATGTATGTATATATATGTATGTATATATATTTACTTGTAGTAACCAATCCAAAACATATTTTTCTTTTTTATCGGTTTCTGTTATAAAAGTGAGAGTTTGCTTTTTATTTTAAATATTTTTACGTTACCTGACTTGTTTTTAGCCTACGGTTTATTTTCGAAGGTTTAATGAGGGTGTTATAAAACGTTGATTGTTCATATACTTGAGCCATTATTCTCAGTTCCATAATCTTCTTTAACTCTTTCCTCGCATTATCTTAAGTAAATCCGTTTTCTCATAAACTGCTAAAAACGTTTTTCTCCTATGCTTTTCCAGGAATACTCATCTCCCATGTTATCCTCTACATCTTCCAAAACCTATTCGAAATACTTACATATAGCTTCTTACCCTATTAACCTCCGTTATTACTCCTGAAAAATCTTCTTGTAACTCAGATCTTTCATAATCTGCCATGATCTATGTCCGGCGTTATTGTAGATTTTATACATACGTTGCTACAAAGAAGACCTAGTTTTGGGCAAAAATATATCCTTACAATCGAGAAACTATAATTGGCTCAGAGCGAAATTCATAACATGAAATACAAAATCCCTTATGTTATTTCCTAATATTATCCACAATGTTTTCCATTTTATTTATTCTCTTACTGATAACAGGTAAATTTAAAAATTACCCCAATTTTTGTTGCTTTTAGCACTTTCCTCCGAAGGAAAGTAGCTATTGAGGTTGGACTCATGACGGAATTTTTGAAAAATTTCTTCAAATCTTTATCCATCCTACCTAGTAGACACCGAAAATGACCCCCGTTAAAATTTATATATATATATATATATATATATATATATATATATATATATATGCATATATATATATATATATATATATATATATATATATATATATATATATATATGTGTGTGTCTGTTAACACGATAGCGGCCAGAGTTTTTGTTTTTTCGTCACGAAACTTGGTATATAGCATTCGATTAGCAAACGATTGAACGAGTTCGTTAACCACTAAAGTCGGTCCACCGGAAGGGGGGGTTTACCCCGAACCCAAAACACTTATTTGACTATGTCAGCCATAATATTTGTTATATTTCAACGAAACTTGGTATTCGTAGTGGTAATATAGAGATAAAAGTGAGATATAAAAATGAACTAAATCGGTTCATTAGAAGGGGGGGGGGTTTACTCCGGACCCACAATACCAATACGCCACTTCCAGCCGTGATTTTTGGTATATTTCGACGAAACTCGGTATTCGTAGTGCTAATCCACAGGTAAAAGTGTGTTGTAAAAATAAACTAAATCGGTTCATTAGAAGGGGGGGTTTACTCCGGACCCAAATTCCTAATATACTCATACCGGTCGTAATTTCTGCTGTATTGTAACGAAACGCGGTATACGTCGTGGGTAACTCATGAGAAAGAAGTGTTGTAAAAATGAGCTGATCGGTCAATCGGAAAGCGGGGGTTTAATTTGTAATATATTTGAATAGAAAAGCCGGCAGACGTAGGTTCACAAAGCCACCGCAAGGAGCGCTTTCTACCACTAGAGTGACTGTATCCTGTTCCTGCGTTAGATCAAAATACGATAATATGAGGATTTTTGTATTTATTACGTAGTGTAGTAGGTACCATGTGTAAACATAACTCTGGAAGCAGATTAATAATTGATCAGTTACTCATTACAAAATGAGAACTATTCACGTTTTTATTTTATTTATGTAGGATATTTTAAGCAAATTGTTCTGGAAAGCAGTCTACACTACCCAAATTCTGAGGAAAGTGCTTAGTTATGCAGCTCCTGCGTGACGGACTTTTGTAATAGGATTTTGGAACTTAAATCAGAAATTATACTGTAATTAATACAAAATCTGATGTAAATGCATAATTAATTAAACGGATGCTAATATATATTGAAAGTAGGTTGAAGCCATATATTTTGGGAGCGCCGGTAAAGTAGATGGACTCAACCATAATGGGCAGGAATAATCCACCCTGATTGGGCCATTAAGCTATCGGGGATTAAGAGAATGGAGTTTGGAGAAGGCAAACACTCGCAGATTGGATAAACAGCGGACATGAAGTGGTATTAGTTAAGGCCGGTATAACCAATTGCCTCAACTCCGTTCACATATTGTCAGGATTCATAGAGCACTTCAAAACCACAATTAGCCTATTAATAAATCTTTGATGATTACAACACTGTTGGAGTTTTCCGTATATAGTTTGTTGCAATATCATCAATTGATTGAAAATATAGAACCTTCTTATAAAAAGTCCGACTCGCAGGAACTGCATAATCTTAGCGCGGTTCCGTTCTTATCTCTAGACTCATTTAAAATTATTAAAATAGAAGCTGTTATTATTTTGGGTCCACATTTCTAGAAAGCATGAAGATTAGATAGTTAGCCGTCGAGGTGATAAGTAAAGATGGAATGGCTGGGATTCGGCTAAAGAAACCTCAATACGATTTTTGTTAAAAAATCTATATTTAGGACGTTTTGGCTACTCATTGGTAGCCTTCGTCAGCAATGAAAGTGCCGGGAGGCAGAGGAGGACCAACGTTGACAGTTCCATCTTTACTTTCAAGAAAGGTCTTATTTACGATCTTACCTGGATACCCATCCAGGGTATCCAGCCCTAGGAAGGACACCGCTAGGCATTTGAAAAGCTATCTTGGAAATCCATATCTCTAAGATTAAATTGTTTTTCTTATTTTTCTTAACCTGATTTATTATCAAATACATTATCCAACTACAAGCAGTTAAAAAATAACAAGGAATAAAAACAGACAAAAAGAAAAGTTCGAATAAGCGAAATCAATTACTTTAAAGTTTTAAGCACTTATTTCTCCGATTGACATCGTCTAATCAAAACTTTTATTAGAACCTTTTTTTTAGAGAATTTAGTAAGCTTTCTAATGGTATTCTTCCGTTTACAAAGATTCTCAACCTTTTTCGAGATATTAAGGAAAGTATACAAAGTTACCAAAACTTTTTATGTCTGTTAATAAAATATTTTATTCTGACCCTTCCTTAACTCCAAACGTAACGTAAATTTCAACATATTAGTTTTAATAAAAGTAGAACATGCAGAAAATTTTTCAACTGAATCCCATGATTCTAAGTACCTAAACCAAAAACGGTATTCAAAAACTATTTTTCCAATTTTCTCGAAATTGGTTAAAGCTATCGCCTTGAAAATGGTTTCATTCGTTTTCCTAGCCCAAGAAGCCTATAAAACGAGTACTTACAAGCTTATGAACTCAAAAACGTAAGCGTTACGATTTTTTCTGCGCGAATTTCGCCCCAAACGCCATCTTCCAGTGGGCGGATTTTGCTGGTTAACGAACTTGACCTTTCAAATTGGACGATGGATTTTTGTACCAAATTTCATCAAAATCGGACCATCAGGGAAGCCAGAAATGCGCGAACAGACAAAAAAAAAAAAAAATATATATATATATATATATAAATAAATATATACATATATATATATATATATATATATATATATATATACAAATTTGAACTACAGTTATTTTCGGTCTCTAGGGGTTCTGAAACGCGAAATTTTTTGGTCGGCACTTCCGGATTGTTTCATTGTATCAACCTTAGAAGCGGGGTTCCTCCCTATGGGGGAGGGAGGAACCGCGCTAAAAGGAAGAAAAGCCGCTTGCGCTGTCATGCCAAAGTTTCATAATTCAGAGTACCTTATAATTCCTGAGATGATAAATGAGTGTGGAAAATTATGATTTTAGAAATTCTCTAGTTTCAAGATGGTTCAAAGTTCAAAGACCTTTTATATATTCAGAGTTATAAAGGTGTGAAAAATCATTCATTTTTGCACCTCTAAAGATACACACGGTCGTGCTTGCTACAACTTGGCCCAGCGCAGTAGAATAGAATAGATTAGAATACAATTTTATTTGTTAAAGATTTACAATCTTGTACAAATCATACATATATAAATAAAAATAACTTTTCACCCACATGAGTCCGGTTAATCATAACTCTACAATGACTTGTAATAAAAAACAAAAAACAAAAAGAACTAAATAATGATACTTCATTGCGTTTCAAATTATTTATCTTTACATTTTCAATAAAACCACAAGAAATAAGAAAAAATAACATAAAAGAACAAAGCAAAAAAACAAAAACAAAAAAAAAAACAACCTTTATGAATAGTAGAAGAAAAACAAAACAAAACAAAAGAAAGCAATTAATTGAACTGGCCATAGTCCTATAAGTTGATTGGTAAGTGGATCATCATTGTTTAAAGAATTGAGTGAATTGGATGCTGACATTATGAAGCAGTAGATCTTGTTGAGTTTCTCTATGTTATCTATTTCAAGTATCTCTTGTATTTTGTGTATATCACTTGGCGCAGAAAGAAATGATCTTAAATATTTGTGTCTGTTTCAAAAGGCTGTTTGAGATAACTTGGTTACAAAAAGTGCAGGTTTCCTGAGGTTTTAAGAAGAAATTTATATTTTTTGTGCAGAGCTTAATAAATTCGGGACTTGCAACTCTCAACTGATTTACTACAGTAATGTGGGTTTATGTGAAACGCCAAATTCGTTTCTCATTAATATCCAGCAACTTTAGCACTTCTTTGTGTGTAAAACTCGTGTGTTTTTTGTAAAAAGGCAGACATACTTTTTTTTTCATATGCAGACATTCTACTTTACCCAATAATTTATGCTATAAAACAGGTATAAATTCTGCAAAACTTCCAAATTTCAAAAGGCTATAGGCATTATAAAGACTTTGTGAACCACTTTAAGATATCTTACAGAAATTTGCAATATAGACTTAATGTAATCTATTTAAAATAATGACCTTGATATATTCTATACTGTAGTAAGAAAATGGCCCCAAAAGTTCGTGCTTCTAGTGTAAGAGGCATAATTAACAACCATGTGTGTGTATAAATTCCTAAGGAGAATAAGCCCTTTTTAAGGGAGGGGGGGGGGTTGTACTCCTTATCTTAACCAGACTTATAGAAGAGGATATACTCCAACTTGTAGAACTCTATACATCAACCTTACACATTCATAATTAGCATAGGTAATGTTTCAAGATGGGAAAATAATTTATAGAACGAAAGTCATTGATTATGAGAATACAATAATATTTAGTTTTATAATTGATATTATTACAATAATATTAACAAATTGTAAAAGAGATTGAATTGTCAGTCAAGACTAGAATTCCGTTTATTCCCGGATAGACTATTCCGAACGGACATTTATATTTTATGACACGACAGGACGTTTTTGTTAAGAAAAGTATTTTTATTTAGAAGAAAAATCTTTTCCTAATCCCAGACAAACATTTCTTTATAATTAATGTCACACTCCACTCTACGACTCAAAAAGCTTTCCGAGTTGTAGACACAATTAACTCAACGCTTGAGCGTAAGGACTTCTGTTCTGGAGTCTTTCTTGATGTAGACCAGGCCTTCGATCGAGTCTGGCATCCGGGCCTCGGGATAAGCTCAAGCGTTTTCTCCCCATCACCTACTACTTAATCCTGAAATCCATTCTTTCATCCCGACTGTTTCATGTCCAGTACATTCTGGAGTACCCCAAGGCACTCCAGAATGCGCCTGTCTGCTGGAGTACCCCAAGGCAGCATCCTAGCCCCTCTCCTCTACTCCATCATCACCGCTGATATCCTCACTAATCCCACTACCATTATCACAACTTTTGCAGATGATACTGCAGTGCTTTCCTGTTCTGCCAACCCGCAGCAAGCCTCAGAAGCGCTCCAGAATCATCTCTTGGAAATCGATAAATGGCCAAAGAAGTGGCGAATTGAAGATAACGCCGAAAAATGTAAGCACGACAAATTCACACTGCGGCATTTTGTATCAAAACTAGCTATAACCAGGAATTTTCGAAAATATTTTTTTTTCTATTATTTGAAAGTCAATCGGCTCGAACAACTCTGACGAAAAACTTTTTTTTCAAACCCGCTCAATACATGCTTCGGCTAAATGCCAACGACATCAAAGTAAGTGTTGAACTATGTTACATATCAGCTCAGGTGCTTTCAAGAGTGCTTTGACAAAACTCAAAACTACTCGGGGACTTCTTCCTTTTTCTTTAGCTGGGGGGAGTCCTGTTCTGCAAAGCTAGATGACGTGAATAATTTGCACACAAAACATTTCGGGGATCAGTAGATGGAAATTTATCAAATATTATGGAAACGTAGTGAAAAACACCTTCAAAAAGAAAATAAAGTAGACGAAGAATGTGTTCCCAATAGGATCAAAATCATTATCTGAACAAATAATTTTAATATCTCTTCAGGCTTAAAATGGTAAAATTTTAATTTAGTTTTCGTTATGTAGAACAAAACAAAAACAAATTAAATGTTTTTAAGGTTTTACATGAAGTGTATCGTTCATTAACCTCGTAGCTTAGAGATAAGCTCGCTTTACGCCGTTCTTGCCGATCAAAATGTTTTTATAATTAATTGAATCGGATTGATTATAAAAAAAAGTGAGGAAATATATTTACTTTGTGTATTTATTATAGTTAAATATATATCATATATTCGTCTGTAGAGTTGGGAGCAGTGTTGGGCAAAACTAACGTTAGTAAACTAAACTAACGTTAGTTTTCCCTAACTAAAACTAAACTAATGTTATATTTTTAGTTTAGTTTTAGATTTGTATAATTATTAATCATATGGACTCCGTTTTTAGTAATGCAATTAGTTTAGTTTAGTAAAAGAGACCTAAGTTTGTGATTTTAGTTTAGTTTTAGTTTTTAGTTAACTAATTTAGTTTATCAAAGAACATATGCTTTCAAATTACGAGAAAAAGCCACAATTTCTTATTCTTAAGCAAGTCCTATTAGTTTTAATAATTTACTTAATTATCGAAATAACATATGATTTATATTAATTCATGTTATTTTAGTAAAACTAAACTAAACTAAACTAAATTTTTAGTTTAGTTTTTAGTCAATTCCCAAAGATTTAGTTTTAGTTTTAGTTTAGTTAAAATCCATTAATTAGTAAAATTTTAGTTTTAGTTTTTTTTTAGGTTGCAATTTTTCGTTTAGTTTTAGTTTATTCCAAAAAGTGAATTTAGTTTTAATTTTAGTTTTAGTTTTTAGTTTTTCCCAACATTGGTTGGGAGGAAAGTATAATTCATTGCACTTGACTCAATTCGAAAGCTTATCCTGTCATGTTCGATTTTATGAAAATTTGAATACTTATTGACTAGAAACAAAGTTTAACTCTGTATAAAATATAAATGGAAGAATGGCTGGATTCACCCAATAATATCTGAAAAAGGAACTAAAAAACTTTTTTCAATCAATAATTTTCTAAAAGGTTAGGAAATAAACCTACCCCCACTTCTACAAGGATTGTTCTTTTCGAAAGAAAATTTATTACATAGTTCAAGAAATTTCTTTGAATATTCCATTCGTATAATTTATTGGCAAAAGTTTAAGGCCGAGGACAAACTGAGCAGAGGGCAGGCGTAGCATCAGAGGCAGAGGGAAAATAGGACAGAGGAGATCCGTAGGACCCAGTTCACAGTCGTCACCGCAAATTGTACCCAGTTCAGCTTACAACGTGCTAACGTATGGTTCACATCCTGTACACAGCTGTATGACCAATCTATGTCAAAAATATGCGGTTATAGCATACGCCATGTTTTTTTAAAGCAGAAAGTTACGGAGGTTCTAATAGGGTCATAGTCACAAGCAAGGAGGCCGAAGAGACAAGTATTTTTTTTTTAAATAATATTTATTTGAAAGTGATTTCGTGTCATCAAAGTTATCATTTATTGGCCTTATGACTTTAAAATCAGGCTTCGGCCGTATCCTGGCTAGAAAAGGGTGATAACCTGTAGATAACCCGTCCTAAAATTCTTAGTTAATAATAATGGACGTTAAAATTAAACTTAAATGTAATTATGACTTTAAAACCTAAAACGTATTTTCTTGCAATCTGATGCAAATGTTTTGCATCTTATGTTGCTTCTTCTGGTGCTTAAAACCATACATAAACAAATATATGCCCAAATTATGTATTTAAATTTTAACGTCAATTATTATTAACTAAGGATTTTAGGACGGGTTATCTATAGATTACCACCCTTTTCTAGCCAGGATAGGGCTGATGCCTTTTTTTTTTTCTAAACAAAAGCCACCACCCTATATTGAGAATCGAACCCACGTCCCACAGTGGGGCCAAACGACTTTTCGTGTTTCAAAAAAGGTTACAGCCTCCAAATCTTTACCGATTTCAATGATTTTTTTTTTTTTTTTTTTTTTTTTTTTTGTAAATGAAAGCTAGTAAAATTTACAACAACTTTGTCTGGCCAGATTTTTGTTTTTTGTTTCTCCTTTTGAAATATTAATTACGTGTAAATAATTCACAAACTTTTACAATTGAACGTAAAATAATATTTTATTTGTCATGTAACTTAATACCATCAGAGAAATCGTTTAAATTGAACATTCAAAACTTGATTAGACTTGGAAAAAAATCAGACTGACATCTTCAAAACGTAAATTTATCTTAATTCAAAAACGAGATTAATTGAAATTATATGATTTTTGAATGATTTGAAAATAGTTTTGGATTTTTTCTACGTCTAATCAGAATTTGAATGTTTAATTTCAACGATATCTGTACTTATATTAAGTTACATGAAAAATAAAATATTATTTTATTTTCAATTGTAAAAGTTCGTGGATTATTCATACGTAGTTTAATAAACAAAGAACAAAAATCTGAATAGACAGTGTTGTTATAAATTTTATTAACTTTCATTTTAAAAAAATGCATTGAAATCGGTTACGATTTGGAGGCTGTAGCCCTTTTTGAAACAAGAAAAGTCGTTTGGCCCCACTGTGCGTCCCTTGCCACGGAGTTTCAAGTGCTCACGCCTTAATACTCACGGTTACCCGGCCTCCTATCCTAATTATACATATACAATGTAATAAATAAGAATCAACTTTCCTATTAATGTTTCTTCAATACATATTTTGAAAGTTTAACCTAGATAACACGCAGTGCACTAAGTTTAATGGAACGAATGTTCTCATTCTCACCATTAAAAAAAGTTGTCGTTTGTTCTAGAAGAATCCGGAATTGCCTGAGCAGGAAGGTGATTAGGGGCCAGGAATGCTAGGTGCAATTCAAAACTTGCTTCTATAATACGGATTCGTCGCGTGACCGCCTTCCGAAGACCATTACTGGTAAATGGTAACAATATCCTAGCAATTTATTCTCCGTTTAATACCCCAGCTATGGATTATGTGTCCTTGATCTAGTTAAGTCTGCTCTAGGGATCGGATATTAGAACCTATTTATACCAGCATTTCTAGGGGGGTTTCTCCTTGGACGAGGAGTCCGCTGTTATAGCAACTGATCATTGTTGTGTTTACACCATATTGGGACGAACAGAGGTTTAGAATTAGGGTCCGTCACGCAAGAGTCGCTTAGCTTAGCACATTCATTAGCAAGGTGAATGGTTTAGTCCGAATTGATTAAGAAGTGTTAAAATTAAACTGTATAATTTATTTCTTTTAATTTAAACGTCCACTTATTAAAGAGAACGATTTGTGTACAGTAGGGGTATTGTACAGGTTACCACCCTTTCATAGCCAGTGCCCCTAGTGGGAATCGAAGCCACGACCTTAGGCACTCTAATAAACATCAATAGTTTTGCTATTATGTAACGATAATATCGTCGATAGAAATTATGAGTATCGAATGTGAAAAAAACGCGTTTTTTATCTTCAATCTATACTGATTTTTTTTTTTTTTTTTTTTTTTTTTTTACTGATCTATGTTCATTCTACACTCGAATCTATGTTCACTCTGTGAAAGGGAATGAAACCACTCACAAAAGGTTTAATCTGCCGACTATTTGACTGTTCAAAATCAAAGTAATAAATAAACGTTTTTTCGGGCCTGGAAAGTGGTAATTTTCACATACGATATTTTGCTTTTATACCGACGATATAACAGCTGATTGACGTTTGTTCAACGGCGTATCAACGATTAGGCTATTAAAGCCGGGTTATCTATAGGTTGCCACACTTTTATAATGCCAACAACACCTGGTCGGTTATCCATTCAGGTACTATCCACGCCCGAGGTGGCTTAACTTTGGTGTTCCACGGGAACCGGTGCATTCAACGTAGTATATATAGATTATGAATATCTTCTAAGACTTATGCGTATTGTAAATAAGTCACTGACTCACAGCCTTGGTCGTTTCCTACTTAAAATCATGTGGGTTTCTTCTTGCCTTGAAGATGTGAAGTGCTAAAAGTTGAGATTTTCCAACTGACCAAGTTATTCCCTGTGACCATCGATATAAGGGTGTTATTATAGGTGCCTAATAGGTTAGATCTGGCGCTTTCCGGCGTTAATCGAGGATGAAGTTGGGAGACCTTGGACACAGAACCCACATATTGAATCATATACCATATTACCAGATGTATTCATATACAGAATGAAATAAACAATAATGAAATCTACTATATATTCGACAAATACCACTCACTCACTGACCTATCATCGCCCAGTTCAGGGCACTTGACAGAAAAATTTGTAATTTTGCATGGACACTCCCTCTGGATGTAAACACTCGCTAAGAAGGGATTATCTGAGATTCTATTTTTTAAGTATTTTTAGAGGCGTTTGAATTTTTAGTTGGCTTTAAAGAGAGCATGCACGCCTACTCGATGCGTTGCAAGTCGATAACAGATCAGCTGTTACCGTACTGTATCTACCTTAGAGTCTAAAACTAAAACAAGATTAAGTTTTAGACTCTAAATCTACTTCTGATATCTGGTAGCATTGGAGAAAAAAAATCATTATAATTATTTATTAATTTAAATTAATTTTATTTTCACTTAATCGTGATTTATGTGCGTGAGTGTATGAGTACGTATGTATGTACATGTGTATAACATGAGTTACACATAGTGTATATAAAGCAATGTATATGCATGTGTTGTGCACTTACATACACATCTGTAATGTATATAAGAATGTTTTAATATATATATATATATATATATATATATATATATATATATATATATATATATATATATACATATATATAATAGTGTACATACTTATAACTGTTATATTAATTTGTAAAATACTTTTATTGTAAATTAATGTTTTTACTTAATATGAAATATCAATAAGAAATTGTAACAACTGTTTAATTATAAGAACAGATTTGTAATTATCGAGAGTATCATCTCATTATGAGAGTCTTGATAATAAATAAATAAATAAAAACAACACTTATTGATAATGTTGCAAATATATTGGGTGTTTCTAAAATAGTGTGACATCTTGGAAACATAAATTTTAACGTCCATTTATTATTGATAACGAATTTTAACCAGTACTAGTTAAATTCCTGTTACTGGTAACCTATAGATATTGGGTCCGGAGTGCCCCAATGTCCAAAAACATTATACATCGATTACTTATCAATTGATGAATAACATATAGTATGTGGGGAACCATGCCATAACAAACTTCACAAAATTATATATTAGCGTTAATTTTGATGTTACATTATTTAACGCAATAAAATAACTATTTATCTACCGTGACGAAGCGAGGGTATTCAGCTAGTCAATTTATAAAAGCAGGTAGGATCTATAAATATTCGAAGAAATGTTTTAAATCTACCTTTATAGGATCAACCTCATTGGTAGCTACATTCCTTCGAAAAGTGTTAAAACTATAAAGAGTATCTATACCAAATATTCCATTTTTTCCCCAAATAAAACATATATAATTATATAATATAACACACATCTCCTCCTATACATAGAATAACTTTAGTCTGAGTTTTGGATGAAGGCTGTTTTCAAGCCTCAAAATAAATATTTCAAACGAATAAAATATTATTTGTCTCTTGAGGGAGCACAAACTTTGGATGTTTTCAATTCTTGTCGAAAATTTCTTATTTTCCAGAAAAGAGATGCCAGGGATTATTATGAATTAACTGCATATACCTCAACTTTGAGGGAATGAGGTGCATAATAAATTAGATAAGGGCGAAATGAACATTGAAGGGATTAGAGGATAAGTAAGGGTAAGTTGGATGAGAGCCGAAAGATAGATTTATAAGGGTTTAGAATGGGGTTGGTTGGTTGGAAGGGATGGTTGGAAGGGCTGGTTGGAAGGGATGGTTGGAAAGGGATGGTTGGAAGGGGTGTTTTTGGAGTGGCTGCCAACACCTCCCTTCTTAATGGAATGTTTCTTGTTGCTTATTAAGGCTCGGATTCCCTCTCTTTCTCGGCCCATCTCTCAACCCGAGGCCTGGAAACGTATCTCCCACTAGGGGTACAGGGCATCTCAGGGCGCTAATGGAAAACCTCAGGGGTCTGAGAATTAGTTGTACATGGATTATGATACATGTGTTATAGGGTTTGAATTGTAAACGTCCTACACCTACCCTTTACCAGAAGCCCGAGACTGCAACAGCCATGAGAATTCGCTACGCAAATTTCATTAGTCACTTCACTAGCGACATTCGTCTTGTCTCTGGGGCTGAAAACAAGGTAGCGGATACCCTTTCACGGTTGGAGGCAATAAACGGCCCTGATATGGGGAGCATCATCCAGGCCCAGCAGGAAGACCCGGCGATTCCAAATCTTCTTCAGAACCCGAATCTGAAGTAGAAGCTGATCGAGTTCCCGCAATTCAACAAGCCACTTTTCTGTGACGTATCGACAGCTAAAGCCTCACCGTATGTACCACCAACACTCCGTGAGGAAGTTTTTAAAAAGCTTCAAAGCCTCAGCCACCCTGACGTTCGTGGGACTTGCCGCCTGGTGTCGCAAAGGTATTTCAGGCCAGGTATGCAAGCAGACCTAGCAATCTGGACTCGGAATTGCATCGTCTGCCAGCGCTCAAAGATTCACCGGCACACCGTATCACCTCCAGCCGGTAGATTTGAGCATGTCCACGTAGACATAGTCGGACCCTTGCCGCCATCGGATAAAAGCGCTATTGTCTCACCATGGCTGATAGGTATTCACGCTGGCCCGAAGCAGAGCCCCTCGAGGACATCTCCGCCACAACAGTTGCTTCAGCTCTCTACAGAACATAGATCAGTAGATTCGGTGTCCCTGCTCGGATCACTACAGACCAAGGCCGCCAGTTTGAAAGTGAACGGTTCAACAGGCTCCTGAACTTACTCGGCTCACGTCGCTGTCAAACTACAGCATACCACCCAAAGTCCAACGGGGTTGTGGAGAGATGGCACAGGACCCTAAAGACTGCCCTCAGTGCACATCTTATCGACTCAAATTCTTGGACAGAACTGCTACCCACATCTTGAGAGCAGCTCTAAGTGAGGGCAACTCCACAAGCTCTGCTGAGTTGACCTATGGGCAGCCCTTAAGACTGCCCGGGGAACTACTAAAGTCAACTCTTCAACCCAACGAGCCACAGGGATTTCGTTCGTGATCACTTCAAGCGCCTGCAGCCCTCCCCATGCAGGGCGAGTCAAGCACAAGCCTTTGTTCTCAAGGACTTCCTTACCTGCTCACACGTCTTCCTGCTCACACGTCGTTCCTGCGGGACGCAAGAAGGAAGCCTCTAACACCACCGAGCACTGGGCCGTATCCTGTTCTTCAGACAGGGGATAAGACCTTTGTCATCCGTCTTGCACAGGACAGACGACTGTCACAATAGACCGCCTGAAACCAGCCCCCATCCTGCAAGACCTCACCAGCACTACCACCACATATCCAACCCATTCAACTATTCCAAGAATACATGCAAATCCTTCTGAAAATGCCCACGACACTGAAGCTGACAAGTCTTCATCAGTTAAGATGTCACGACGTGAAAGCATGATGAGACATCCTGTCCGCATCTGTGACGTTGCAATTTGAGGGGAAGTGATGTAGCACCACAAACTTAAATTGACTGTCAACATCGTAAACTGACTTAAAAACATCGGGAAGGTTACACGGGGATAGTCAGTGTTTCAGGTGCCACAATAATTTATTAATAATTATTTGAATTTCTTCCTGCGACTTTGAGGTAACCCAAAAATGACCTAGCCAATTTAGGTTTTGTGTTCAGTAGTGCAAACACGTGGCGCCTATTTCAGTGTGACTTGTTTATGGACTTTCATTAAATTATTATTTCATTTCTGGCAATGGAGTGTTTATTTATTATTTTATTGGTTTTCAAGGAATTAATTATTAGTATTTTTTCTGTTTATTATTTATTATAGAGACGTATAAGTAGAGACGTATTTTTTTATCAATTTTATTTTATTTTTACCTGTCATTCCTTCAAAAATTCATAGCCAAATAATTCTGCGGCTGTATAGGATGTTACAAGAGAGAGAGAGAAAGAGAGGGGAGACAGAGAGTGATAGAGGGGGAGGGGAGAGGGAGAGAGGCAGGGAGGGAGAGGGAGAATAAGGGAGAGAAAGTAAGAGAAAACGCTTAAATTTACTATTTATTTAAAAAAATACTTTTTTTTTTAAATATGAAAATAATGCCGTATATATTTTTCGACAGTTTGAAAAATCATAATTTCTTCGCTGATACTCAATTGTAAAATCATCATGCTAAAACTGTATAGCTGATTTAATCTATATATAGGGGGTTGTTTTATTATATAATTTAAACTTTCTGCCTAGAATATGTATTTTAAGCGTGCAAAAAACAGGCACGAAAACATTTTAGCATTTCTAAACCATAAAACATTATAAGACCTTTCATTACAAATCTTTTGACGCCTTGGGAAGGTCTCCAGCCTTAATACAACCAGAGTTATTGAAAGTAAAATAAAAAATTTCAACAATTACTCTCAGTAGTAAGAAATACGGAAATGCTTGAAAAATGATTTCGACCATTATAGTTTTACGATTCGTCGATATATATATATATATATATATATATATATATATATATATATATATATATATATATATATATAGCTTTATAAAATAGGAAAAGCGGAGGTAATTGGGACATAATTTGTGTTTAAAGCTGAGGACAATCTCAACCCCTGAGACTTTATGACCTCATAGAGCCATTACTCAGAGACAAGGGTTGGAGTAACGGAGTCTAAGGTTCACCTCGGCCCATTTACTCAGGGCCATCTTAGGTTGAGTAATCAGCTCGAGTCCTTTCAAGCCTAAATATAATTTATTCATTTTCCTTAAGTGGAGAAGAATGAAGAATAAAAATCATGAGATCATAATTAATAATTACAAATATAGCAGTTTTCCAGGTGTTTAAATATATGAGTCGCTCAGTTCTCAGTGATGACTCCACTTTGCAAATTGTTTGAGAAATTAATAAAAACGTTTTAAACTTAGAATTTTCGGAATATCTTCATGATTTTTTTTAATTATTAAAACGAACCACGGATATGTTTTTAACAATTTTTTTGGTACTTATATAATAGGTACATTCATAGTTATAAAAGCAAGTTGAGCAACAGTCACAGCAGTACCTAGTAGACAAACTGCAGTTAAGAACAGTACGTAATGGATAACCTCTACTTTGGAACAAAGTGAAATTTTTGCACTTGCTTTCATGTTGGACTAGAATTTTTGGGAACACAATAAACATACCATCAGATAGGCGATTGAATTCTGAATCCAGGGATGTTTAAATCTCATTTCAGATTTGTTGTGGACAACTGTCCTCTTGGAACTGAATGACTCATATCAATGAAAAACTATGATCTTTACCGGTTGAACCAATTTACGACGGGAGAAATAAGATGTCCCATTCAGAGGAATTGCTTTATTTAATTATTATTAGGGGAAGGTGTTGTACCTTTGCAAAATTGAATTTCTTTTAGCTTGGATATTAAGGCTAAATTCATTTTTTTTATTTCATTGTAATTAGTATTTTATTGCTTATCATATTTAATTGTTTTAAGGTTCTAGCTTTACATTTAATATTTTTTATTAATTTTTTAAAAAATAATCGTACAGTGGTCAAAGGTACAACATGCAGTTGTACCTTTGACCGTGGGGTGTTGTACCTCTGACCACGTAAAAACAACACAGCAGTGCAGAAAAAAAAATTGTATTCAGTAATATTGTAATTAATTGTAAGTTTAATAAATACAGGGCAAGGATGTAAGCATAATAAAAAAGCTATTCTTGATATTATGTTAAGCTTAATATGCTGAAAAATCCAGTCCAATCGATAAACGTTTGAACTGTCAAGCAGATCCACTAGCAACAGTAAGGTATGGAAGTTTAGCCACAATGTCTTCAACATCAATATCATACAAATTTGCATCTTGTCTAGTAAACTTGTCACTTAAAGTTTGTTTTTTTTTAAATATTGGATCTTAGACATTGGACATTTAATGCCACAAATCTCTAGTATATGTAATAGTATTTTTACTTTTATTTTTAAGAAGTATAATATTTCCTTTTTCCAAATCATATTTTTCAAATTCTTACTGGTCATCGACATAACTCACGACATTTATAAGACAAATGAACGTCACTTTCTCCTGAAGAAATTTCGGTGTCAGTATCAGAATCTGAACTGTCATTTTATTTGTATGTGGTGTCTTACATTTAGGGTGGTGCTTTCGTTTGTTTTGTTTTTTTTCACCTTCATTAGCTTATCAGGAATATCTGTCAGGATACGAGATTTCCCTTTAGGCCGGCCCCTATTTGACATTTTCCTTGCCTCCGCTTTTCGATGAGGTCTTACAACTTCAAGTGGAAAGATAAGGGGCGATAGGCTTGAACTGCTACACTGAGGATTAATAAAGTCAGCTTGAACTTATTTCATTTATTATTTTAGCGCGGTTCCTCCCTCCCCCATAGGGAGGAACCCCGCTTATAAGGTTGATACAATGACACAATCCGGAAGTGCCGACTAGAAAATTTCGCGTTTCAGAACCCCTAGAGACCGAAAATAACGGTGGTTAAAATTTGTGTATATATATATATATATATATATATATATATATATATATATATATATATATATATATATTTGTCTGTTAGCTCATTTATGGCTTCCCTGATGGTGCGATTTTGATGAAATTTGGTACAAAAATCCCTCGTCCAATTTGAAAGGTCAAGTTCGTTAACCAGCAAAATCCGCCCACTGGAAGATGGCGTTTGGGGCGAAATTCGCGCAGAAAAAATCGTAACGCTTACGTTTTTGAGTGTATAAGCTTTTGAGTGTATAAGCTTGTACGTACTCCTTTTATAGGCTTCTTGGGCTAGGAAAACGAATGAGACCATTTTCAAGGCGATAGCTTTAACCGTTTTCGAGAAAATTGGAAAAATAGTTTTTGAATACCGTTTTTGGTTTGGGTACTTAGAATCACGGGATTCAGTTGAAACATTATCTGCATGTTCTACTTTCATTAAAACTAATATGTTAAAAGTTATGTTACGTTTGGAGTTAAGGAAGGGTTAGAATAAAATATTTTATGAACAGACATGAAAAGTTTTGGGAACTTCGTATACTTTCATTAATATCTCGAACACGGTTGGGAAATCGTGGTAAGTCGATAGAAACTATTTGAAAGCTTTCTAAATTCTCTACAGAAAAGATTCTGAAACAAGTTTTGATTAGGTTATGTCAGTCGAAGAAATAAGTGCTTAAAACTTCAAATACGTCTGTTTAGTTCTTATGAACGGGTGTTTGTCGTTCTTTTTGTAATTTTTGTCTCTTTCCCTTAGTTTTTTATTGATTTTTATTTCTGTAATTTCTTATGTTAAGAAAATGTACTTGTGTGTAAAACAGGATAGTTAAAATGAGACCAATTTTCTATTGCTAGAAATAATGAAAAGTTTTGGGAACTTATAATTTCTTAATATCTCGAAGACGGTTGAAAATCTTGGGAAGCGAAATGTTACCATTCGAAAGCTTACTAAATGCTCTACAAAAAATGTTCTGACGAAAGTTTTAATTAGGCGATGTCAATCGGAGAAATAAGTGCTTAAAACATTAAAGTAATTGATTTCGTTTATTCGAACGGTTTTTTTTGTCGGTTTTTATTCCTTGTTATTTCTTAATTGCTTATAGTTGGATAATGTATTTTACAATAATACTGGTTAAGTAAAATAACAAAACAATTTATTGTTAGAAATATAGATTTCCTAGATTCCAAGACCTTGTAACTAGCGGGACCCTTTCTAGTGTTAACCGACCCTTCCAGGTAAGATCGTAAATCAAGACCTTTCAAGACTGGTGGAACCAAAATAATAACTGCTTCTAATTTAATCTTCAGGCGATTCGCCAAAGTTGCGAAGCCTTATCAATAAATAAATATTTTATCTTTCCAAATTAGACTAGGGATAAGAACGGAACCGCGCTAAGATGATGCAGTTCCTGCGAGTCGGACTTTTTTTATGATATAGGTATTTTGAACAATTGAAGCAACCAATAATTATTATTTTTTAAAAATCTGTAGCAGAAGAACAAAAAAGTTGAATTATGAAAAAATTAATCAGGTTTGTTGTACCTTTAACCTGGTCAAAGGAGCAACAACTAGTCGTGGTCAGAGGCACAACACCCTGGTAGTGCAAATTAAAAAGCATGCTAAAAATTTTAGGGTTAAGATAAATCAATTTCAGAAGCTACGCCATGTTTCTTATTGTAATAGCTACTTTGTCAAATGATTTCCATCTAAAAAGACTTAATACAAAAAATATTATGAGGCAAAACGTCATCAATAAATAACTTACATTTTTATGATGGAAATGGATAAGTATTTTTGCAAGAATCCTCTTTGACTTGAATAATCCAAAGTAGGTTACACAAGCCCTCTAGTGAAGGAGCTAAAGACTAATTACACCAAAATTTATCGAGTATTGCTACATGCCGCCACAGCCTCGGTGGTCAAAGGTACAATATGGTCAGAGGTACAACACCTTCTCCTATATATATATATTAGTGGCCACCATTTGTTTATTAAACTTCTTCTAAGACTAGTTTTGTAATTACCTAGCGTGCTATTGAATGAAATAAGAATCTAAAAATGGCGGAACCGTCGGAAATATTACACTCACAATTTTTCTTCTGACTGAACGGGTTTTGGTTTAAGTGAGAACTACTCTCTTACTGTACAGTCAAAAAAATGTTTATACAACAGAATAAAAATAATTGTAAATTGAGAAAAGATTATTTGATGCTGAAGAACCATGTAATATTTAAGTAACTACCATTTCGATTTTGGTAAATACTTGGTATTACAGGAATCCCTACAGTTAACACTGCATTATCCCATAGTATTCGCCCTTAAACAGGTGATATTCAAAGGACATCAACTGCACACAGTGTAACGTTTCACCTTTAATGTTCTGTACTAATAAGTCTTTGAATAACGTTTATGTGACCTATATGTATATTGGTACCAACAATCGTGAACCAAACCTACAAGCCACAATGAAATTATATGTAACATTTCCTCAAATTCTTATCGATTTCAGTAACTAGGTATCAATAAAGAATTAAAATAACAAAAAGTTATAATTTTGGTCAACCTTTCGTGAAATGTTTTCATAGCTCAAGATACGTGACAAAGGGCCAGCGTACTCTTTACTGATAAGGCCAGCGTTTCCCTGGAAATACATCCTACAGCTGGATCGGCCAGTCCCTATCATCAACGACATTACAAACTATATATACTAATTTCACAGATCAATGCATTGAAAAATATCAAAATATTTCTCTTTTTTTTGTCTTTTTGTCCTATAATACTAATTCTAAAAATTAATGCAATTTAAAACAAAAAACCAACAAAGTGAGCTAAACAACTACAAAAACCCTTTCAAAAGAAACACATTTGACGATTTATGCACTTATTTCTCCGATTGACATCGCCTAATCAAACATTGCTTCGGAACCTTTTTTCTAGAAACTTTAGTAAGCTAACGAATGATTACCTTCCACTTACCACGACTCTCAGCCGTTTTCGTGATATCATGGAAAATATACGAAGTTCCCAAAACGTTTCAGGACTATTAGTTAAATATGTTATTTTAATCCTTCCTTTACTCCAAACATCACCAAAATCTAAACATCTTTGTTTGTATGAATATCAAGCATGCAGAATATTTTAAGTACCCAAAACAAAAACTTTATTCAACAACTTTTTTTCGACTTTTCTCGGAAGCGGTTGAAGCTATCGCCTTAAAATGATTTCATTCGCTTTCTTAAGCCAAGATGCCTATAAAACGAGTACTTGCAAGCATATGATGTAAGCGTAACCTTTTTTTCGCACGAATTCGCTCCGAAAACCAAGTTCCTGCGGACGGATTCTGCTGGTGAACGAACCTTTCCAATTAGACGAAAAATTTTTGTACCAAAATTGATCAAAATCGGACCATTTTTGAGCCGAGGAGAGCGCTAACAGCGCGTGTATATATATATATATATATATATATATATATATATATATATATATATATATATATATATATATATACCATCGTATATTTGAAAGATCAGACGTGTACGTTGATCAGCAAAATCGATCATTAAGGGTAATAGATACGATAAATTGCCATTCCAAGGATATTGTGGATACTCTGAGCCTATCGGATAAAATTTAATAACGTTGAACATGCGTTTAATTTCTGTTTTTATTCAAGAAAACGGTAAAATGATTTACTATTTTTCAAAAAAAAAAAAATTTTAGTGCTCTAAAAGCATTTAGTTGACATTTTTTTCCGCAAATTTAAATTTCATTCAAACAAAGTCCATACATTTTTATTTCGTTTAGAGTAAAATAACTGTTACCAATGTATCATGAATTAATAAGAATCCAGTAACTGAGTGGCCATCATTAGAAAACCGAAAACATTTTCCAGAAAACATGTTAAGGATAAGTTTCCGATAGGAACAAATCTGTTGTTATAGAAAATAAAGAGTTTCAATACTAAATATTGCCTCTAAATCTCTAAACAAATCTCTAAATCACACCAGGGATATACATTATAAGGAACCGCGCTAAGATGACACAGCTCCGGTGAGTCATATTGTTTATTCATTGGCTGGTTACAGAAAATCCAAAATAGTGGAAAACATAAGCATCGACATTTCGAACGTACATTGCGGCCCTGGAAACGAAGAGCAAGCACCCCTTGTCTAAGGGTCGTTTAAATAAAAAATCACGAATATCCAATTGCGTAACCGGACGACCTTCCATTGATCATCGTGCGAGCCGATTTAAAACAAACATTACTACAAGATGCGGCCTGTAGGCCTATGGTGCTCCAGCGTTAGGAAAAGGAACGCCGATAGGCAAAACCGTCACCACCATAGCCAAGGATAAATTTGAAAGCTATTGACACCCGCCCGTGATCAGAATTAACGGAGTAATGTTCGCTCTTTGAAGTCATAACATACCTAGGCTTAGAGTTTGGCAATAGACTCTACTAATATTACTCTACAAGTAGAGTCTCTGGCCCCGAAGGTTCATGTTGGTTGACGAGAATAAATCGTTAGTCATTAGCATCTTTGGGTCTCGAATAAGACAATTGTAACTTTATACAATTCAAACGTTTCAGGCCTTATTATGTATTTAATTGGCGCATTATCTATATACAGTAGAACTTGGATAATTCGAAGCCCTAGGGACAGATAAAAAAGTTCGAATTATCCAAACTTCGAATTACAAAAGTTTTTGACAATAAAGGGGTAAAAATCGAATTTCAAATTTTCACATTTTTTAATTAAAAAAAAATACATATCTTTTATTTAGACAATAACAAACATTTCATAAATTGATGATTACGTACATAAGTAATAAATAATTTATCAAAAAAGTAAAAATAAAAGTCCATTTTTTTGAGAAAAAAAAAAGTCATTTTCAAGGGCAAGAACCTTTTTCTTTATTTTTCAGGTAAGTTGATAAAGTGTTAGGAGGAATTCAATGGAATTTTTAGTTTTTTTCCTTTATTTCTTTTTCAACTTCTTTAATCGCAGCTATTTTCTCTGACAACGTCAAAGTTTTATAACTTCTAGGCTTCGACATCCTAAATCAACAACTTCACTGTACACCAGAAATTTAAGGCACAAACAATACAACAGATCTGGGCGCTGACTGACATAACTGAGTAAGAAATGCAGATGGGAGGGATGATGGGAGGGAATTCTAGGATAAAATGACAGGATGGTGCATGTAACTACAACCCCTGGAAGGGAGGAAGCGCGACCCACCACTTTGCAGAAATCTTTGAGTCCAAGAACTAGACTTAGAGACCGCCACGCTTCTTGTCCAGGAACCCCTACATCCGTATCTTACTATCCGCCTTACCCGAGGGCAGAATATTTTCACAAGATTTAAGATCGACCACTTCCCATTGCAGGTAAAAAATTCGAATTATCCAAAATTGTATTCGAATTAACCACGATCTTTTTACATTGTTCATGCCCTAAATTCTAGGGACCGAGAGAAATATTCGAATTAACCACGATTTCGAATTATCGAAGTTCGAATTATCCATGTTCTACTGTATATAATAAAATTCTGAAGGATAGCCATCTCTACATGAAAGATATATGGGAATACTACCAGAGGCCTTTTATCAACGCAATAGTACCCGAAACGGCATATCCGATTTAGTTGCGGTTTTAACTAATATATTGTGGTAAGCTTCACTTAACATTTAGTGTTTGTTTCATGTCAATCGGTTCATAAATAAAAAAAAAATTATGCCAATGTCAAGAATCACGTCGAACATTTCATGAACTATCGTTAACATTATACACGTCAGATTTTATTTATTTTTTTTTTTTTTTGTTTTTCGTCACGAAACACGTATTCCCTTAGCAAATAATTGAACGAGTTTGTTAACCAGCAAAATTGGTTCATGCGGAGGGGGGTTTACTCCGGACTCATAGTAGTAGTAGTATTATATATATACATATAACATACAATGTTTTAGTAAATTAAGACTGTAATAGATCGGCCAAATTGCAAATTCCATTAAATCAGACTCATGCTTGGTAGATTAGAATTTAATCACTCCAACGACGGATATTTAATTTTTATAATTCCCAAATGAACGTTAAATTCGTTCCATTCAATTCGGAAGAGGATTAAATTAAATTATAACTATTAAATTATGCAATCATACATAGGTGTACAATTAAAAGGTAGAAGTGGTTATGAGTTTTAGTGATTATGCAATCATACATAGGTGTACAATTAAAAGGTAGAAGTGGTTATGAGTTTTAGAGATTACTGAAATATTATTTATATGCATTTTAGCATTAACTAAAGAAAGCCAGCCACGTCCACACTGATAAAAAAAGTCCGTCACGCAGGAGGTGCATAACTAAGCACTTTCCTCAGAATTTGGGTAGTGTAGACTGCTTTCCAGAACAATTTGCTTAAAATATCCTACATAAATAAAATAAAAACATGAATAGTTCTCTTTTAATTTTGTAATGAGTAACTGATCAATTATTAATTTGCTTCCAGAGTTATGTTTACACATGGTACCTACTACACTACGTAATAAATAAAAAAAAAAAACCTCATATTATCGTATTTTGATCTAACGCAGGAACAGGATACAGTCCCTCAGTGGTAGAAAGCGCTCCTTGCGGCGGCTTTTCTATTGAAATATATTACAAAGTAAACCCCCCTTTCCGATTGACCGATTCAGCTCATTTTTACAACACTTCTTTCTCATGAGTTACCCACGACGTATACCGCGTTTCGTTACAATACAGCAGAAATTACGACCAGTATGAGTATATTAGTAATTTGGGTCCGGAGTAACCCCCCCCCTCCTAATGAACCGATTTAGTTTATTTTTACAACACATATTTACCTATAGATTACCACTACGAATACCGAGTTTCGTCAAAATATACCAAAAATCACGGGTGGTAGTGGCGAATTGGTATTGTGGGTCCGGAGTAAACCCCCATCCTTATGAACCGATTTAGTTCATTTTTATATCTCACTTTTCTCTCTATATTACCACTGCGAATACCAGGGTTCGTTGAAATATAACAAATATTACGGCTGACATGGTGAAATTAGTGTTTTGGGTTTGGGGTAAGCCCCCCCTTCCCTTAGACCGATTTTGGTGGTTAACGAATTCGTTCAATCGTTTGCTAATTGAATGCTATATACCAAGTTTCGTGACGAAAAAAAAAACTCTGGCCGCTATCGTGTTAACAGACACACACACACACACACACACACACACACACACATATATATATATATATATATATATATATATATATATATATATGTATATATATATATATATATTTTAACGGGGGTCATTTTCGGTGTCTACTAGGTATGATGGATAAAGATTTGAAATTTTTTTTCAAAAATTCCGTCATGAGTGCAACCTTAATAGCTACTTTCCTTCGGAGGAAAGTCCTAATAAAATAATATGGCAGTTGTGAATTAGCTGTTTCTAATTATTACTTTCATGATGTAGATTAATTCAGCGAAAGAATTTATCATTTAAAAAAATGTTATAATGAATTGAAAACAATTTATATCAAGATCCCTTAATGTTATCTACCATTTTGAAAATATTATTATTTAAATCCGTTCATTTTTAGTTATTCTTTTTTTTCCATTTTTAATAATGTGTTCATTCTCTTAATAAGGTTCTCTTTTTTTATTAAGTTTTTTTTACAATTTAGTGTGTCTATGTTTCATTGTACAATCTACCAAATGCGTTATTGTTGGCAGTCTGCTCCTTATTTTTAGTTGTAATAATGTGCTATTATATAATCAGAAATCATCTGGGCCCCTTTCTTTGTGTATTTCGGACATTCTTCCCTATATTGAGGTATTTGTAATAACATTGAATAATGAAAACTCATTGGTCTTTGATGTATAGGAAACAAAAGTTCTGGGGGTTACCACATTGTATATAAAACTACAGAGTCTGCTGGGTTGGGCGAAGCCATGGAGGTGTAACGATGAAGGACCTTGGAACTTAGACAGTTAGGATAGTCACGCAAATATAAGCAGACGTTGTGCGTTTTATCTTCCTGATGGCAGAGTTTACAATGTAAAGGAGACGGAAACATGAAAGACCAAATACCACAAGTGATCGTACTAGGAGATTTCAATACGCATCATACCGCATGGGATCAAGCAGGAATAGTTCTCGAGGCTTTTTGCTCTACTCAATGCTCGAGGAGACGGCTCTCCCACCGAAATCTGATCACTTTTAGTAGCACGTAGACCCATAGGTAATACAGGCTAAAATAAGAGCGATAAGAAATAGGCAGGGCGTCGAAGGACAGAAGTTGCTATGAGTTTTATTGATTCCTAATAAGAAGCCCTTGCATCAAAAGGATTGCTGATGGATGAAAAGGAAACAGAAGGCGAGAGTGCTGATAAGGCCTTAATGGTATTGCTTTCTCTTATCTATGCAATTATATGCTCATATACCTTCCGTGCCCTTTCTTCCAGGGTCTAAGGATTAGATGGTCTTCATGTTATTGATGTTTTCAGTGGTGCAAATATAATAATATTGAATAGGCATCTAGAATGCTGATTCCACAATTCTATTATACAGGGTGTCTCGAATTAAGATTTCATAATTTTAGGGATTTATTTTGCACATCATTTGCAGTTCAGTGACGCAAAACTGAGCGTTCTAGCTGAAAATGTAGCAGAGCTACTGAAACTTTTGGCTATTTTAAAAACTACTGTTTTTTTTGTTTTTTTTTTTTTTTTAAACTGTGTTTTCGGATCAATTTATCGTAAATAACGACCACATATTTAGAATTTTACAATAAGAAACACCCATTATTGAAATATTATTCAATATTTTCCTAATCAGCTTTTTTAGTCTTAGAGGTTTGCCTCCGCCTCAAAAGTTGCATTATTTAATAAGCTTCAAAATGGTACCTCGTAGTTTTAGAAAAAAATCTATTTCAATCTATTTTTTCCTGATTTCTATGTCAAAACCAATATATGTGCTTTAGCTTGAACGATCCATTCTGACCACATTCTTTAATTTTACACGATGGTGGTGACGTCCCACGCTTCCCTGGTCCGTCTACCAAATATTAACTCACTCTGATTTCAAATGTATGTTTGCCCAGCTCATAATGGAAGAGTGGTGACGGAATGGCTGAACAGTGGATTCCCTAACCGTTGAATCGGCCACTATGGACCAGTTCGTTTGCCTCCTAGATGCCCTGACCTGACACCTCTAGATTTCAATGTGTGGAGAACATTAAAGAGCAGAGTGAGGCCGCGACGACGAAAGAGGAACTCATCAACAGGATCCAGGAGCAGCGCCAGCTCATGAGAACTCAAAGACAAGAAGTCCTCCCTAATGCCGTGGAGTCAGTTAAGCTTATAATTGTAGACGTTTTGAAAATCTACTGGACCAAAAGTTATTTGTCCGCAGTAATAATAATTTTTCTCTCGCCCATAGATTTCTATAGATTTTTCCTAGGAAAATGAAGTAACATTTTAAAGCAACATATGAGGGGGTCTTTCATTTAAATGCATTCTTTTCGCTTTTCATCTGCAGGGGTGGGTTTTTTGTATACAATTTTTTTTTATATTCTGTACATAAAAATGTATACTTATAGTTAATATTTGGTAATAAGTATATAGGATCGGCGCATAAGCCTGTAGAATTAACAAGAAAGGAGTAGTAATAGATTGCAATTAGTATTCACAGCATATATCCTTCGTGTTAGCGTTTTAAATTCATCAATACTTTCACCTATCCATATGATTAGCAGCTATTGTCAATATCTAATTAAATTATTCATTACAATTAATATTAAAACTATCCCAGACTGTTGCAGACTTGAAACAACAATTTCGAATTGTTGCTGGCTTGAAATGGTTTAATTATTGTTACCTCTGATCCCTAGCGAATTTCTGCTAATATGTCAACGCGAACAATCTCCAATTAGCCTAAAGCTTTATAGATTCGGGAGACAGATGTCAATGTAAAGCTACAGACGATTGTTAGATTCACTGTTCGCCGACAGCTGTACAGTATTCACATGATTTATCTAGGCCAAGTGTAGGATCATACAGGGGATTCTTATGGTAATTAATAATTATTGTTTAGTGACAGGAGAAGGCTCATATAATTAATTCACTTACCGAAATTATTTTCTCCGCCACCGACAACAACTACGACACGATACCGGGTGACGGAGATCACAACATATAAAGCGCTAAATGTGCAAACTATGATATGATTGCAGCAGATTCAGCGTTAAAAAAGTCCGATTCGCAGGAACTGCGTCATCTTAGCGCGGTTCCGTTCTTATCTTTAGTGGTTATGAAGGCATAGAATAGAAACAGTTATTACTTTGTTTAGATCAATAGCGAAACACCTATCCAAATGAAATCTCAAACTAACCAGTCTTGAAAGGTCTTCATTTACAATCTTACCTGTATGGGTCAGCTATACCATAAGTCGGGCAGAAAGGCCTCCGCTCAGAGGCATTTGGAAAGCCTTGGGATCTCTCTCTTTGAACACTACATTTTTAACAATAAATTGATCTTCTTATTTTACTTAATCTGTTTTATTTTCAAATACATTATCCGACTATAAGCAATTTAAAAATAACAAGGAATAAAATAGACAAAAAGAACCATTCGAATAAACGATATCAATTACTTTAAAGTTTTAAGCACTTATTTCTCCAATTTACATCGCCTAATTAAAACTTTCTTTAGGACCTTTTTTGTAGAGCATTTAGTAAGCTTTCGAATGGTAACCTTCTGCTTCCCAAGATTGTCAACGGTTTTCGAGATACTAACGAAAGTATACAAATTTACCAAAACTTTTCTTGTCTGTTAATAAAATATTTTATTCTAACCCTTTCTTTACTCCAAACATAACCAAAATTTCAACATATTAGTGTTGATGAAATTCGAACATGCAGAAAATATTTCAACTGAATCCCATAATTCTAAGTACCAAAATCAAAGACAAAAAGAACAGTTCGAATAAGTGAAATCAATTACTTTAAAGGTTTAAGGACTTATTTCGCCGATTGACATCGCCTAATCAAAACTTTCATTAGAACCATTTTTGTAGAGCATTTAGTAAGCTTTCTAATGGTAATCTTACGTTTCGCAAGATTCTCAACCTTTTTCGAAATATTAAGGAAAGTATACAAAGTTACCAAAATTTTTTATGTCTGTTAATAAAATATTTTATTCTAACCCTTCCTTAACTCCAAACGTAAGAAAAATTTCAACATATTAGTTTTAATGAAAGTAGAACATGCAGAAAATGTTTCAACTGAATCCCATGATTCTAAGTACCCGAACCAAAAACGGTATTCAAAAACTATTTTTCCAATTTTCTCGAAAACGGTTAAAGCAATCGCCTGGAAAATGATTTCATTCGTTTCCCTAGCCTAAGAAGCATATAAAACGAGTACTTACAAGCTTATGAACTCAGAAACGTAAGCGTTACGATTTTTTTTGCGCGAATTTCGCCCAAAACGCCATCTTCCAGTGGGCGGATTCTGCTGGTTAACGAACTTGACCTTTCAAATTGGAAGACGGAGTTTTGTACCAAATTTCATCACAATCGGACCATTAGGGAAGCCAGAAATGAGCGAACAGACAAATATATATATATATATATATATATATATATATATATATACAAATTTGAACCACCGTTATTTTCGGTCCCTATGGGTTCTGAAACGCGAAATTTTCTAGTCGGCACTTCCGGATTGTTTCATTGCATCAACCTTATAAGCGGGGTTCCTCCCTATGGGGGAGGGAGGAACCGCGCTAAAACTAGAAATAAAAAAATATCTAAAACGTAACCAATAGTGACAACAAATAAATAAATGAAAAATAATAAAAATCTTGAAAACGGGTAACTTTTAGAGCTTAAAATTGTTTTTTTTTTTACCGAAATTATCATCTTTCGAAGGATGTGGGTCGCCTTACCAGTAACCCTCTATACGGGAGGAAGGTTAGCTCAGTGGTAGAGCAGTCGACAGATGAACTGGGGAACCGGAGTTCGAAACCGGGGGCTCACAAGATATTTATCTTCTAGTGCCGGTGTTCAGGAGTTGGGGTTTGTCTGGGGTCCCAGATCGTCCTTAGGCTCACCCAGTCATAAAGCGGCAGGACCAAAGTATTGATGAAACAATCTCCCTGGGCCCTTGCGCCCTGTTACTGGACGTTTTTTTTTTTATTATTATTATTCTTTTAATATAGGCCTTATAGGTCACAAAACTTCATTTAAACCTATTTTATTAATGCCGACTAGTTTCTGGCAAACTTGGCCTCTCTTCACCGACAAAACTTTTCTTATACATAGTAGTCGTCAACTAATAACGTAGGCCAAAACAAACAAACAAGGATTAAGTTATTAGTTGACGACCACTATGTATACAAGAAGTTTGTCTGCGAAGAGAGGCCAAGTTTACCAGAAACTAGTCGACATAAATAAAATGGTTGAAATGAAGTTTTGAAGCAATTTTGAGACCTAAAAGGCCTTCATTAAAAGAACAGGAAAAATATACGTGGAAGGGGTCATGTTTTGAGAGAGAATATATACATATATGAATGAATGAATGAATGAAGTAAATTTTATTTTATACCTTTACAGAAATATATAACAAAGTAATAACTGAACAATTTACATTGGCTTGGACAGTGTCCATCAGACTGAGTGCATGTAAGCATTAATTAATTAAAAATTAAAAATAAAAATAAATAAAATAAAAACTTATATACTCCTTTTTACCGAAAACTTACAAAAAGAAAAAAGAGAAAATGAAAATAACAATAAACAAAACAAACTTATAAATAATGATTAAATAGCGAACAGAACACTAATACGTGGAGGCAAAATTATAAAACTTTAAATTAATAATTAAACTGACTAATAAGAAATTACCTGTATTTGACCGCATTATTTAAATATTTATAAAGTGTGTCCCAGTTCCTTCCGTCTAGGATTGACTTAACATCTTCCGACGAGAGGAGATCCTTGCTCCTTACAAAAGCTTAGTGTAATCTTCTGAACTCCTTCAGTACAGGACATCGAGCTATGAAGTGGAGAGTGTCTTCTTCCTCTTGAACATTGCACATGGAGCAGTGTGCACGTCCGTCTGTACGCCATGGCCTACTGTTCAGATGCAGCATCTCTGTTCTAGCTTTCATGATCAAGCGGATTGCGTAGAGGGACCTGTCATCTGACATGTAGGAAACGGCTACATCGGTGTGATTCAGCTTATTGTAAAGAAGATGATATTGTGACACCTGAGACAGTTCAGCCCATCGTTTCTGCTCCAGATTAGCGAGTGACAGCAGTATCCTGGAACTTACTTCTTTCATTAATCCAGGGTCACCGCACGTCCAGCTGTCCATGCTCTCCCCAGCTCTGGCAAATAGCTTCTCCCATTCCCTGAACAACCAGCCTTTTTTCCCTACAATCTCGCCTAACAATCTACCAGGTAGCCTACGTCTCGGTAGTGTCAGCAGTCGTTGGATGTATTCGAGATGAATCTTCAGGTTGTGCAGGAAAATAGATTACCTACCAGTTTCCAGGTATATGGCGTAGTTCGGGGTGTATGTTGGCAACCCGAAGAGCCGCTTTACGAAAGATCTTTGGACAGCCTCAACAGCTCCAAACTCCTTCCATCTCCAAACTTGAGCGCCATAACAAAGAGAGGCTCGCGACACTTCATCGAATACTTGGAACTTTGCGGAGATTGGGACTTCATGCTTCCTAATAAATCGGTTCCACACAGAATGCAGGGCATATTTGGCGACCCGAACCTTTTCATCGAAATGCTTAGTCATTGACAACCTAGGCGTGAGGATAACTCCAAGATGTTTATATTCGTTCACAACTTCTATATCTTGGTCACCAAGCCTCCACTCCTCGTTCCTGGCTGGCCTCCCACCATTCCGAAATATCATTATCTTGGATTTATTCAGATTGATTGTCAGGTTCCAAATTCGACTGTAATCCTCCAGTTTATTTATCATGAGCTGTAGAGAGTTCTTGTCTTCACTCAGAAGAACTATGTCATCCGCATACATAAGGCATGTCACAGTACGGTCTAGTATTCGCACTCCTCCGCTGAGCTCCTCAGGCAAATCATTTATATAAGCAGAAAATAAAAGAGGACTCAATAAACAGCCTTGCTTAACTCCAGAATCAGTGCTGAAAAAGCTGGTAATGCCACCCTTGTTCCAGACTGCAGACTCCGTATCCTTGTAGAGGTTTTCAAGAAGGCTGACTATCTTAGTGGATAATCCTAGTCTATATAGTTTATAAAATAGGGCACCTCTGTGTAATAAATCAAAGGCAGCTTTGAAGTCTACGAAAAAACAGTAGACCTTACTCCTTTTCTTCTGTAGTTTAAGTTTAATTATTGTAATTAGGTTAAATATATTGTCAACAGTGGGATAATTTTTTCTAAACCCGGCTTGATATTCACTAATAGTATTGTTCTCCAAAAACCAATCCTCCAGTCTCTGAAGTAAAATTCCAGAAAATAATTTTGCCACCGTGTTGATGAATGACAGACCCCTATAGTTCTCTGTATTATTTACATCTCCTTTTTTATGAAGCGGGAATATTATCGCCTTAGCGAAGCTCTGTGGAACATCACCAGTCTCCATGATATCATTGAAGATTTTGATCAGCAACTCATGAAGTTTCCTTGGTCCATACTTGTAGAATTCATAAGGTATCCGATCTAATCCTGGTGCCTTGTTATTCTTGGCTTTGCACATGATTAGTTCTAGTTCAGAGAGTTCAATAGGCCGATCAAGGCTGTGTACTACTGTCAATGGTCTAGCATAGGAAATAGAGTCATAAGCCATCGGTGCATTGAGCATCCCCTGGAAATATTCCAGCCAATCTGCGTCTTGAATATCATTAGTAGCTGACATACCCTTATTCTGGAGAACTCTTACAAGCCCCCAAAAATCATTGCTATCTTTAATTTTCTTAAATCTTTCATTTAATTCCAAAAAGTAATGCGCATTCTTTATCTTGCATAGATTGTACTCTTTAATTGCCTCCAGGTACAAAGATTTTAAAAAAGCTAAATTATGCTTTCTGAATAGGCGTAAAAGTTTAAAGGACTTTTTCCTGACTCGTCTACAATCGCTGTCAAACCAGGGTGTGCTGGTCTTTCTGTGATAGGTGTTATCTAGGCTACGGTGCTGGCCCCTGTCGGCTGAGCCTCGAATCACTTAAGACAACTGACAAATAACCTCCTCATTGTTTATTCCAGTAATGTCATCTCTTAATAAAATTTCAAGCTTGAGTTTATAATACTTTTCATCATTTTTGGTCCAACTTAACTTAGGAAGCAATGGAGCACTGGTGTAGGTTCTTTGTGGTATCTTATCATTCAAAACAGTGATAATTGGCATATGGTCTGAAAAAGGTAATGAGAGAACTTTAAAATCTTCTACTAAATGAAAGCTATCTCCAGTTATAACACTTATATCATTAACTAATACTCCCATAGTTCCTATAAATGTTAACTCCCCTTCTATATATATATATATATATATATATATATATATATATATATATATATATATATATGTATTAGCACAAGGGAGAAGTTGCAGACTCTTTAGGAATAATTCATGAAATCCGTCAATAAGGCGTTCAGCGGGCCGAAGAATATATATATATATCTTAGCAAGAAGTTCCCCCGATGAGGTGCGAATGAAATAAAGCACGAAACATGTAGGGCATGCAAAATAATATAATAATATCCTTCTCTGCGGAACTCTTATTTTGTAGGACGCAGATTGATAAACGAGTGTTTACAATGAAAGCTTTTAGAGAAATATTGCATTTTAATATCTTCCATATCAGTAATTTTCTGGGTTAGATATTGGTGTATGCATCAACAATTATTACTAACTTCATCATCAAATGTTTTTTAATAAGTTTCCGAATTGCTTTGCTTCCTTAATGAATGATATGAGAGAGTTGGAGTAGAGAATTGGACCATTCATTTGAAAGGAATGTAGAGATTCCATTAGTCCACACGTAGTGCGAGTGGTACACACATTTCTAATTGGAACGCTCAAGTATTCAAAGGGAAGATGCGCAAATTTTAATGAGCACTTGAGGGAGCTTTTCATGAAAAGGGGAGGGGGTCGAGAGCTTGTGACCAAATTACTACAAACGCCCGTCGGGTTACATGTATGTCATTAAATTTGTATCATTCGGGTGAATATGCAATTTTCTCTGCATTAATGTGTGATTGGCAAAACACTCCCTCCATCTGGGTGTACTAATTGACGTGTAGCTGTAAAGCTTGAAGAATTTATTTAGCGAAAAGAATATTTTCTTTCAATTCATTATTTATATAAAGGAACAGAGTTAAATGTATTTTTACACCCATTTATTTTTATGGGCTTTAACATTGTATTAGGGTAATTCCTACTTGCTTACACATATACATTGGAGATTAGAATTCTTTCATGAAGCGGTTCTGTTTTATCTTCTGAACAGACTGATCAAAAGATAGAGTTGTTCAAAACCGTGTAGGAGCCTTGTGCTTTAAAAATGTAGTTACTATTGTAATTATGATTACTATTAATCTCAACACTGAATATATCAGTCAAAACCTTTTTTACAATAATTATTTCGGAATTTTATGAAGGTCAATCATAAATCTAGTTTTGAAAGACCTGCTCCCCACCCAGGGCTGCCACCTAGGGAAGTGTGCTGACCGTTATGTACTGCCTATGTGTCGAAGCTATTCTCCCCCGATTTAGCCCTGGATTGACACCGTGGGATAAAAAATATCCCACACTTTTTTCTATGGCGTGTTCCTTGATTTCTGTAAATCACAGACTCCCTTCTTCTTCGTGAATAACCGGAAGTGCATTATCTGGGATAACTTATTATAAACAACGTCAGTTGTCTGCTAATCGCTTCAAAAGAAGGTCGCGAGTTGTATATGGGGTATTTTTTGACACACGGTGCAGTTAACATATGACTTTTTTGCTCATCTGATAAATCTTCACGCGTCGATCACTTTTATGTTACGGCTTTCCAAGGGACAAAATGGCCCGAAAGCTACCCAGAAAAGAGTTTTTCTTTGATTTGGGCTACCAACTGGTGAAAGCGCAAGTACCAGTTAGTGCCTAACTGGAGAACATACCAAAACCACTGAAGATACTGATGCTTGTTGTTTTGGTAGATGAATCAACTCCTGATGGACCTTCAACATCTTTCGTTAACTTAGTCAAACCCGTGAGATGTTCATTTTCTGACGATATAGAACGGATGACGCTATGATTTTTGTGTAGAAGGGCGATGTGCAGCGATTACCGATCACCAAATGTTATCGAGTCTCAATTGGACAGAACATCGTATTTTTCTAAAGTTCTTATTTTTTATGCCTTTTGATCATTCTAGTTTATTGTTCGTAAAAAATATTTTCAGTTTAGTAATATATTTTTCAGGATAATTATTTGTTGAATGAACAATATTTAGTTTTAGGAGTTCCTAACTATTTCGTGAATTTTAATAAATATTTTGCCGATTTATTTCTGTTTGAATTTATTCCTTTATACATTGTTTTTATATGAAAAAGCGAAAGAATAAATTGAAATTTTTATATTTTAGAATTTTTAAAAGTATTGGGTAAAATTTACCCCACAGTGTCATTAGCCTAGATGTCAATCCAGGGTTAAAGGGCTAGCGGCTAATTGTGGTCTTTGGACGGGTGATGAGACCGCCATCTCCGTAACCCTGGAATAGAGCACGAATGTATTTGAGAATAGCGTCTGAGACAAGTCAATGGGGGAACGAATATATTCGGACTTAGCATTCAAAGGGTTAAAAAGTAGCCTGGATTGTTACAAGGGAAGTAAGGAATACTATGGAAATATAATCGCATATCTGACACCTGCCCTCCAAAAAATGCCTGTAAAGTCCCAGAAAAGATTGATTGAAACCTGTCAACAGGAGACTTCAAAGACTCATGGTATATTGTCATGAAGGTTCCGAGTAGACTGTTTGATGGATAGTTAGAGGAAGTGATGTGACACAATCAAAGGGAAGGAAGCTGGAAATGGATCAATGATGCGCATCTCACCGCCCTTCCATGATCTCACAGGAGAACTAGTAAGATGTTCCATTCTAGCTAAGGGCTTTTTTACACCTACACTTCAAAATTAAAGTTGAATCTCAACAACTAAATTCCTCCGAAACGGCTTGACGGATTTTTGTCGAATTTTTTTTGTATATTTGGTAGGACTGAGAGTAGGATATTAACTTTTCTTCATACCCCTGATGATAAGGGTGGTTTATCCCAAAAAAAACTTTTTTATTTTATTTTTCATTCTATGTTTTTATGATTTTGCATTAAAAAATACATACTACCTTAAATTTTCACCTTCTATTGCCAATACACATTTTAGTATTTTAATTATTTTTACCCACCAATTATTTTAAACCATCAATTATCACTCGATCATTTATTCCCGCCAAGCGTCTACCGGTGTCACTTCTCACCCAGTAAACAACACGGAGTAAGGATGAGAACGAAGCCGGCCTCCTGTCTATCTCACTCAGTAAGCTTTCTCTCTCTCCCTAGACAGTTTTTGGACATTATTATTCCCACAGATTTTTCAATTGAATTCCAACGTGTTCAATTTCCAATTAGATTGGAATTCGAAATGACAATCAATAAGTCGCCAGACCAAACGATGTCTGTGCATTTGATTTGGCATGCCGTGTTTTTCACACGAACAATCATTCCTGGCATGTTTTCGCGTGGGTAAACCATCCAGTTTGTTTTTGTTGGGTAAAGATGGACTAACCAGAAATATTGTGCACCCCATTGCACTAGGAGACTGATATTGTTATTTTATTGGCATTGTTAGTGATGGACATATAATTTTATACATATTAGACATGATAATAAAGTACAATGAATTAAAAAAAAAATGGAAGTTCGTCGTTTTGCTATTTTTATAGGCCGTCATCGTTCACAGCGTTCTGTTCTCCTTTTAGTCATAGACCAAAACCCCTCACGCTTACAATAAGATCGTTATTTCTTATTAGACTACCAAAAAAAAACTAGAAATAATTTATAATGCAAGTCAACGTTTGCCGGGTCAGCTAGTGTACATATATAAATCAGCCAAGTACCAGGCTAAAACGGGTAAGGAAACGGTACCTGAAACAATATACCCACAAAAAAGTTATGATATCGCTGTATTGGGGTTGTTATTTTCGATATAGGTGCTGAAAAATAACATTTTCTTCTCTGTACTGCCGGATTCCGTCACGAGGCCAACCTCACAAGAGGTTTTCTTCTTTATGGAGAGAGGAAGGACCCACGCTAAAATATAACACACCGCCACAGTACCGAATATCAATATTAATTTTGTATGGATACTAATATGCATCCGATGTTTATGAAAATTTGTGGCGGCCTGACTTACATAATATAATATAATATACATATAATACAAGCATTGTACAATAGGGAATAAGGGGGAGAGTGTGAGGGTGGGTTTTGTGATATGTTCATGTACATAGGGAAAATATATAGTTGTTGAATAAAACGAGATTGGTTGGGAAAATGGAAGCAACAAACTTCCTGCTTTGTAACCAACAATTACATTATGCATACCAATAACAAGTCCTAACAATAATGCATCGCTCTCTCTTGGTAGCTTTAATTTTAGAGTATCTACATACATTCTGAGTTTGGTGTAGTTTTGCCGAGGGGTCGGATAAAATATCTCCAACGAGTCACCTTTATTCGCCCGACATATTACATGCTTTATCTCATACACTTTCAGGGACTTCTTTTTGGAGATGATCTGAGCTTCCATTTCAAGAGGAAATTCCTGTAGCAGAATTGGGAACTTCTCCAATACATGAGACTCTCAGGAGATGAATGATAACGCACGAACGACGTAGGGCGATTGATGTTAAGGATGTTCATAAACGGTGGTCCCTGCTTTGAGGTTTAGTAACATATCGTGTGTGTGCTAGATCTGTTCAGTCCAAACCTTGAGGCCAAACTGTGCATTCACTGCATTGAGACTTGAACTGAACATGTATGGCCACCTTAAAGATAACAGGCCTTTATGCCTTTATTTGTCATCTAGTTAAAAGCTAAAAATAAATTCAGCAAATTTGTTAATTTAACCATTAATGTTTTATTCGGAGTTTTGCATGCTTCCAATAAGAAAATACTTATAACTACAGGAACTTTTGATATAGCATGCCCTAGCAAACGATCGTTTTTTTCGTTTTACGGCGTATCAACTACACTGTTCTGCAAATCCTCCTTCAAACCAAAACATGCTTTCTTACTGTTTTCAAATGTGCTGAACACGAATTTGAAGTCAGATTCTGTCTATCACGCACAGTTTCTTGAGCAATTCTAGTTTTTTATCCAAAAATGTGAGTTTTTTTGTAAATTTGACGAATTTTTTTTGGCATCAAAACATAGTGAAAAAAATTCAAAAGCCCGATGATTTTGAGCGCAATGAAGTATATTTGAACGAAAAAAAATTTGATGGGAATATTACAAGTGGTTGAAGAAATATGGCTAAAAGTGTTTTTCAGTTTTTGATCTTTGATCGACATCTACTCAAGGACCTCACTTTTGAAGCAAAGTTAAATACTACTGAGAAAAAGACTTGGATTGCTTTTCGAGAGGTATATGCCAAGTTTTTGGGAAACGAAAAATCTAGAGACTTATATAAAACATTGGGATGCAATATGTCCTTAAAAATACATTTCCTGCATAGTCACCAAGACTTTTTCGCCCCAAATTTGGGTGCAGTTTCGGACGAACATGGAGAACGATTCCACCAAGACATATCCAGAATGGAAAAATGATATACTGGCCAATGGAATGAGAAGATGCTGGCGGATTACTGCTGGACACTGCAGCGGGAGACAGAGGAGGAAGAGTACAAAAGAAAAAAAAATACTCATTGACGATGTGTGTATATTTTTTGAGTTGTGTCATATCTAGTATTATACCTGATAGCATGCAGGATTCAATTAATTATATTTTACCATTGAAAAAGAAAAAAAAATCTGTTATAATAAAGACAATAATTTTCAAATACAATTTTTCATTTTTCCAAGTTTCTCCTCTTTTCTCTCGAAATCAGAGGGTGAAAGAATTTTTCTGAGTTCAGATTCGGACTCAGCACACCTGAAAACATGAGAAACAGGCAAAATTGTTCAAGGGAGGGGAGAAAAGTTTTTTTTGCAGAACAGTGCTATTGGGCTATTAACGCCGGGCTGTCTACAAGTTGCCACCCATTGATAATACCAACAGAGGTCGGTCATCCATTGACGTATTGGCCACGCCGGAAGTTGCTTAACTTCGGAGATCAATGGAAACCGGTTCGTTCAACGTGGCACACAATCGTTGGTAACGATTGTGTAGTAAACAAAACTCTGAAAGGAAAGTAATTATAAAATTAATAATTGGAACAGTTGGTCAAGAACTAATCATGTTTTTATGTTATTTATAAATAAAAACTGATTCAGGAATGCAGTTTACACTATCCAAATTCTGAGGAGTGATGCTGTTCCTGTATATATATATATATATATATATATATATATATATATATATATATATATATATATGTGTGTGTGTGTGTTCAAATTTCAACAAAAGTTGTGATCCGAACACATAGTTTGGACACTATAATTGCTGAATTGACAGTTTAGGAGAGATGTGTACAACGGGTTACGGGTGCAAGGCTAAGGTTCAAAAGACCTGGTTAGAAATTTTTTGATTATTCGGTATCCATAATTTCATGAACAGCAAGATCAGAATATTAATCAAAACAAATTTGTCTGATCTCCAGTTGCTCTTTTTTTTTAATCAGTATTCTATTCTAAATGATCTATGATGATTATGATCAATGATGATTATGATCCATGATAAATGTGCCTAGATGAGTATCGATTTCTCTGATTAAGCCCATGATACTAGTTTCATTACTAGATACTGAACCACGAATACCGATGGTCTCTAGGATGAAAGCTAAACCACGCCATCCACGACCACCAAGCTAATTACAGGTACTAAGGTGTAAAGGATCCAACATTCCGTGCTCGCATTAATATAGTTCTCGTACAAAGGATGCTTAGAATTATTTTGTTCTTATATCAATTAAAAATTTATACGTGAGCCTTTAAAATTATAAAATATTAATAAGATTTATATGAGCATTTGGTCTAAATGTCTCAAATGACAATAACGAATAGGCTATAGTGAATCGAATGTTTGGTCGTTTTTCTGATATTGTATTCAAGACAATGTTGCGTTCGGGATAACATACATGCATATGTGTATATAAAAGATTTTTTTTTTTTTTTTTTTTTTTTTTTTTTTTTTTTTTTTTTTTTTTTTTTTTTTTTTACGGCGCATCAACATCTAGGTCATTAGCGCCGACATCCAGGGTGCAGCGAGGAATTTTACCAGCGGGCCGTCGGATGATAAAATTCCTGCCGGAGGTTGGGAATCGAACCCACCATCTCCCGCTTATGAATCCAAGGCATTAGACCACGGGAGACCCCTATAAAAGGTGTGTATGTAAATCCATACAAAACCATGTACATAAATGAACATATACATATATGTGCATTATCATCAATGTACACGCACACGCCCACTCTCAAATATGTTTATTTTTCTTTGAATGTATTTTATGAGTTCCGCAAGGATAGCGATTTTCATTAAATTAGAAAACTAAATAAACCAAAATTGCGAAGAGAATGTAAAACGAAATGAATTGAACAGATACAGAATTAAGAAGTATAAAATATGGTACTTACGTATCAGCTTCAAGGCAGGTTAAAGATGTGGGTCTCATTCACAGATCTGGATCACGGATCATTTGTACATTGTGGTATGTATGGTATCGTGGTGTTTCTTCCGCGATTGGTGTTTCTTTGTTTGTTGTTTCGCGATTCCCTTGTTCGTTGTTTATTTTACCAAAACAAAGGAAGCACTGTTAAATTCCATATAGGTCTAAACTCCAGCGAAAAACCATCCTCGATCTATATTATCAACGAGTTGGATTGACTAGAGTTTCGATATAGCCTTGCGCAAGCAGAAACGCATAGCAATTTTACCATTAACATAAGTGCTACGTGTTTTTTCTCGCTCAGGTTATATCGAAACTCTAGTCAACCCAAATCTTTGATAATCCCATCGCCATATTGGAAAAAACACAATTGGCGCCTTGATCCAGATCCCTGATCCAGATCCTGAGAGCTGATTCTTTAACCTGCGTTGAAGCCAATGCGCAAGTACCTAAAATATTTACGGTTTAGTTTAGTGCTGTAAATTTTCTCCGTTATTTTACTCGCTCCTAAAAATCCATGGTGGGACAGGCATTTTTTCAACGGGCCTGGCTAGAAAAGGCCTATAGATAACCCGTCCTAAAATTCTTGGGTAATAATAATGGACGTTAAAATTTAAATAATAATAAACATCAAAACAGGAACACTTTGTTATAAACCAAAACAAAATATATCGCACTAGTATTTCTAAAGTGACACAACTCAAAAATCGGTTTTATTCACGCCGCCATAGTTAGGACTATGGTCAATATCTCTTTATTAACCATCAAAACTGTATGTACCTAGATTCAGAGCTAGTACGCCAGGGGGCATTTGTGTCACTCTTCCTGTCTGAATGCTAAGCCACCTAGATAGGTAAGAGTGACACATTTTCAGTTGAGTTTTATTTTGAGTTGTGTCACTTTAGAAATACTAGTGCGATATGTTTATTAACATTTCGGTTACCGCCCTTTCTAACCAACTATTGAAGCAAATGATTATTTAATCTCAATTTTAGCGCGTAACCTTCCTCCTTCCATATGGAAAAAAACCGTTGATGTCGTCCACGTTATGACATCCGGACGTGCCGATGAAAAATGTCCAACCACCACGAAAATACCACTTCAAATGTGCATTTTTAATATTTTAGTTAGTACTCTGGCATGCGTCGCCTAAATGGCAGGCATAATTCTCTCCAAATGATTATAAATTCTCACTATACATTTTTTTTCAAATATTTTCTTCAATAAAAATTAAAAAAAAAACAAACTCAAATTCATTTAAAAAAAATGTATCTAAATTTTTTTAACTGAAAAATGATTTCATTATACACATTATCATAATTTAAATCTTCAAAGTGAGATTAATAAAATCTGTTCAGCATAATATTGCAGACCTTCGAGAGGGGACAGGATCGATCAGTCTTAATAAATAAAATTCAGGTGCGGGGGGCACATTTCCCTATATATTTTTTCTCTAATTTAGATTTTTTTTTTCAAAAAAATGGGTCTAATAGAAGCTACGTAAATTAGCACAATCTTGGGAAAGGCCGCGACATGAATAAAAAAAACTCCGTTTGGCGGGACATGCGATAATTAAACATATTCATAAGGTGGTTAGTTGATAATGAACAAATTGCTTAAACCAACAAATACTGATGCAATTGAATAAATGGATAATCTTCTACATTTATTATTATATTTTAACGAGTAACAATTACAATCACAGGGATTCTGGGCATGTAGTGGGCAAAAATACTAATAACTAAACAGTAATCAATATATATAAAAATCACGTGTCTGTCTGTTTTTCTCTTTATTTGTTTGTTTGTTTGTTCCTTATACAAATCTAAACCGTTTGACCGATATTGACCAAACTTGGCACACAGGTAGGTCTTGATCGACGAGAAATCTCCTAGGCTAGGTCAAAATAGTCAAATTTCATAATTTGGTCAAAAGTTTTGTTCAAGAAAGATTGGCTACACTGAACCATTCAGATTGTGACGGCAATTTTGAATCGACTACTACTGACCTCTGTCGGCTGTTAGATGAAGTGCTGTTGTGCTGGCCTCTACCGGTATCATTATGAACTAAAACAAATTCACATCGTTTGACCGATTTTCGTAACTGGTAGACAACTACTGATAGACAACTAGGTATCAAGTAGATCTTGTTACGGGGACATAAAGTAGGTGTAGCATAGCACACTGGGTAACAGCAAGTACGAAATAAATAGTGATTGCTTCAACTAAAATAAACGGAATAAGGAAAAAATGAATTTCTTTTAGAGCCTTCTGCTCTAATTCAGGAACATAAATATGCTTTAGGTTCACTCGACAAACGTATTTAATGTACTGTATAACATACAGTCTCTCTTTTTGTACCATCCACCGCGTATGTGCGAACGCCAGCGGACACTTCTTTGTAACGGGCTTTTCCAGTTTGGTCATCGCTAAATCATATTTACGCTAAAACGAAATGAGCAAACTCTTAGTATTAAACAGAAAACAATATTTATTTATTCATTTGTAAAACCGGTACTATGGCGTTTCATCATATAGAGCTAAGATATAAATACGATATTGTTAATTCTTGCCAATAATGGTATAAACTACAAAGGGGAATTTTCCTGACCTCTACGAACATTTTCAAATAATCTTTAGATACAAATAAAAAAAAATATTGAGCTTTTCTATTAGTTTTTTTGTGTATATATATATATATATATATATATATATATATATATATATATATATATATAAGGTGAATTAAAGAAGAAATTTTTAATAATTAATAGAAATATTTGTTGTTAAATAGATGTTTTGAGCGTAAAATGACAATCGCATTTTCATGCATATACAGTAGACTCTCCCTAATCCGGCGTTGTAGGGACCGGGGTACAGTCGGATTAGGGGAAACGCCGGATTAGAGAATTCATTTGGAATCTCTCACTTATGTATTTGAAAAACCTAATTATTTGAGGATATAATAATATGTACCATTTTTAATATTGCATAATTAAGTAAAATTTAGGTACCGAATTATAAAATACATTCGAAATATGTAAATCCTTGCTGGTGCATTATTTGCAGGTGCATATCCATTAAATGTTTTCAGGAATAAAAATATGTAGACAGTTGGAATAAATAAAAAACATTTAATTACTAACTAAATCGAATATATGTATTCGTATATTATTACAATATTACAGCTAGTTCAGGTGTTCCAGCTGCAGGTGCCTTAGCAGAAACATTTATTATATTAGTAGAAACACACGTTCCTGCATCTAAAAGGAAACATATATGCCTTCTTTGACTTCCATTCAATGAAATACCACGAAACCAATATCACATCTAGTTCAGGTGTTCCAGCCGCAGGTGCCTTAGTAGAAACATTTATTATATTAGTAGAAACACACGTTCCTGCATCTAGTTCAGGTGTTCCAGCCGCAGGTGCCTTAGTAGAAACATTTATTATATTAGTAGAAACACACGTTCCTGTATCTAGTGCAGGTGTCCCAGCCGCAGGTGCCTTAGTAGAAACATTTATTATATTAGTAGAAACACACTTTCCTGCATCTAAAAGGAAACATATATGTCTTCTTTGACTTCCATCCAATGAAATACTACGAAACCAGTATCACATCTAGTTTAGGTGTTCCAGCCGCAGGTGCCTTAGTAGAAACATTTATTATATTAGTAGAAACACACGTTCCTGCATCTAGTTCAGGTGTTCCAGCCGCAGGTGCCTTAGTAGAAACATTTATTATATTAGTAGAAACACACGTTCCTGTATCTAGTTCAGGTGTTCCAGCCGCAGGTGCCTTAGTAGAAACATTTATTATATTAGTAGAAACACACGTTCCTGCATCTAAAAGGAAACATATATGTCTTCTTTGACTTCCATCCAATGAAATACTACGAAACCAGTATCACATCTAGTTCAGGTGTTCCAGCCGCAGGTGCCGTAGTACAAACATTTATTATATTAGTAGAAACACACGTTCCTGCATCTAGTTCAGGTGTTCCAGCCGCAGGTGCCTTAGTAGAAACATTTATTATATTAGTAGAAACACACGTTCCTGCATCTAAAAGGAAACATACATGCCTTCTTTGACTTCCTTCCAATGAAATACTACGAAACCAGTATCACATCTAGTTCAGGTGTTCCAGCCGCAGGTGCCGTAGTACAAACATTTATTATATTAGTAGAAACACACGTTCCTGTATCTAGTTCAGGTGTTCCAGCCGCAGGTGCCTTAGTAGAAACATTTATTATATTAGTAGAAACACACGTTCCTGCATCTAAAAGGAAACATACATGCCTTCTTTGACTTCCTTCCAATGAAATACTACGAAACCAGTATCACATCTAGTTCAGGTGTTCCAGCCGCAGGTGCCTTAGTAGAAACATTTATTATATTAGTAGAAACACACGTTCCTGCATCTAAAAGGAAACATATATGCCTTCTTTGACTTCCATTCAATGAAATACCACGAAACCAATATCACATCTAGTTCAGGTGTCCCACCCGCAGGTGCCTTAGTAGAAACATTTATTATATTAGTAGAAACACACGTTCCTGCATCTAAAAGGAAACATATATGTCTTCATTGACTTCCATCCAATGAAATACTACGAAACCAGTATCACATCTAGTTCAGGTGTTCCAGCCGCAGGTGCCTTAGTAGAAACATTTATTATATTAGTAGAAACACACGTTCCTGCATCTAAAAGGAAACATATATGCCTTCTTTGACTTCCATCCAATGAAATACTACGAAACCAGTATCACGTCTAGTTCAGGTGTTCCAGCCGCAGGTGCCTTAGTAGAAACATTTATTATATTAGTAGAAACACACGTTCCTGCATCTAAAAGGAAACATATATGCCTTCTTTGACTTCCATCCAATGAAATACTACGAAACCAGTATCACGTCTAGTTCAGGTGTTCCAGCCGCAGGTGCCTTAGTAGAAACATTTATTATATTAGTAGAAACACACGTTCCTGCATCTAAAAGGAAACATATATGCCTTCTTTGACTTCCTTTCAATGAAATGCCACGAAACCAATATCACATCTAGTTCAGGTGTTCCAGCCGCAGGTGCCTTAGTAGAAACATTTATTATATTAGTAGAAACACACGTTCCTGCATCTAAAAGGAAACATATATGCCTTCTTTGACTTCCATTCAATGAAATACCACGAAACCAATATCACATCTAGTTCAGGTGTTCCAGCCGCAGGTGCCTTAGTAGAAACATTTATTATATTAGTAGAAACACACGTTCCTGCATCTAAAAGGAAACATATATGCCTTCTTTGACTTCCATTCAATGAAATACCACGAAACCAATATCACATCTAGTTCAGGTGTTCCAGCCGCAGGTGCCTTAGTAGAAACATTTATTATATTAGTAGAAACACACGTTCCTGCATCTAAAAGGAAACATACATACCTTCTTTGACTTCCATTCAATGTAATACCACGAAACCAATATCACATCTAGTTCAGGTGTTCCAGCCGCAGGTGCCTTAGTAGAAACATTTATTATATTAGTAGAAACACACGTTCCTGCATCTAAAAGGAAACATATATGCCTTCTTTGACTTCCTTTCATTGAAATGCCACGAAACCAATATCACATCTAGTTCAGGTGTTCCAGCCGCAGGTGCCTTAGTAGAAACATTTATTATATTAGTAGAAACACACGTTCCTGCATCTAAAAGGAAACATATATGCCTTCTTTGACTTCCATTCAATGAAATACCACGAAACCAATATCACATCTAGTTCAGGTGTTCCAGCCGCAGGTGCCTTAGTAGAAACATTTATTATATTAGTAGAAACACACGTTCCTGCATCTAAAAGGAAACATATATGCCTTCTTTGACTTCCATTCAATGAAATACCACGAAACCAATATCACATCTAGTTCAGGTGTTCCAGCCGCAGGTGCCTTAGTAGAAACATTTATTATATTAGTAGAAACACACGTTCCTGCATCTAAAAGGAAACATATATGCCTTCTTTGACTTCCATTCAATGAAATACCACGAAACCAATATCACATCTAGTTCAGGTGTTCCAGCCGCAGGTGCCTTAGTAGAAACATTTATTATATTAGTAGAAACACACGTTCCTGCATCTAAAAGGAAACATATATGCCTTCTTTGACTTCCATTCAATGAAATACTACGAAACCAATATCACATCTAGTTCAGGTGTTCCAGCCGCAGGTGCCTTAGTAGAAACATTTATTATATTAGTAGAAACACACGTTCCTGCATCTAAAAGGAAACATATATGCCTTCTTTGACTTCCATTCAATGAAATACCACGAAACCAATATCACATCTAGTTCAGGTGTTCCAGCCGCAGGTGCCTTAGTAGAAACATTTATTATATTAGTAGAAACACACGTTCCTGCATCTAGTTCAGGTGTTCCAGCCGCAGGTGCCTTAGTAGAAACATTTATTATATTAGTAGAAACACACGTTCCTGCATCTAAAAGGAAACATATATGCCTTCTTTGACTTCCATTCAATGAAATACCACGAAACCAATATCACATCTAGTTCAGGTGTTCCAGCCGCAGGTGCCTTAGTAGAAACATTTATTATATTAGTAGAAACACACGTTCCTGCATCTAAAAGGAAACATATATGTCTTCATTGACTTCCATCCAATGAAATACTACGAAACCAGTATCACATCTAGTTCAGGTGTTCCAGCCGCAGGTGCCTTAGTAGAAACATTTATTATATTAGTAGAAACACACGTTCCTGTATCTAGTTCAGGTGTTCCAGCCGCAGGTGCCTTAGTAGAAACATTTATTATATTAGTAGAAACACACGTTCCTGCATCTAAAAGGAATCATATATGCCTCATTAGACTTCCATTCAATGAAATACCACGAAACAAATGTTTGGCTAGCTAGGAAGGGAAGATTTTATAGGAATCCTCGAGCCGGTCTAGCTGCGGCGAGTTCCGAGATCCATCAATCATTCCTCTCGGAGACTGCCGGATTAGAGAGAGCGACAGATCAGAGAACGCCGGATAAGGGAGAGTCTACTGTATTTATTATAATTGTATCGGTGGCCGTGAGTGCTAAGGCGTATGCACTCCGTGCCTAAGGTCGTGGTTTCGATTACCACTAGGGGTGGTGACTTTTCTTTGGAATAAAAGAAAGAGATCAGTCCTATCCTGGCTAGAAAAGGGTGGCAACCTGTAGATACCCCGTCCCATAATTCTTGGTTGATTATAAAAATACGTTAAAATGTAAATAAATAAATATTTACTTCGAACTATTGTAGAAGTAATAAAATATATTTGATGTTTTATTTTTTGAAACCCTGATTCAAAATTTGAGTTTTTAATATAACATCCAATTTTCGAATCCGAAGTATATGTATCCCCAGTAGTAAATACAATTTTAGAAGTTATGTCAATTTTTGATATTTTTTCTTTCTTTTGGATTTTTTTTGGGGACCTTTTCGTTTTCGTTTCTTATCCTACATGATATGGCATTGTTTCGAAAATGTTGACCCAATTTTAGGTCAATATCGAGCTACAGCTTATACGAATAATGCGTCCATGGCCTAATTCTCAGAGGAAAAGAAGGTTTAAGAGTTAAATGGAATTAAGAGTAAAATGTAATAAGAAGCTAAGGAAGACGGATATTTAAGGATTTAGCATTCCTTAAAAGGTTTTCCTTGGAAATAGGTTAGTCCTGGAAGGTTTTATCGTTGTACTCTCTTCTAATTTCCTCTGTTTCATGAGCTGGTTCTATTGCACCTCCTTAAATAGGATTGCTAAGACCCTAAGAAGAACAAGGATCCCGTTATGCAGATAATGGAAGGAGAGAGGATGGCTATGCTACTCAAGATTACACTAAAGGGAACAGTAATACACCATCTCTCTCATAGATTTCGTTAAATTTCTTTATATAAGCTAGGAATTGAGTAAGGCCTAATTTACACTGGGCCGGGTGAATAAAAACAAGTAGGACGAGTAAATACTCGTGGAGTCTCAAAAGACAAGTAAAAACTTAAATTGATGTGAATAAAACAAGTATTTACTATTACTTGCTAGTAAATACTTGTACGGCAAGTATATACTAAGTAAACCCCCTGAATCGGTGTGAATAAGCGAGAGTAAATACTTCCGTGGCGAGTAAATACTTGTAGATTTGCAAGTCTACCTGACCCCAGACTTGCCAGTCCGTACTTGCTTACACAAATTAGTATTCATCTTTAGTAAACAATATTAAATTGAGCATCTATCTTATGTAAATAAGTGTTTTATTTGTTGAAATAAATTTTATCCTTGATCCTTTACTTAAGTATCATTTTCCTATGTTTTTGTAAAAAATAATATTAATAAAAAATAATACATATTAAAAAAAATAAAGGAAATAAAAAAAAAAGTTTAACAATGATTTACGTCACAAGTGCGTATGTGAGCACCTACGTGATATTAACGCACGTACGCGCTCACACGCCACGTACTAACGTAACGTATATATATATATATATATATATATATATATATATATATATATATATATATATATATGTTTTTTTTTTTTTGTTTTTTTTTTGTTTTTTTGTTTTTTAGGAAAATAGGAGCAAAGAAAATAGGATACGATTTATTTCAAATACAAAAATTCAGTCAACACATCTTCTTCTGCAGCCACAACATTGTCTTCTGGGTTATCAACCTCCATTTGTTTGTGTTGTTGTGCTCTTTGGTTCAACTCTTGTACCAACAATTGTTCACGTTGAGCCTGAATCCTTGTCAACTTGATTTGTTCTAGCAATAATAAACGCTGCAGCTCACCAGTTGTTAACTTAGCGGTCTCCTCTGTTTCAGCTGAGAGTTTTAATTTCTTGTTTATTTTTAACTTGGTACGGTAAACCATACTTTCAGCCTCCGTCTGGTGTACAGCATTCATGTTGTCTGTCTCATCTTCAGCCTCATTATGATTGAGCTCATTATGATCAGGTGACGGCGAACTGACTCTTGCTCCCAGTCCAACGCTTGATGTCCCAAGTATTTTAGAATAAACTGGATTCTCGTTTGACTCCACAATTTTTAGGAAATCGGACTCCCATGACATCAATTTTATTGGTTTGTTTCCAGTTGCGTTGACATCAGTCTTTTTCTTCACTGCCGTTTTCATATTATTTAACAGTTTTTTCATTTGCGAAACACTAGTTTGTTTCCCAGAATTTTTTGAATATTGATCGGCTAAACAGGCCCAAGCCTTTTCTTTTTCGGATGACATTTTTGGTAACATTGATTTATTTAAAACAATGCTCTAATTTTTTAATAATTCTACAAAAATTACCCTACTCTCAGAAAGAGCAATCGTACCGCTTTCATTCATAGCTGCAAATAAAGAAGGCGTCAATGACAACTGATGACAACTAGGCAACAATGACACGACACGACACAATTATGCTGAAGAGCAATGCTACACTGATGACCGTCACTGACGACTGAAGAGCAAAATGACAAACACAGCCAGGTACAACAGCTGACTACCAAGAAAATAAAGGATGTGAGTCTTGTTGCCAAGAGGATGCAACGGCTAGGTAATCCAGGAAAGATGAGTTGCCATGGGCCGCTACAAGTAATTACTTGCGTTTGTAGTGAACTCGGCTGACTCGCGAGTAAATACTTGCAAGTATTCTCTCGATCTGGGAAGTATACGGTAGTAAACGGTCACGAGTATACTCTTCACTTTATTCACATCGGTTTACTTGCCTTATCAATACTTGTCACACTTTACTTGTTAGTAAATACTCGTCCTACTCGTTTTTATTCACCCGGCCCACTGTCTTACTTTAGGCTTGTCGTTAGTGCTTACAGCTATAACTATGCTCGATTAGTGACAAATAGCAGTCCTTCACAAGGTAAGTTTTTACTAAACACTTGTTGGGCTGTTATCACTAAGTCACAAAGGACAAAAAACTGTCGAAATATAATAAAAGGCTATGTCATACATTCGTTCGTTCATTTAAGGGGTAATACGACCCTGTACGACCTTAAGGAAACGAATTTTACTAAAAAAAACAAAAAAAAAAAAAAAAAAAAAAAAAAAAAAAAAAACGGAGAAGGGGTAATTGCCTTCCTTGAGTGATTAAAATTAAAGTCGTTTTCTTGAATTTATAAATATTTATTTATTTATTCTTTTAAGGAGCTACGTAACGTAGGCGATTGGCTCCATGAAATGTTTATTTGTTACGGAGCACCACAACAGCAAGGTGATATGCTCGCATACTGCGTGAAAATTAATTCAATAAAATTAAGCAAATAGGTAAAAAAAAAAAAAAAAAAAAAAAAAAAAAAAAAAAAAAAAAATTTTAAATTTATAAAGTATAAACACAAAGAGACAAAGCATAGAAAATCATTAGAAAAAAAAAAAAGAAAAAAAAGAGGGATAAAGAAAATTAAAAAAAAAATAAAAATAAATAAATAAAAACTTCAAACAAAACAATAACCGAAATATTGTAGGAAAAAATAAATAATAGAGTGTCTGATAGTTTGTTACAATATAAAAATCATTATTCTATGTCTTGAGGGATTTAATGTAAGGACATTGTATACAGAAGCCGCTCTTATGCACGCATACACACACTCACACACACACACACACACACACACACACACACACACACACACACACACACACACACACACACTCAAACATACAAAAACATTTATTTACAATCGCTTCATTAAACCATACATACGTTCTGTTGAGTCATATTTTGTCGTACAGTTTCATTTTATGTAAGTGTTGTAGAATGGTAACAATGTGTGGGCTTTTTTCAGAAAATAGTTCGGACATGTCATGTGGAATCGTTAAATAGTCTCGTGTTCTGCATTCTGTAAGTAAGTGTTTAACTGTTAGTTGTCTGTTGCATGTCTGACATATTGGACTGTCTTGTCTAGTCATGAGATGGGAATGTGTTAAATGTGTATGTCCAATTCTAAGTCTTGTAATTACTACTTCATCACGTCTTGATAGCTGTGTCCTAGCTTGCCATTCATGAGTACTGCTTTTTATCTCCCTTAGGAGGTTGTCTCTTGTGCTGTACCATGAGGCTTGCCATCCAAGACGGATATTTTCAGTAATTTGTAAGTGTAAGTCTTCAGTCGTAAGTAGGTTCAAGTCAAATGATTCTCTTCCGCTTGCTTGTTTTGCTTGTTCGTCCGCCGTTGTTGATTGTCCAATATTTTCATGTCCTGGTACCCACAACATTGTTACCAGTATGTTGTGTGTCTGAAGTCTGATGATGTGTTCTAAAATTTGTATGATGATAGGATTAGTGTTGTAAATGTGTAAGGAGAGTAAACAACTTAATGAGTCCGAGCAAACTGTTATGTTCTGTGTTGTAGTTTGTACGTTAGATAGACCTAAGAGAATACCATGCAGCTCAGCGGTGTAGATGCTTGTGCTTTTCGGTAACGTGACGAGATGTTTTTCTTGATTTATAATAGCAGCTGCACCGACGCCATCATTCATCTTAGATCCATCAGTGAATAGGTAAAGGGTATCTGTGTTTGTCTGCGTTAAATGTTTGTACGTAGTCTGGTAAAAGTATTTAGAGAGTGTACTAGTCTTTTTAAATGTTGTCAGAGTCAAGTCAATTTTTAAGTTATTTACTCTCCAGGGAGGAATTGAGAGATGTCTTTGCGTGTACGTCGGTTGTGTAAGAACATGTCCATTCTCTCTATCAATCATACAGCGTACCATGAGCGGCTTTTGCTTTGCTCCTGTCTGTGTGTATATGTCTACATATGGGTTGAATAAAAATGAATTTACACACTGTGACTTTAATGATTTTGATTTTGTAACAAATTTTAGACAAATCATCTGACGTCTATTATCCAGTGGAAGCTCTCCTGATTCTGCATAAAGGCTGTTTACGGGACTGGATCTAAATGCTCCTAAGGCGATCCGGATTCCCGTATTATGCACTGTATCTAACGCTTTCAGAGTACTTGAACTGGCAGATGAATATACTATAGAACCATAATCCAGTAGCGACCTGGTAAAGGCTCGATAAAATCTAAGCATGGTACATTTGTCAGCTCCCCACTTAGTGTTACTAAGAATCCTCAATAAATTTAGCGATTTGTTGCATTTATTGAGGAGTCCTTGTATATGGGGTACCCAAGTTAAGCGTTGATCGAATGTTACTCCAAGAAATGTTAGTGTTCGTGTTTGTGTTATTTGAGTATTGTTTAAAGTTAAATTCGAATTTTGTATGTTATGTTTTTTTGTGAATATGATGTACTTGGATTTATCGTCTGAAAATTTGAATCCAGTCCTAGTACACCAGTATTCTAGAGAATGTATGTGTCCTGAATCGTTTCTAATGCAGTATGGTATTTGGATGATGTGACATACAATAATAGATCGTCAGCATATTGACAGTATGATACTCCTTGCGGAATAAAGCGTCCAACGGAATTAATAGCTATATTGAAGAGTGTGGTACTCAGAACACCACCTTGAGGCACTCCATTTTCCTGGAGAAAGTCATCAGAATATACTGAGCCTATCCTTACCCTGGAACGTCGATTACACAAGTATTGAGAAGTATACCGTAAAATACTTCCCTGCATACCCCAGTCGTTCATCTGTTCTAAAATTAACCTTGTCCAGAGACGATCGTATGCTTTCTCCAGATCTAGGGCAAGAACTACAGTTGATTGTTTCATTAAAAATCCATTTAGGATGTCATTCTCCAGGCGAGCTATGTGATGTAGTGTGCTATGGTTGGGCCTGAAGCCACACTGAAACTGTGACAGGTAACTTTCTTTTTCAAGATACCATACAATTCTTTTGTTTACCATCCTCTCCATGACTTTGGATAGGCAACTGGTCAAAGAAATCGGCCTGAAACTTGAAGGAGTTCGCTTGTCTTTTCCAGGCTTAAGAACAGGAATGACTACAGAATCGTTCCAGGCGTGAGGATAGGTACCAGACTTATATACCTCATTATACAGTTTTAGAAGAACTACTAGGCCGGATTTCGGTAATTTTTTTATCATTTCATAAGAAATGTTGTCAGGCCCTGGTGTAGTGTTTTTGGTGTTAGAAAGTGTCAAGTCTAATTCTTGCATTGTAAAAGGGTCATTTAAAGGGTGGTCGAAGTTAGTTAGTATAGGTATTGGAGTCCGTTCGACATATGTTTTATGGTCAATAAAGTCGTCCGAGTAGTGCATGGAGCTGGATATTTCTCTGAAATGGTTTCCTAGTATATTGCTCATAATGTATGGGTCAGTCAAGACAGTGTTGTTGTGTACTAGTCCTGTTATCGGTGGTCTGTACTTTTTATGTTGTATTTGGTTGATTTTTTGCCAAATGTCTTTTGAAGATGTGTTTCTGTTTATGGTAGTTAGGAAGTCCATCCAACATTTCTTTTTACTAGTTTTAATTACCCACTGGGCCTTAGCTTTCTTCCGTTTATAGTCAATGAGATAATTTTCGGACGGATTCCTGCAGAAGAGACGAAGAGCTTTCTTTCGATCTTTTACTGCTGTTCTGCACTCATCATTCCACCAGGGTACTGGTAGTTTTCTGTAACTGTGCGAGGTTTTAGGTATACTTTGCTCAGCTGCTTCAATAATTATATTGTTAAACTCTTCAAATGAAGGTTCATTTGAAAAAGTTAATTTGCTCTCAATGTAATTTTGATACTTGTCCCAATTGGCTTTACGTGTGTTAAATTTTGATATAGATTCGAAACGTGATATATATGAATTTAGTTTAATTTTAATAGGAAAATGGTCGCTACCGTGACTGTCTTCGCAGACTTCCCACGAGAAGCGAGTATGAATGCGAGCTGAGCAAGCAGATATGTCGATGTGTGATAGTGTTCCTGTTCGAGAGCACAGATGTGTCGGTTTGTTTGTATTTAGAGTGAGTAAGTCGAATTTGTCAAGTAAATTTTGAATTAGTCTTCCTCTGTTATTTGTCGTCAGTGATCCCCAGATAGAGCTCTGTGCATTTACATCGCTAAGGAAAAGCACTGGACTGGGGAGTTGTGTCAGTAAGTCGTTCAGTTCTTGTACGTCAATCTGTTCTCCTGGTGGAAGATATACAGAACATACAGTGACACGGAAAGGTAGGCGAACTGAGACCGCCACTGCTTGGATAGCTGTGTATAACCTTATTTGTTCACTATATGTACTATCAGCTACCAAGATACCAACTCCGCCAGAAGCTTTATGCCCCAAGATGTAATCATATCTGTACATGGAGTATCCATGAATGCTGACGTCTCTATCATGTTTTAGGTGTGTTTCTTGAAGTGCTACAATGACAGTGTTTATGTTTTCTTGGAGTAGGAGTTTCAGGTCTCCAATGTGTCTTTGAAGGCCGTTTATATTCCACTGGATTATAGATGCCATACTGATGTGAAAAACATATCAAGAGAAATTATAAGGAAATAAATAAAAAATGTAGGAAAACTATAGATAATACGCGGGCAAAAATAAATGCAATACACAAACAGAAACAATGAATCTTTTAGGTTATTAAGTATGAGATAAATTGCAGTTTCAAAACATTTTGTAACCATTATTAACTGCATTTTACCTCATAGACTTCTTTTTTAAAAAGGTTTTCTCATTGTTTCCGTTTGCGTCGTTGCCTTTCAACCTTGCTGTTGTGGAGGTATTTGTTTCTTCATAATTTTCTATATTAGGGCTGCTCGCTTCATCAGTAATTTTCCCAGATTTTCTGGATTTGTAGTTGCTCTTCTTGCTCGGGGGATTTTCAGCCATTCCCTTCTTCTTTTCTTGAAACGTAACTTCTTTTCCTTTTTGCCGAGATGCCTTTTCGACTTTATCATCATTCAAGCTTTGATTACATACCGGAAGAACATTACCATCATTTCTTGGCAGCTTCAAAATAGCTTGCTCCAGTACTTCCAATTTCTTCGTGAGTATTAGAATCAAAGATTTGAGTGATTCTAAGCTGTTTTCGTCTGCATTTCGCTTTTGGATTCTCTTAGCGTAAGAAGTTACTTCCGACGATAATACTTCCCTCTTTGCTTCTTGATAGGAAAGTTTGTTTATTGTCATTATCCTTATTATTTCTGCTTCTTTGGCGTATACAGGGCAAGATTTGTCCCAGGAATAATGTTCAGAACCACAAAGACAGCATTTGGTTTGGGTACATGGTCCATCATGCTCGTCGAGTGCACATTTCCCGCAAGTGGGAGATTTCTTGCAGGAAGCAGCAACGTGTTTGAGTCCCTGGCATTTCCTGCACCTGAGAGGTTGTGGGATATATGGTTCAACTCGGACGCTGAGGTATCCTACGTGAATACGATCGGGTAAGCTTGGCTGGTCGAATGTTGCAACGAATAACGATGTATTTTTCGGGTTTCTTCTTGGGATGATTCGTCTTATTTCGGAAATATTTTGATCCCGTAATTCAAATAACAAATAATTCAATATTTTTCAGTATAAAAAAAAAGTTTCAATTCTTCAAAAATAAAATGGTGTCGCTGTGTCTGACGAACGGAAACCCTCTTTTTTCACGGGCGATAGTCTGCAGGTGGCAATTTTTAGTCCAGAAGAACAAACTAAAATTATAGCGAAAGAAGAAGGTAAAATCCACACACAATTATGCATTTTATATATAAAAATCTTTCGAAAATCGATCAAAAATCTATATAATTCGATAAATTGATAAAATCCCATTTGCTTTACTAAGAAATGTCATTAGGAAGCTTCAGTTAAAATTTGAAGTTTTAACTTCACAAAAAGTGAAGAGGCCAGAGTATCGCCCGATTTGAAGAACATAGTTTTGAGAAAACGACTTGAAATTTATTGAAGGAGGATAAAAAAAAAAAAAAAAAAAAAAAAAAAAAAAAAAAAAAAAAAAAAAAAAAACTTAACAACTAAAAAGGAGCCCATCGAAGCTTGTTAAAAAATATATCATGAAATCAGCATTGCGTTCATTCGACAAAACGTAAAAAAACCAAACAAAACGTTAAAAATGAAATCAAATTGTCCTGGATCTCTAAATGGTATAATATCGGAGACAACAAATTAAGGGAAATAAAAGCCTACCCTGTGTCCTGGAGGACTTCGTCTATACTGGAAAATAGGAGAGCAGAGGTTGTCCTTGCTCGGCTCAGGATAGGCCACACAAGATTGACGCATTCTTATCTAATGTCGACAAATGAAGCACCAGAGTGCCCAGCTTGTGGTGTCGTAATTTCCATGAAAGATATCTTCACTGAATGCCGTGTCTACGAGAATGAAAGGTCTCTATTTGGGCTCACGAGTAATTTGAATGAAGATATGGGTGACGCCCCGAATAAGATCAAAAATGTATTTAATTTTTTTAGAACACACACAACTTGTAAAAAAAACTATGATTGTTGTTGCACATGGTCCGGGGTGTAAGTAAACCAAAACCTGGCTATGTGCAATAAACAGAACTCATTGCTCAAGGTTAACTATCAACTAATATTTAAATTTAGTAACATAAGTTTAAAAATTCTAATATTCAATAATATATCATTTTGAAGATAATAACACAGGTCTACAAAAATAATCTTTCTGAAATTTGATTTGATGATTTTGGTCAATCTCTATGCTCCTTGGCGTGCTGAAGCCGAACATGAGGTCAGTCCCTCTCTATCACGTAAGGAAATTGTTCAATCTCAAGTAAGGGCAGAGGTACTACCATTAAAAGAAAACAGAATTGGCGAATAAGAGTTTTCATTTATTTCCATGATCTGTTAGTTATTTCAATGTTGTTTACTGTACAAAATACATAAATGTGTAGAAATAACAGCTTCAGAATTAACAGTGGCATATTTAGTTATTGTTTTTATGAAAACGTATTTTTTTCTCTTGAAAATTTCTCCGTGTTCGTTTCCGGCTGTAGGACTCTTCAGATGATTCACGCTACAGCATCCAACAATAGTCAGCCATCATGTTTACGTTCCATTTGCCCTGATACCTACGTTCCATTTCCTGGATGTCCTGATGGAACCTTTCCCCTTGTTCTTCACTTACTTCCCCTAAGTTTTCCGGAAAATAGTCCACATGCGAATGTAAGAAGTGAACCTTCAAACTCATGTTGCAACCTTGTAATTGAAATGCCTTCAACATGCGTTCCACGATACTTCAGTAGTTGGGATCCTTCACGTTACCAAGGAACTTCTCAACAACATCTTTAAAAGAATTCCAAGCTTCCTTCTCCTTCTCATTCATGGTCTAAGTGAAATGTGGATCTGTGAAAAGTTTCCGAATATCTGGGCCTACAAAGATCCCCTCTTTTAGCTTTGCATCACTTAATCGTGGGAACTTGGAGCATAAGTACTTAAAACATTCACCTTCTTTATTGAGAGACTTTACGAATTGTTTTATCAGCCCTAGCTTTATGTGTAGAGGAGGTAGCAGGATTTTGTCAGAAGGAACCAAACTTCTCATAATTACATTTTTTTGGCCTGGCGACAGAGCTCCTCGTGATGGCCAGTCTTTGTTGTTCCAATGGGAATTTCTGTCTCGGCTATCCCATAAACATAAAAAACAAGGGAACTTGGTGTACCCTGATTGCTGACCTAAGAGCATAGTAAGTACTTTCAAGTCTCCACATATCAACCAGTTATGCTCATTATAATGAATTCGTTCGAGAACTAATGACAAATTTTCGTATGTTTCTTTTAAATGTACCGAATGGACAACTGGAACTGAAGCATAAGTATTGCCATTGTGCAACAAAACAGCGTTTAGACTTCGCTTTGATGAGTCTATGAATAGACGCCAATGAATCGAGTCATATTGTATACCAAATTGACCCATCAGACCAAGAATGTCTTTGCAATAAATAAGATTCTCATCCAGAGCAAAGTAAGGAACAAAAACTGCTTCACGGTGTCGATGCCATGAAAAAGAAGTGCCTGGCTGTAATAAATTTTTGTTTTTAAGACGGGAGCCAAGTAACTGAGCTGCATCTTTTGGAAGTCCAAGATCTCTCACTAAGTCATTCAACCTCTGTTGTGAAATAAGCTGAGGTTCATCTTCTGAACTGCTTGCTTTGAACTCACTGTGTACTTCATCGCTCTCCGACATACAGTCTTCTCTATTAGCTTCCCTATCTATACTGCCCAAGTCACGAGGGGGCTGAGGAACTGTCAATCCAGGACCGTGTGGTACCGGACGACTAGCAGATTCCACATTAGGGTAGTTAATGAGCTTATGATTTTTGGAATTATAGCCTTGAACATGACAATTACAAAAGTAACAGTCATTAACGTGGTTTTTTTGCTCCCTCCACATCATAGGGATAGCAAATCCCAAAGATTTTAACTCTCCTTTGTACCATAAGCGAAGTTTTTCTACGCAGCTATGGCATACTTTGTGAGGAGCCCACACTTTATCTTGATCTCCTATTCTCAAGCCAAAATATGCATAATATACATTTTTGACAAAACCTGTTATATTTCGTTGCTATTTCTTAACTGTGTACTCACCACAGATAAAACAGAAGTAGTCTGGACTGGTAACACAACGACGATGAGACATTTTGTCTAAATGCACTTTCAAACCTTAAAATACGTTCTTAATCACTTTGACACAACTAAGAGACCTCAGTGAATGTGTTCACTTCAGTTGATACTACTGAACTGAGAGAATGAACAGAAATTTAGCTCCAAGTTCCTGATACAACAGGTTCAATCTCGTTTAGCTTCAGACGGTGACATCTGAGACCAAACAAGTACGTTCCTGTCTGAACAGGTCGTGCCTAGACACCCTCAGGCCTACAACATCTACTGAGGGAATCATTGCCTACACCACCTAGTGAAAGATGTCTGTTTATAAAAAGAGAAATCGTTTGAAAAAAAAAACCTACTTCTTACCAAATTTATGTGTATAGCAGGTATATTATGTTGTTCTATGGATTTGAAAAAAATCTGTACGTGATAGAGAAAAACGGACTTCATTCTCGGCCTCAGCACACCGAGAAACACAGAGATTAGCCAAAATCATCAAATCAAATTTTTGGTTGTAGACCTGTGTAATTGATCACTTAAAGGCTTAATAACAACTATTACAAGCATACATTTATAAAATAAAATTCTAAACTTTATTTAACATTTGTTGCGTTAATATCCTAAAAGGTTGGAACGCCTTAAAAAAGAAAAAAAGAAGAACAGAAAACACATTGCTCGATCAGTGAAGACTTTTGTTTCATGGTGATTTCTAAGGACAGTTTATTGTGGTTATGACCCTCACAGAAGGAGTAGCAAACATTGAGAAATTGATGGTGTATTTCGAGATTCTTGTCGAAGCATTGCCAAATGAACTTACAATGTTAAAGCTGATGCAGGATCGCGCTGTTCGTAATGGATACACTTACCTGAGACAGCAGAAGCTTTCTGCCTTTTTTACTGTGGACTAGTTTGTAGCTTAATTGAGTAAGCTGCAAATACACAGGCTATTACAGTACATATAGTGCATGTGTTATTAGGTGAAAGAGTGTCGATAATGATTAACATTAAAAATATTACGGTGATTTATGTTGTTTTTGTTTTTCTGACATTCTCTTGACAACCCGGATTTTCGTTAACTCGGATGGGCCCTGGTCCCCAATTGTTCCGGGTAAATGAGGTTTTACTGTAATAATAATAATAAAATAATTTCTATAGTAAAACAGAGAGAAAGAGAATTTTTACGGAATATACAGAATATTTTTAGAGAAGAGCAGTTCCATTTTCTGAGACCACCTTTCAGTATATTATTTTGTACATTTTAAGTGAATCATATAATTGAAATATTTATTTTTTTCAAGATGATATCGAAACAGTAATAACGCAAAATAGCAACTTTGTTCAATTTCTGTATCTAATTACTGCTGTAGTGGTTTAACATGAAGTTGTAGTGACGATAAAGCCTTTCTACTTAAGAAGTGAGAAATGAATTACTCAACAACATAAATTAGCTGTAATAACACCTTAGCAGCTGAATGGTGGTTACATGTAAAGAGGCTGTATTCTAGCCACTTCATCGATAAGGGTAAATTCCAGCTGGCGGTTGTAAAATATCGTCGGCCATTATCTTTAACTAGTCATTAATCCTTGCATGTCACGGAGGGGATCATTTTCCCTGCGAAAATGGAATAGAATGACTTTAAACTGCAATTTTCGAAGAATTGACATTATTCTTCAAGGGCAGTATGCCGACTACGGGATTTATCAAACATTCAATGTACGTTTTCTCAGCTTCTGCTGAACAGGACATGATGAAACTTGGTATTCAGTTGAAACGTATAATATAACTAGCTGTCCCGACAGAACGTCATCCTGTCGTGACTATCGGTAACGAATTCGTATTGCTACAATTAATAATAAAAAAATATTATCCAAAAACATAGTGTAAATATTCTAAGCGGAAATTACTCCCTCCTCTGTCAAAAGGTTCGCTTTTGGAAACAGTATAATACTGTTTCACACTTTCTTGCCTTGTATTAGGAAAATACTCTTTTTACTGTTAAATGCAAGTGAAATAAGCAACAATCTAGTAAAACGCTAGGTAAACAGATACAAAACCCATTCAAAAGATTAAAACTAACAAATAAGTTCGAGATTTCTCGAAGTTTCAAGACCTTATTTCTCTGATTGACGTTGCCCACTCGAAAATTACATTATGATCTTTCTTGTAGAAGATTTAGTAAACTTTTGACTTGTGGCTTTCTACTTACCACGATTTTCCAACCGTTTTCGAGATATTTTAGAAAATATACGATAATCCTAAAACTTTTCATGCCTGTTAATGAAATATTTATTTGTAGTACTTCCTTACCTCGAAACGGAATCAAAAATTAACTTAGATTAGATTAATTGGAACAAGTTTCAACTGAATCAATAGTTTTTGAATACCCAAACTGAAAATTAGTGTGGGCAAGTATTTGTATCAATGTTTCTCTAGATATCCACTTCAATACTACACCATACGGACTTTTTCCCAAAATTTTTATTTTTTAATTCAACTTTAAAACTTAAATATTAAAATTTAATACATTGACAATCTACTCTATATATGTCAAATACCACTCACTCACTCACTCACTCACTGACTTATCATCGCCCAGCCCAAACCACTCGACAGAAAAATTTGAAATTTTGCATGGGCACTCTCTATAGAACGTAGACGCTCGCTAAGAAAGGATTTTTTGTTATTTCAACTTTTAAGTATTTTTAGAGGGGTTTAAAGTTTTAGTTGGTTAGAGCTGGCAAGCCTAGGCAGCATGCGTTGCTAGGACGATAAAGAACAGCTGTTACCGTACATTATCTATTTCATAGTATTATTTTTAAATGAGGTTAATTCAACTATAATAGCAGACCTTGAATTACTAGAAATAAACTGTGATTTTGTCCCTCATAGGGTTTAAGCCCTGGTGATGGTCCATCCAAGGTAATAATATCCCGGACCACTTGACACGAAAATTTGAAATTTTGCACAGACAATCCTTTTAGAATGTAAACCGTCGCTAAGAAAGGTTTTATGATATTCAAATGTTTAAGTACTTTTAGGGGGGTTTGAATTGTTAAGAAGTTCCTCATCGGCTCGGTACGCGTTATATATGTTCCTTAACGTAGGAAATCGAATGAAAACATTTTTGGTCGTATTTGTCTGTGTTTACCTAACTTTTTAAGTGGTTGTTGTATTTTTTATTTTTATTTTTTACTCCCCAACGGAAACACGGTTACCTCCACATGGCGTTTCCTGGGTAACTGTAATGTCCTTGCTGTAATAAGCTGTACAAAATTATGTAGTAGTGATAATTTTGATAATACCTTATTTAACGCGACATAAAATCTACTTATCGGCCGTGGTGTAGCACGGGTAGTCAGCTAGTCTACTATATATTTGTCAAATACCACTAACTCACTCACTCACTCACTGACCTATCATTGCCCAGCCCCAACCACTCGACAGAAAATTTTGAAATTTGTTTATGGACAATCCCTTTAGAATGTAAACACTCGCTAAGAAAGGATTTTTTGATATTCGAATTTTTAAGTATTTTTAGAGGGGTTTGAATTTTTAGTTGGTTAGAGCAGCCTAGCTTAAGCAGAATGCGTTGCTAGGACGATAACAGAACAGCTGTTATTGTATGTATCTACTTCATAGTATTGTTTTCAATTGCGGTTAATTTCAACTATGATGGCAGACCTTGAATTACTAGAAATAAACTGTGATTTTTCCCCTCATAGAGTTTACGCTATACCTGGTGATGGTACATCCAATGTAATAATATCCTGAACCCTTGCACAGCCTCCTCACCCATGTGTGTTTCCAAATGACATCTTGGAAACACAAATTTTTAAATTTTAACGTCCATTTATTATTGACAACGAATTTCTACCGGTACTGGTTAATCTGCTAATACTGTTTACCTATAGATAACGGGTTATCTCTACGTTGTCTGTTTCTTGACACTGGTCCGAAGCGCACAAATGTCTAGAAACATTATACTTTGATTACTTATCAATTGATGAATAACATATAGTATGACGGTAACCGTGCTATAATAAACGGTTATAGAGTAATTAAAGAGCATCGTAAATTTTGATGATAGGTTATTTAACGCAATAAAATAACTATTTATCTGCCGTGACGAAGAACGAGCATTCAGCTAGTATATTATAATATACAATAATAATCACGTGAATTTCGTCGCATTCTGTGATTTAGCATACTGCTTCTCCTGATTAACGATTTTCTTTTTATATCTTGTGTTTTAATGCCAAAGTTCATCCAAACGAAACTTTGCCAGCTTAGTCCGTTTTACTTCACTGCTTCACTATATATTCGCACTATAGCGGTGGGCAAACACCCGTAAGTTTAAAAGATCCTACTAAAAATACTTCAATCATCTTAAAATATTTCTATAACATCACTGCTACTGAATAGATTTAAACGAAATAATTTAATTTGTGTTAGTTCCCACTTGCTAAAGCCCTATTTATAGGAAAGCCCATTGAATGTGAAATTTTGTCCAAACGTATTCTCAATTGACATTTGTGAATGTACCCAGATATCAGGATTTATTTTTATAATTTTTTTTTTTTTGTTAGAATTTTTCTCCCCTTTTTGCTGTGAATTTTCTAAAATATACAGAGCTAATTATAATTGATTGAATTTTATGCTCTCAGTATTCTCGGGTGATAGTGGTTATTCAGGAGTGAACGTTTAGATAACCGAATATTATTATTGTGTAAGTACATACATTATTTATTTATTAAAAGTTTCGCAGAGCAATATACTCTATAACAATAAACGATGATTACATGATTACAAAATTAGTCACAAAATAAATGATGATTACATAAATGATAATAGCAGTGATTACAATAAATGATGATTTAACAATAAATGGAGATATGATGATTTGACAATAAATGATGATGACATGATTACAGAGTTCATACACATATATACATGTGCGTATATTATTGCACTATATCTATATTGTTTATATTTACATTATACATTATTATTATCTATAGACTTATAGACTATAAGTCTACATCATATAGATATAATAATGTACACTATAGCGATGGGCACTATAGATATTAATGTACACTATAGATATAATAATGTACACTGTATATACACAGATAGATATTTTATAGATATAATAATGTACACTATAAGTTGTAGTGTACATTATTATATCTATATAATTATTTTATTCATTAATATTATTATTATTACATTTATTCCTTATTATTATATATATACTTATATTACAAATTATTATTATTAATTATTCCTTATCATTATCTATATACTTATATTGCACATTATTACTACCTTTCTTGTTATTATTGTTATTGTTTTTCGCTACACAGTAATTTACCAATTAAAGTGTACTTAATGCTGCAATTTGTTCATAGCAAACAGTTTAGTTTGTGTCTGTATTGTTTATGTTCAGATTTAGTTAATGCTTGAAATAGATTGGTGTAATGTTATTCTCAAAGATAGATATATCTGCTTTTCAGATTACCTGTACAAATAATGTTAGACAGATACGTAAATAGAGGATCTTATTATGTGACGTGCCGTCACAGTTTGTTAAATATATTTGTATTTTTTTAATATGTGTATATCTTGTCTATATACTGGCTTTTATCTGTAAGTACATAAATAACAATAGTCTATACCACCTCCTCCTACACTGTTCAACACTTGAAGAAAACAGAGAAGATATTTTAAATCCATCCACTTCTGCATCCTCTCACCTTCAGGCTATTCAAAATATGTTAATATAACCACCATAGAGGAAATTAATCGGCTTTATAAATTCATTGAGACTGTCTGTAACAAGTTTCACTCTCTTAATGTGAACGAGTAGGTCCACAATATGAATAAGTTTCCATCTTTTAGTTTCAGTTTTAATTTTTTTTTTTTTTTTTTTTGTTCTATTTTGAAGCGCACATAAATTGGCATATTTTGACAATACTGTTAAATTTAAGGTAATATTAATAATTGTAAAAAACATTATAAAAATAATCTTAGTAAGTTTTAGTATAAATGTATGATTAATATAAATAACATATGTAATAAAATAAATATATGAATGATGTAAATTATTAATGTAAATATATATATGAATGATGTACATTATTATTATATATTAAGTTTAGAACTATACAAAATTTATATTGTCATTTTCTGTGAAATAGTTAAAGTATTATAGCATTTACCAGACTCAAAATGGAAAGAAAAAAGTGTCTAAAATAGATATTACTTGTACAAGATGTATTATTATTGTGTTTATAGTCAGAAATCGGCATTTTCTTTCCAGTGTTGCCCCTCCTTCTAAGAAGAAGTGCAATACAAAACCTTTGTTTGTTTATCTAAATAGTAGGTTTATATTCTCAGAGTTTGGACAAATATCATATAAGATATCATATAAGGTCATATAATAAAATATCATATTTTTTAAGATTAATTTTCTTAATATCAGACCTGTTTTCTTCATATCAAATCAATTTTGATTTAATTGGCTAGGGCAACACTTCTCTAACCAGAATATAGACTAATATGGTATAAATAAGTATATCATAAAAATGTTCTGTGTTTATCTAATCATAATTTGGACTAATATAATATAATCAAGTGCCCATGTTTCTAGTCAGAACTTTAATAATTTCAATACTTTTGTTGAGAGATAGTTTTTTATCTCTTTAGCAAAGGAAGGTTGCAATGTCGGTTATAGTATTCGTGATTATGTTACTGACGTCGATGAATTCAAAGTGCAGGATGTGAAGAGACTCAGGAAAAACGAAAATTAAGAGAAATAGACAGTTCTGTGTCCAAAACGATGCATGAGGAGGATACAAAAAGAAAAACGCGAAACTGAAGTATGGAAAAGAGGTCTACATCCCTCTTGGAGAGAGGAAGTAGTTTTTACCAGCTTAAGAATAGGACACTCAGAGCTTTCACATGATTACTTCCTGAAAGCTCTGTCCTAACGACTTGTCAATACCGTCTATATCCCTAGTGGTATTAGTAAAGGAATAAAAGCAGTTATAGGTAGGCTTTGATCTTTCGTGAAGAATATATACAATGAAATCTCAAAGAGAAGGAAGACTGAAGGCACCAAAACAAGAAACTGACAGTTTCCTAAACGAAAATACTCCACACGCTTTCTTATCGTTCGCTCTAACAAGTACAACAATCAATAAAACCATTTCTCATTTTCTAACCTTGTTTTCCTAAAATAACATTTTACTGTTAAAAAATAAATAAATAAAAACTGAGGTAAACAGAATCAAAACCCCGTTCGAAAGAGCAAAACGAACAATTTCGTCGTTCTAACCACTTATTTCTCCGATTGACATGGCCTTATCTAAAATTACATCAGAACTTTTTTTTGTGCATTCGAATTGTCACCTTCCACTTATCACAATTTCCCAACAGTTGTCGAGACATTTATAAAAATATGCGAAGATCCTATAACGACTCATGCCTGTTAATAAAACCTTTTCTTTTTAGCGCGGTTCCTCCCTCCCCCATAGGGAGGAACCCCGCTTATAAGGTTGATACAATGAAACAATCCGGAAGTGCCGACTAGAAAATTTTGTGTTTCAGAACCCATAGAGACCGAAAATGATGGTGGTTCAAATTTGTATATATATATATATATAAGTATATATTTATTTATATATATATATATATATATATATATATATATATATATATATATATATATATTTGTCTATATTTGTCTGTTCGCTCTCTAGGTCGAAGACGAATGGCCTGATTTTGATGAAATTTTGTACAAAAATCCGTCGTCCAATTTGAAAGGTCAAGTTCGTTAACCAGCGAAATCCGCCTACCGGAAGATGGCGTTTGGGGCGAAATTCGCGCAACAAAAATCGTAACGCTTACGTTTTTGAGTTCATAAGCTTCTAAGTACTCGTTTTATATGATTCCTGGGCTAGGAAAACGAATGAAACCATTTTCAAGGCGATAGCTTTAACCGTTTTCGAGAAAATTGGATAAATATTGTTTTAATACCGTTTTTGGTTTGGGTACTTAGAATCATGGGATTCAGTTGAAACATTTTCTGCATGTTCTACTTTCATCAAAACTAATATGTTGAAATTTTGGTTACGTTTGGAGTTATGGAAGGGTTAGAATAAAATATTTTATTAACAGACATAAAAAGTTTTAGTAACTTTGTTTACATTCCTTAATATCTCGAAAAAGGTTGAGAATCTTGGTAATCGGAAGAATACCATTAGAAAGCTTATTAAATGCTCTAAAAAAAAAGGTTCTAATGAAAGTTTTGATTAGGCGATGTCAATCGGAGAAATAAGAGCTTAAAACTTTAAAGTAATTGATTCGCTTATTCGAACTGTTCTCTTTGTCTGTTTTTTATTCCTTGTTATTTTTTAATTGCTTATTGTTGGATAATGTATTTGAAAATAAAACTGGTTATGTAAAATAACAAAAACAATTTATTGTAAGAAATATAGATTTCCAAGATTCCAAGACCTTGTCACTAGCGGGTCTGTTTCTACTGTAGCCGACCCTTCCAGGTAAGATTGTAAATCATGACCTTTCAAGACTTTACTACTCACAAGAATGACGTTAGTGACCTTAAGGGTTGACATGTTATTATAATAATTAATTTAAAAAAAAAAGACTGGTGGAACCAAAATAATAACTGCTTTTATTTTAGTCTTTCCAAATTAGACTAGGGATATGAACGGAACCGCGCTAAGATGATGCAGTTCCTGCGAGACGGACTTTTGTTCTTGTATATGCTCACCTCCAAACGCTACCAAAATGAAAAAATCTTTGTTTAAATAAACACCAAACTATTGATGCCATTTTCAACTGAATTACTTGTTTCTGTTTACCTTAACTAAAATTAGTTAGAAAAAACAGTTTTATCTACTTTTCTCGAAAAAAAAAAACAAAAAAACAAAAAAAAACCTCTAAGCCTTCAAACAAAAAGCTCTAAGCGAAATGAATTTTTCACAAGAATTACGATCCAAACACCATGTTTTGGTTGACGAATTCTGCAGGTTCACGAACTTTACCTTTTAAATTTGACCATTTTTAATCTTGTGAGAGAGGAAACAGTCATAAATTTTCTAAATAGTCACCGTTATTTTCGTGATCTATTGGTTCTGAAATGTGAAATTTTCAAGTGAAATAACACGAAATATCATGGGCGTTTATAATATGAGGGAGGGCTGCAGTCCTGCGTAAATCGGTAAAAATGTGTCATAAAAACCTTTAAATAATTTCACATACAATTAGTTCAGGAAAAATAATTTATTTTGGCCGTAATAGAGTACTAATTTGCTAGCTATTCCAAGTTCTAGATTGTTAGTATTCCATACCCCCGAAATGCGCTCGAACCCCCCCCCCTTGAAATTATTTTCTATATAGGCCTATGCGAAAGTCTATATATACAAAAATCACGTGTCTGTCTGTTTTTCTGTTTGTTTGTTTGTTCCTTATACAAATCCACACCGTTTGACCGATTTTGACCAAACTTGAAATAATGGTAGGTCTTGATACGAGAAATCTCCTAGGCTAGGTCAAAAAAATCTACCAGCTGTCTGTCTGTATGTTTGTCCCTTATACAAATCCACACCGTTCGTCCGATTTTGACTATACTCGGTACACAGGTAGATCCTAATCTGGAGAGTGCCATAGGCTAGATCAAAAACCTCTACCAGCTGTCTGTCTGTATGTTTGTCCCTTATACAAATCCACACCGTTCATCCGATTTTGACTAAACTCGGTACACAGGTAGATCCTAATCTGGAGAGTGCCGTAGGCTAGGTCAAAAACCTCTACCAGCTGTCTGTCTGTATGTTTGTTCCCTATAAAAATCCACACCGTTCAACCGATATTAACCTAAGTTGGAACACAGGTAGAGCTTGATACGGCGATTTTTAGACCGATTTTTACCAAACTTGGCATACATGTATGTCTTGATACGGGGGGTGTTATAGGTTAGGTCAAAGTCGTCTAGGACTCACATTTGGGAGGTCACGGGTTCCAAACAGTTATAGATTCGTGTTATTAGATTTTAATAATACTTATTTGGTTTCTAATTTATTTAGGCTTTTGTATATGCAGAAAGTAGGTGTAGCATGGCACGCCGGGTAACGGCTAGTATATTATAAAAATCAACTAAACCGCATATTTTTTTTAATATAATAATTGGATCAGTAATATGAATTATAGAAGTGGAAAACGTTTTATATTTATTGCATTAGTTGGACGAATTTTTAATCTTGCATCAATTTTAAATAATTTAACTGTTCAAGCTACATCTAGACACTAAATAACGATTCCATCTTGCTTCCATTCTTCTCCTTTCTGAGAGATAACATTATGAAAACAACTCTAGAGCCGCGGGGGAATTTATGTTGGTTTTCTCGGAGGTTAAGATCTTGTAATAATTTATGTGTATCTCGTTTGTATCTATGAGAGTTCTCTACATTTTGTTGATTTCACTGTAGATTCCTCTACAAGCATCGTCCTTAATCAGGGGGTTCATCAAGACAGATCCCCCCTTTCTACGCTAAATTGCTCCAGGAGTAAGGAATTAGAGAAACATCTCTTTCAGAAGTGTTTACACTTGTATACATCCCTTTCCCTCTGCTTTTCTGGCAAATTATGAATATTATTCATAAAGAAATATTGAATAATTATAAATTGTAAAGAAAGAATGTAAAAAGTTTGTTTTGACCTTTTTGTTTGTTAAGAACATGTTTTTAGAATGACCATTGATTTTTAACATCCAGCTTTAATTGCATTAAATTTATTTAGATAAAGTATTAGAGCTAATGAGAGTTATGCCCGGTGCACACTGAAGAAACTGGTTTTATGAAATGGGTTTCATGAAACTGGTTTCATTGAAGTGTACACACAGAATAAACTGTTTCCATCAGTTTCGTGATGGATTCTCACGACAATGCGCTTGTGTTGTGGTGGTGGCTACAAAATAATAAAATCTAAACGCAAGTATTGCTGATAAATAAAACGCAAAACAGAGATGCTGATAAATTTAAGTTTTTTTAGGACGTCGAAGCCAGTTTTTGATCGCTCATTAGAGCCAGTAGATCCACCGATGAAATCACTTAGACTAAAGTTTCATGAAGCTCTGTGTGCAACAACCTATGGTTTTAGCACTTTCCTCCGAAGGAAAGTAGCTATTGCGGTTGCACACATGACGGAATTTTTGAAAAATTTCTTCAAATCTCCATCGATCCTACCTAGTAGACACCGAAAATGACCCCCGTTAAAATTTATATATATATATATATATATATATATATATATATATGTCTCTTAACACGATAGCGGTCAGAGTTTTTGTTTTTTCTTCACCAAACGTGGTATATAGCGTTCAATTAGCAAACGATTGAACGAGTTCGTTAACCACCAAAATCGGTCCACCGGGAGGGGGGAGTTTACCCAGGACCCAAAACACTAATCTGACCATGCCAGCCGTAGTTTTTGTTATATTTCAACGAAACTCGGTATTCCTTATGTTGATCTAAAGAGAGATACGTTGTAAAAATAAACTAAATCGGTTTATTAGGAGGGGGGTTTACTCCGGACCCACATTACCAATTTGCCACTACCAGCCGTAATTTTTGTTACATTTCAACCAAACTGGGTATTCGTGATGGTAATCAACAGAGAAAAATGGGCTGTAAATAACCTAAATCGGGTTATTTGGAGGGGGGGGGGGGTTTACCCTGGACCTAGAGTACTAATATACTCATACTGGTCGTACTTTCTGCTGTATTGTAACGAAACGCGGTATACGTCATGGGCATCTCATGAGAAAGAAGTGTTGTAAAAATGAAATAAATCGGTCAAATGGAAAGGAGGGTTTACTTTAAACTCTGTTTCATTAGAATTTGCCGGCCAGACGTAAGTTCCCAAAGGCGCCGCGAGGAGCGCTATCTCCCACTACAGGGATTGTATCCTGTTCCTGCGTCAGATCAAAAGACGGAAAATGAAGTTTTTGTGTATGTATTAAGTAGTACAGTATCATGTTTAACGTAACTCTGGAAGCAAATTATTTACAAAATTAATAATTGAAGAGTTCTCTTAAGAAATGTAAATGAGCAGAACTATTCACGTTTTTATTTTATTTATATAGGTTATTTCCAGCAAATTATTCATTAATGTAGTGTACACTACAAAAATTATGAGGAAAGTGCTTAGTTATGCAGCTCCTGCGTGACGGACTTTTTTATATTACATTGTTAAAATAAAAATTATATTCTTTCTGAGATATAATATTTGGAGAATATAAAAAAGGAACCGTATATTTATAAAATTATTTTTAATGAATGAATGAATGAAAAGTTTTATTCTTATTCCGGGACAGAAGTCCCATAGGAATAATTTTGAAATTACAAAATAATTTTGAAACTTAAAAACTTATAAATGCTATCAGTATCAATATATAGTGTACAGCTTCAATATAGACTAGGGGTTGGGTAAAACTTGGAGGGATAGAAGGTGGTGGAAGAGTCGGGATTTAAAGGTTTCTAGGTTGGTAGAATGGCGGACAAACGAAGGCAAGGAATTCCATAGCGAGGTGGCACGGATGACGAATGATTTTTCGAATATTGCTGTTCGGTGGGAAGGAATATAAAGATCGGAAGGACGAGATCGGGTGTTACGGGAGTGAACCGAGGATTTAAATTTAAGAAGTTGAAAAATATAAGAAGGTCTACGGGATTGAATTACTTGGTAAAGGGCTGAGCCGAGGAAGTACTGACGACGATAAAGAGGGAATAGCCAATAGCCTGGTAGAAATGTGATATGTGGGAGTCTCTGGGGATCCCGAGGATAAAACGAATGAAACAGTTCATGAGGCGTTTGAGTTTTGCCTCGAGATCGCCAGAAAGTCCACCGTACACCAAACAACCATAGTCAAACTGGGAGAATAATAGGGAAGGTACGAGGAGTTGACGGGTCTTTGTTGGCAGGAGATGGCGGGAGAGGTTGAGCTGTTTTAGAGTTAATAATAAAAATGGAAATATTAAAAAAAAGGCGCGGGGGGGTAGAAATGGAAGGAAAGGAAAGTGCTTCCAATATCCTGCCGATTTTCCATATTTCCCTTCGACTCGGCTGGAATCTCATCGAGAAAGTGAAGATGCAAGTGGTGAGAATCTTCAATAGGCAACCATGGTAACCATTTTTGATCTATGAGTTGCGAGCAGCTTGAGTCTCATGTTTCACGAAACTAGTTTCATGAAAGCAGTTTCTTCAGTGTGCACCGGGCCAAAAGTTTCATAAAACTCTGTGTGCACCAACCAATGGTTTTCTATCTATACGTTGCAAGAGACCTGAGTTTCACGAAACCAGTTTCTTCAGTGTGCTCAGGGCCTAAAGTTTCATAAAACTCTGTGTGCACCAACCAATGGTTTTCTATCTATACGTTTCAAGCGACCTGAGTTTCACGAAACCAGTTTCTTCAGTGTGCTCAGGGCCTAAAGTTTCATAAAACTCTGTGTGCACCAACCAATGGTTTTCTATCTATACGTTTCAAGCGACCTGAGTTTCACGAAACCAGTTTCTTCAGTGTGCTCAGGGCCTAAAGTTTCATAAAACTCTGTGTGCACCAACCAATGGTTTTCTATCTATACGTTTCAAGCGACCTGAGTTTCACGAAACCAGTTTCTTCAGTGTGCTCAGGGCCTAAAGTTTCATAAAACTCTGTGTGCACCAACTAATGGTTTTCTATCTATACGTTTCAAGCGACCTGAGTTTCACGAAACCAGTTTCTTCAGTGCGCTCAGGGCCTAAAGTTTCATAAAACTCTGTGTGTACCAACCAATGGTTTTCTATCTATACGTTGCAAGCAGCTTGAGTTTCACGAAACCAGTTTCATGAAAGAAATTTCCCCCGTCCTGTCCAAAAATGCAGTTATCGGACCTTTTAATAATCGAGTTATTGAAAACCAATAACCAAATTAATTACTACATACGTACCTGTTATCGGAGACATGTTATTAGATGTGACATCTAAATCATTGTCAGTGTCCCTTTATCACACAGTCAAGTTTTTAAAACTCTAAACAAAACTGAATCCCTGTCCAAGTCGCTGTTATCATGGAGTTAAAGAAAAAGCCAATAACCAACTAAATCAGTCTTTTTAACAAAGAGTCCTTTTATCATTAGTCAAATCGCAGTTAGTTTATGGGTTTTAAATTTCAACCATATCAGAGCCCGCTGATCCTTTTTGAAGGGGAAAATAAAACTATCCGATTATGAAAATGTTAGAAGTTATTTTCCATGCACGATAGGACTGGACAGATAATAAATTCGATTGCAGAAAAAATTCTTGATCATAGGTCTCAAGGTAGATCAACGGGAAAGTAAGATATTTCTGTTTATAGCTAAAGAATCGTCTAAAAAAATTGTCATATATTCCTCATTCAACTGTGATGTTTATATATGGGTCGCTTATATTACAAGCCATTGCGAGTTTTATTGGTCATTTTTCATTGATTTAAAAATACAAAATTTAAGTGATCAGCTGAAATGTTAATATGTATCGTAAAAATAATTATTGACACAGAAAATCTCTATACGACGCTCTGCTTAAAGCGTAAAACAGTGAATCCTGAAGTTGCAGATCTAAGCGCATAGATACTCGTGGTTTATTTAGTTAAGCTAAGAGTTGTGGTTTGTGGTGTCACCGAGTTACTAGAGAGTTGGCCAGTATTTGATGTTTAGTGAATGCTTGGTGACGCAGCTTGTGTAGTATTTACATAGGCTGCTTGCTCATCCAACATCCGTTAAAGTTGACTTTAGTCTCTTTCAGCTATCATTAACGATGCTTACGTTGGAATAAAAATAGTCGTGTGAATTTTTGGTACTCTTTGTGGTAGGTAATAATACTTATTTACGCATATAAATTTTTAAAATTTCTATTCTTTTATATATAAATATATATATATATATATATATATATATATATATATATATATATATATATATATATCCTTTAACCCCCAATTGACACCGTGGGGTGAAAAATACCCCTCAGTTTGTTCTATGACGTGTTTCTTAATTTTTTGTAAATCCGAGTCTGAAGACACTGATGCTTGTTGTTTTGGGAGGTGAATCATCTCTTGATGGACCTTTAACATCTTTCGTTACCTCGGACAAACCCGTGAGATGTTCATTTTGTGACAGAAAGGATGACAGGAAGACGAAAACGGTATTCTTCTTTGTGTGGAAGGGCCATGTGCCGCGATCACCGATCACTAAAATGCGAGCATCAATAAGACAGAAAATTGTATTTTCATTAAATTCCTATTTTTTATTGATTTTGATCATTCTAGTTTATTGTTCATGAAAAATATTTTCAGTTTAGTAATATTTTTCTTTGGATAATTATTTGGTGTATGGGTGGGTTTACACTTGCTAGTTATTGCAGGAAATTTATATCAGACAGAAATTGTGACTAGTGTAAATCATGAGCAATTTATGTCTGAGATATATATTTCCATCACGAACTGTATGTGTCGACGCTTCTATACCACCAGGTGTAAACAAAGATTTTTACGAGAAGAATTTAATTTCAGAGATAAATATCTTGGCTACTAGCTGTATTGTCAACACTTCTATACCAACAGATGTAAACACTGATTATTTGCGCTTTTGGTGAATTTATCGCAAATTAGAACAAATCCAGAACTGTCCTATACATATCCATGACATAAATGTCTAGCTATTTCTGTCAGTATGTAAACCTTCAAGAGAATATCTATCCAGACATATATTTCCTGCGAGAAGTGTCGGATGTAAACGCACCATATGAACAATATGGAGTTTTAGCATGTCATATGTATTTTGTGAATTTTAATAAATATTTTCAGACTTATTACTGTTGAATTTATTTTTTGATGTTCCTGTTTTTACGGTGTCATATAAAAAAATAAAAAGCAAAATAAAAAATTGAAATTTGATTTAAACTTTTTCAAATTATGTGGTAAAATTTACCCCACGGCGTCACTACCGTAGATGTCAATGGCACTGTCAATCAAGGGTTAATATTGCCCAGGTTAGAATTGGAAACCCCATACAATTCAGAATTAAAAAAAAAAAAAAATTGTTTAAACCCTTCTGCTCAAATTCAGGAACATAAATATGCTTTAGGTCCCCTGACGAACCTATGTAATGTACGGGATAACATACAGTCTTCTTTTTCGTACAGGGCCACAGCGAACGGCAGCGGACCCTTTTTGGTAACGTTCTTTTTCAGTTTAGTCATTGCTAAAGCATATTTATGCATAAAATCTACAAGCTGACATAGCCCATAATCTCTAATACAACCATGTACCTTGTTACTAGCGTTTCTTGGTAAGCGATTTTAAAAGTTTCAGCCCTTCACATTCAAAGCGTCATAGTTGATAGCTCCGGTAACGGATTCCACTATCCTTCTCGTCCAACTCTTGCTTGGTAGTATTTCGCCTTTGTCTTCGATGAACTGTCGTCAGCAGTTAATATTTTTGCCTTGAAAGTGTCTTTATTCGATTTAACACATATCAATTCCTATAACATGTACATGGGATCCTATTAAAGCAGAACCTTATTGGTATAAGATTTTCGAGTTCAAAATTGATCCCTAGTTTCAGGGAAAGTAGGTATTTCATGCCCACTTTTATGGTAACGTTGCCTTTTTTGTAGATTGTAGAGCGCGAAAAGAAAATAATATATACAATTTTGGAGGAACAGTTTTTAGAAATCTATGATGAATGTTTCATTTGGTCGATGCCATAAACGAGTTTTTCCTCCGATATTGGCAGTAAAGACGTTAAAAATCAATTGATGTTTGTTGGTTGTCATTTTCCGTAAAATAAGTTACCGTTAAAGGGATTATAGGATATTTATGTAAAAATCGAATTTTCCCCAGACAGAAACAAAGCATCTGATCGGGCTCAATGAAGAACATAATGAACAAAGGCTTACCTTGATGCTGCTAAAACCATAAGATTGATTGAAGAGTAATAGGATTGAGGTTCAGAGGATTAAGGTTGACCGTATTTACTACAAATCAACAGCAGGATAAGCAATGTTGAGTTCCGCCTGGAGGAAGACTTCCTCGTCCTCCTCGATAGTCCTCGGCTGTATGGATTGGGCTTGGGATTAGCTTATTGACACAAAATTAACCTCTTGAATACAATAAATTGTGGGAATTGGTCCCATTTCATGGGTGTAAATATCATTATAACAAATCTAAGAAAAGAACTTCACAAGAAATTTATTAAACATTGGTAAAATATCGATCAGAATCATCTGTTTAAGAGATGTTGTGAATTCTATCTTTTCTGTAGAAACGCTGACGAATAACTGGTGCAATTATTTTTCAAACATCCAATATCTAATCAATAATCCTCTCCACTGTTACTTGTTCGCTTGATAACAAAATTACTGTAACTGAGTGTGTATTATCGGTCCATTGCAGAAAACAGGCAGTTAGTCAATTCCTAGCATATATAAAGAAATTAAACGAAATAAGTGATATCTAGATAAGAAACGGTATATAAAAAATTGTAGCCCTAATGAGAGAGATGGTGTATTACTGTTCCCTTTAGTGTAATCTTGAGAAGCATAGCCATCCTCTCTCCTTCCATTATCTGCATAACGGGATCCTTGTTCTTCTTAGGGTCTTAGCAATCCTATTTAAGGAGATGCAATAGAACCAGCTCATGAAACAGAGGAAATTAGAAGAGAGTACAACGATAAAACCTTCCAGGACTAACCTATTTCCAAGGAAAACCTTTTAAGGAATGCTAAATCCTCAAAGATCCGTCTTCCTTAGCTTCTTATTACATTTTACTCTTAATTCCATTTAACTCTTAAACCTTCTTTTCCTCTCAAAATTAGGCCATGAAAGTATTACTCGTTTACGCTTTATCGCAATAGTGACCTATAATCGTGTCAACATTTCTTAAATAATGCGACATAATGAAGGATAAGAAATTAAAGAAGCCAACCCACATATTCCAAACGTTAATTTTTATTTAGGGATAACTAAATTGGAATATTATTTGTTTTTGAACGGAAATACAGTGAACAATATTGAAATGGTTTTGTAGAGACTTTAATTCATCGGCACTTCATCCCACTAGTGAAACATGGCCACCAAAATCAGCTTCGGCCAGTTGTCACGGTCTTGTGCTGCCACTTCGAGTAGGCTGCGGGCATCGGCGGCTACTCCATATTGCCATCTCAACTTGTCTGTTTCCATGTACTCTCTCGGAAATTATTTTTAGAGGCATGTCTTGTGTTTATAATTACATGTTCACTAGGTGCCCTGCCCAACGGATACGTCAACATTTGATGTACTTTGATGGCAGCCTCCCTAAGTAGTCCCCCTGGTTTGTCCTACGTATCTAGATCCCTTGGTCAAGAACACTCTCAAATATGCGTCTTTCTAAATAGAAGATGCTTAATTCGTCTTGCTTCGTTATTGTCCATCTTTCTGAGCCATACCTGGGGATGTCTTTGTGGATCTTGTAAGAGTGTCTCCTCTTAGTTGCCATTATCAAAAGGGACGAAACAGCCCAATCACTTAAACTGTCTCATTTTCCGAAGGAGTATGGACTTATGGTGACAGTTTAGTACCATATACTTAGTTTGAGTCCTATTCTAGGAGCATCCTCCTTAAAAGAAGAAAGGCCTCTTCTACTGCATTCAGGGACCTACTCACTATATCCTGATCATCTATCCCAATATGTGAGTGATTCTGGTAAAAACGTTTGCCTGCGTCTGTTATCCTGCAAGCTAGAACTGAGGAATGCTTGAAAGGGTAGAACACCACTCATCACTGAAGGCATGGTAGGGGTTTTCCTTGGAATACCTGAGGTTTGTGGGCTATTGGGTTTCACGGCAATTTCTTACAATACGAAATGTTGGCTTGGCACACTCAGTGCGCCAGCGCGACTAGTGGAGGGCTAATAAACCTAAGTAACAAATTATTTTCTACTGGATATTTCAATAGTACTTTGGATTAGATATTCATAGAATTCTATAATTGTTTACATCCCCTGAGTCATTAAGAAGTAATACCTTATGAAGGTATGCAGACTCATAACAAGACAGATTTAAAGTCTGTACAAGGCGTTTAATATATCTTTAGGCATCCTATGCGTGTGCCCATGAACAACAAACCCCTGAACACATCTGCAGTCATGTTCGCTCTTGTTGACTATCCACCGAGACACTGATATACCCTTTGTCCATGATTTAACCAAATCCCGGATCCTAAATTATTTCTCTAAACTCCCAGCCCACCCCAATCCTCTTGGCAGATCCCTCTCTTCCAATGTTATTCCTGATAATCCTTCTCGCCGCCTCCGCCGCCATTGGCCACGAGACAACTTATCGCAAGAAATAGTATAAATATTGTAAATAAATTTTATTTAAATTTTAACGTCCATTTATTATTAACTACGAATTTTAGGACGGGTTATCTATAGGTTAGCACCCTTTTCTAGCCAGGATAGAGGTGATGCCTTTTCTTTTTTCGAAATAAAAGCCACCACACCTAGTGGGAATCGAAGCACTTTGGCACGGAGTGTTAAGTGCTCACGCCTTAACCCTCACGGCTACCGGGTCTCCATATTGTAAGTAGTGTGTATAGTTAAACCAACTTTGCATTAAAATAAGATAAGACCATAAAAGTAATTGGGAGTAGCAGTAATGCCTGCCTTCTCCCGCCATCTCATCCAGTGTGTTGCAATTGTATGAAAAAATCTACTTATTGTACATATTTGTATAGTTTGTAAATCATCGATAAAAAAAAAATGTTCGCTGTTGGATGAGAATAGACAGCGGATCCAGCAAGCCCAACATATTTGGCTATTTAACTAAAGGGAAACCTAGAAAATCTTGAGAGGACTGGCCACTTTGTGCTGGTCACTCCTGATCAAATAAAGTACGCAGAAGACGAATTTATTTCTTATTCCAGGTCGCTTTTTTTTAAAAATAAAAATAAATCAGCTATCATGGAATTTACGAACCATGCTTAATGTATTATATCTCTGAATATGGAAACATTAGCTGCTAAATGCGCTTAGAACTCATAATAATAACAATTTGGAGTTCCAATTTTCATTTCTTCTATTACACGGCCTATTTCTAATCTTGTTTTGAAAATACTTCTATCAAAGAGCACAGAAAGATTGTAAAAGTTTCTGCTAGAAGCTATAGATTTTCCCTCCAATTAAAACGCTTGACTAAGAGAGAACTAATTTAACAAGCTCAGGTTTTCAATCGCCCATTCAAATCAAAGGCTTTCAAGCCGCTCAGATTGCTTTCTGCAATTGAAAACCAGCCATTATATACCGCAATGGCAAGTGTATTGTGCGAGTTTATGGAAAAAATAAATTTTCTTCCCCAATAGGAGGGTCCTCCAAAGAAATAGTATTATTCTTTTCAAGCATCTGGGACAAACATCATAATGTTAAAACACATATGTCGCACTGATGTTATTTTTTTATGAGCATCAGCTTATTACATATACATCCTCTTATACAATCATGCGATATTTCATATACGCCTAATTATAATTTTAAAATAGAAGTATCCAAAAATAAAATAAAACAAAACCACATATATAGAACACTGGATAAAAGAGATTATTATTTATCACGCCACGCCATTGCACGCCTAGGAAAACGTTAGCAGTTAAAAAAAAAATATTATGTTAGAGTTTTAATTATTGCTTCAATATGTTGGCTATCATCAAGTTCGGTAAGTCCATAAAAAAAGAAAAAAAAAGATCAGTCCCGTAACAGGCCACGAGGGCCCTGAGGGGCAGATACTATAGAGATACCTGATTCATGACCATACTGCACACTAGGGAGATAGTGTGGTCAGTACTAAGCTCCGGCCGCCTGATTTTCCAAGGCCGCTAGAGTCATTAGTACCAAGATAACCATTAATAAATTAATTATTAATAATAAGGCTGGGTTGGCCTAGGGACGGTCAGGGAGGCCGGATTCAACCCATGAACGAAGACACTAGAAGAAAAAAATGTATTATTCGCCCCCTCGGGCAGGACCATAGGTCTGTATAAATGTTCTCCTCATCTGCAGTTTGTCAGTATATGTTTTATTGTGAGTGTTTACTTACACATTTCACAAATAGTTGTTCCCTGTTTAGCCCTTTCCGTACGCAAAAGGCCTCTACGAGATGTGTTCTGCTGTACGGGATACTAGCACCCGGCACTGGTCCCCCTGTACGGGATACTCGCACCCGGCACTGGTCCCCCTGCACGGGATACTTTTCCCTCTCTCGGTCACAGCGCTTCAACTTCAAGCGATCTCCTCGCCGTACTTAAACTCGTCTTTTATCATTTTCATTTTCATTATGCTTTTGCAATGATTATTAATTTTTATTTAAGTTGAATATGTTTGGCGTTTAAATAATTATTTTATGTTGAAAAACTTAACAATAAAAAACACAGGTTTTCTAAGTTTAAAAAAACACACTTATGAGATCTTAATACTTTGGTACTAAAAGTGAACTGATTTTGCAAATAAATGCTGTTAGGAATGTACAGAAGTATAAAAACAAACGGTAATTTGACGTGAGTTGACCGGGTAAATAAGCGGAGAAGGCAACGAGTTGTAATATGTCGATATAGAACGACCAAAAACTTCATTCAACTGCCATCTAGTAATAAGCAGAAATACTAGAAGTACAATACGGTAACGCTAGATAGCGCTGAAGTCGAGAAATGAGAAGATAAGGAATGCGAGAGATACGCCGAGCTCTCGACTGCTGTACAAGTCCACGGTACGTGGGTCCCGTCTTCCTTCGACTTCTACTCAAGTCCACGGTATGTGGGTCCCGGCAGCTCTCGACTGCTGGAGCAGTCCACGCTACGGAAAGGGTTAGTCTTATGGTGTCCGTGAGTAAGCAGCATATGTCCAATACGGAGTCGAGTCAGTACGACTTCTTCTCTCCGTGTAACTCTGCTGCTAGATGGTCATTCCGCCAGTGTGCGTTTGATCTGTCTTAGTTAGTTGCCACATGTAACAGTCCAAGAATCTTGCCACTGGGTGAGTATTAGGGTGGAGTCTTGGTTAATCATATCTTGGTAAGTAACGTCGCCTTCAGTAATGTCTGGATGTGTAGTGGCTGTTCGTCTACGTCAGTACTTGGTTCAATATCCTTATGTCATGGTAGCTTATTAACGCTACGCGTATTTCAAACTGTGTAAATGTGTCAAATTTGGAGCCAAATGAGCCGAAAAAATGTAGTTGTCAATGTACGTGAGTTGTACATATTTCTTAAAGAGTTTATTCAGCTTAAAGAATCTGAGTACAAAACATTTTCATCTTGGGCTGAGTTAACACTTAAATGTCAAGCGTGTTCGGTGTCCTTTTCCTACTATGACGGCAGTACAGCCAAGGTGTTGAAAAAGAAAAAGATAACTCCCTTAGAAATTGACCATTTATCAAACTTCTTTGGTATTTCCCGATTATTCCGAAACATATTTATCTTAGAACAGAGTGATCTATTCCCGACCATTGTTAATTAAACCCCGTCAGTTTGTGTGATTTCTTACAGTATTATACCCATCTCGACCCAATTAAGGCCAGCGAGAGCGGGTTATCGGCCGGCCAAGGTGCTTGTAATCTTGACCTAAGTACAAGGCTCAAGCATCGGTGTGTAGTTTCCATAATCAAACCATACGAAGATAAGTAAAGTTGACAACTACATTACCAACTACATTGGACCCGTATTTCCCCCGATCCGATCCAACCGATTTCGTTTGACCGGAAGCGGCCGACGTGAGTGCCTACATTGGTCCCGACCCGATCCGATCCGATTTAGTCATAGCTCGTCAGTAATGACCTCGTAGTGAATTGAAATTGAGTGATTAATTTAAGAAATACCGTCCAATAAGCATAGAAACCTACGATTAGGATGAATGTTAGAGGTATGAGGGAGGAGTTGAGAGGCCAATCAATCTTCTGGAAGTATACCAGTCCCACAAAAATTAATTTGAATATAAAAGTTAATTTTTAACTGTTACACTGCGATAAGAGAACCATTAGTATTCATTTTTTAAATTATTTATAAGAAAGGTAGCTAGAAGGTTATAAACATTGGATGGTTACATACACCTTTCCAAGTAATTTGATAAACGAGGAAAGCAAAGAAACAAAAATGCCAATTGACAAATTTGTTCTAAATTTTATTAGCCTTTATCTTTTAAAAAATGCAATGAAATCGGTTTTGATGTAGAGGCTGTTGACCTTTTTGAAATACAATATGTGGTTTGGTGCCATTTTGCTTCGTCGGTCCAAAATCAGTCTAGAAACATACAAGTTTGAACGGGCGCGAATTGGTGGCAATCGGATCGGATCGACCCGCCTCAGGTCGGGACAAATTTAGGCACCTCCATTCAGATGCATGTGATTGTTTTTCTTCCGACATTCTTATTTTCACTTTGTATTCTCAAACGGCTTGCTTCCGATTTACTGAACCTTCTGTATATTCTCGCCAAGGAAGTCAGAGGCCTATTTGCCCCGCCGCTAAACCCTTTCCGTACCGTGGACTGCTCCAGCAGTCGAGAGCGGTCGGGACCCATATACCGTGGACTTGTGTAGAAGTCGAAGGAAGACGGGACCTACGTACTTGTACAGCAGTCGAGAGCTCGGCGTATCTTTCGCATTCTTTATCTTCTCGTTTCTCGACTTTAGAGCTATCTAGCGTTACCGTATTGTACTTCTAGTATTCCTGCATATTACTAGAAGTTTTTGGTCGTTTTCAGTCGAATTAGAACTCGTTGCCTTCTCCGCCCAGTTACCCTGTCAACCCTAGTCAAATTACCGTTTGTTTTTATACTTCTGTACATTCCTAACAGCATTTATTTGCAAAATCAGTTAACTTTTAGTCCTGAAGTTATGATCTTATATTCGTGTTTTGTTAAATTTAGAAAAACTGTTTTTTTTTTGTTATTGCGTGTCCTCCATTTTTTTTTAAAAAAATTAATATTTAATTAAAATGTTTAATATATTACATATTTAAATAAATAATTCATTAAATTAACTGTAAATATTTATAATTATGCTTTTGTTTTTATAACTAAATTTTATACATAAAAAAAAACATTTAATTCCGTCGGTGTACAAAGTCACGGATCAAAAAATGAAGATGGAAAATTTATTTGCCGTAGTTATTGAGTATTTAATTCCCTTGCTTATTATTCATAAAAGAAAGAGCAAATGGTAACTGAAAAAAAACCTTCTTATTTTTACTCGTATATATAATATAGCTTTTTTATTACTTATTTTTAAAGAAAGTTATTCAACTTAAAATAATTGTTTAAATAACAAACTAATTCAGCATAAATAAAAATTAATAATCATTGTAAACAAAATAAAAATCAAAATTATAAAAGACGAGTTTAAGTACGGCGAGGAGATCGCTGAAAGACGAGGCGCAGTGATAGAGAGTGGGAAAAGAATCCCGTACAGGGGGACCAACGCCGGGTTCTAGTATCCCGGACAGCAGAACACACTCCTTGCGACTCTTTGCGTACGGAAAGGGTTAAGAGTGGCTAATGCAAATCTTGCAAGATTCAAGAGAGGCTAAGTGTCGATAATAAATTCTGAACTCCATTCTGATAAAAAAAGAAAATATACTTGGAAAGAGAAGAGAGAGTAAAGTTCATTAGAAGAGCCGCCATTACCACGGCATTAGAGGAAGAGGGAGAAAGCAAAAAGTCATTTAGGGTAATAGGAATGTATGTTTGTTGCCCAATCACCCCAGAGCTTACTATCTTCTTCGTTTTACGAGTTCCTCTTTTCTCTCTTCTAGAGCAGCCAAAGCCTTTTCTAGCTAGTCACAGCGGTAATTATAAACTACAAAGTACTCTTCTTCGGAAGGTTGTCATTTAAATTACTTATATACTCGCAAGATTTTAATTAAAGGCGAACAGACGTAATGAATATCTATGTCAGGAGCAGTTCTATCCATCAAGTAGGTATGATTATGCTTACAGGAAAGCCATTAAACGTTTACTGAAACACAGATTCTATCGACTGAGTCGGCTTCCATTTTCTTACAATATTGATTGATGGATTGAAATCTTTCTCCTTTCAAATCTAAAGAGACAACGTTAAAATATATTGTCTTCTTTACAAGAAAAAAGAAAAAGTTACAAGACTACTCGCGTGGGTCAGACATTCCTCTGAGTATCAAATATCTGTATGTTTTCATGCCATTTGTTCAAAATCTAATTTATTTGACTAAAATTTAAAAAAAAAAAAAAAAAAAAAAAAAAAAAAAAAAAAAAAAAAAAAAAAAACTTAACTTAATCTAATTAAAAAAAATTAACTTAATAATCATGTTTACATTTCAAACGATATACATGAAAACAACCGATATTTAGCTAAATTTCGCACCCAAATAATTATTAATCCCATCTCGTCTGATTTAACAATTAATTTGCTCGCCGATAAACAACTCTACCAAGTTACAGGTCCATTGTACAGTAGGGCACCAGTAACCAAGCGCATTCGTAACTATGTAAAGCTACTAACGCCAGACAGAAACCTGTTAATAATTAACGAAATATTAAATCAGGTAGTAACAATTTCAGGAGAATTGTCCGAAGTATTTAGAATAATTTAGAGCTAAGCATGCAATTAACTAGTTCAATAAAGGGATTTATAGGAAAATGTAATTAACTGGTAAAATCTAATCATTTGAACATAATGTGATGTATTATTGTATTGCCATTAGTTTGTTGGTAAAATGTGCTAAATAATTGATAGAAATCATTTGATATGTGTATCCAGTGTAAAATAAAGCTTTAACGGAAAATTCGTTGATATATATATATATATATATATATATATATATATATATATATATATATATATATATATATATATATATCGACTATAATTCCTTAACATTTAAATGTCCTCTTTTTGATCCACATTAAACATCTGGAACCATTTTTGACCTCTAAGCCTCTTTTAACCCCTTGAAGAGATTCTGAGCACCCAAACAAAATAATATCAGGACATTCCTGAAGTAATGTTGGTTTACAATGGTCGACTGTTACAAGAGGATTTTCTTCTACAGTAGCTGGGAGGGGTTGGTCGTCAAGCTCTGTTGGTCGACCTGTACGAGGTTGTTGGTCGACCTGTACGAGGCCTTCATGCTTGCGGTTTCCTGCAATAAATCCACCGCTGCACTCTTGTCGGGCCCTAATGATATTTTTGACATATATTTCTACAAGTCTTCGGTAAGTAATCAAATTCTCAAAGTATAACATAGCGTAAGTAGTTTCTTGGGAGATCCATTTCAAATCAAATTTCAGCATAGAATAAATAGATTTCACCAGCCAGAACATGATAAAGAGAAGTGTATCTAATGCTACAATAAACGAAAAAAAAAAATTTGAAAAGGAGGAAACATAAACAGACAGAATGACCTGATTTTTAGCAACACTACTTCCACTTTTCTCAAAACCAGTTACAAATATTCCTTTAAAAATTGTTTAATTCGGTTCCTTACAATATAAAACATATTAAAATTGTATCTGCTAGCCAATTTACTCCAAAACGTAAGCAATTTCACATAAAAACAATTTCCGTCAGATGGAATCTGCTTGTTTCATGCATTTATCCTTCTAGCAACATGTAGTAATTTTTCACAAATCTCCATTTTCACAAACATCTGACCATTTTTGCTAGAGAGTGAACAGACATTTTTTCAGAATTATTTTCGTGATCCATGAGTTCTAAAACCGTTCTTCGTCATAAGCGGGATTCCTCCCTTCGGAGGGCTCTAAAATAATAGGATACATTAAAGTAAATCATTTGATCCAATTTCTTTCGTCTGAACAATCAGAAACTATCTCAAAATTCCCAAAAGTGACAATTATACCACAACTATTTGTGTGTCCTTTAATCCAAACTTGACGATAGAATTCACAGCAATAGGTTGCATTGAAAAGTCGTTGCACGTTTCAACAAAGCGGTCTTCCTAAAAGGCCCCCGTTGAAATGCTGAACACGTAGAGCCATCATCACCGACAGGCCTTGTCATCATGATGCTTTGTCATAACTGGCGCGTTAACCCCTTAGTTATATTTCCAGGGCAAGTGGTCATCAACATAATACAACCTTCATTAAGAGCTAATAGCATAATTAATTAATTTTCATATCTTGCTTTCAAAATGGCAGCCGTCTTTAAGAGGATAAACAGGAACTCTGAGAATTAATGATAATAGAAAATGTGTATGTGCCTATACGTGTATGCATATTCTTGTTGTTGACTCATAATATTTGTAAATAGTTTTAAGTTCTTTGGAGGCTTGTAGTATCGCAGTATTATGCCTACATCTTGTAAGGGATAGATGGGACGAGATGTCTTCCTAACAAGAAACGCCCCTGAAGAGGTGAAAAAAAAAAGATGAAACATGATCTATGAAATATACGCTTTCGACCAATATATATCATTATGTATGGCGGGTCTTGTTTAGAACAGGCCCGCCAGTGATTTTATAATGATATTTAGTAACTGTTACTATGTAATTTGATACCATCGATACAGAAATAAAAACACATGTTTAAATACTATTTAATTTAGTATTGTTTGTGTATTTGCGGTTATAAAAGTATTAAAATATGAATATTTTTGATGTTTACGATTTATACAAAGAAGAGCAACGAGCCAGGATTTTCTTTGTCGAAAGAGGAATTCTACCCAAGGAAAGATATTGTAAAAAAGGCCACATTATGATATTTTACGAAGAAAGGAAAAAATATAGATGGAACAAAAGAGAATGTCGGTTTGAATGTGGCGTGTATAAGGGTACGTGGCTATGTGACAGCAAGTTACCGTGGCGTGTATAAGGGTACGTGGCTATGTGACAGCAAGTTACCGTGGCGTGTATAAGGGTACGTGGCTATGTGACAGCAAGTTACCGTGGCGTGTATAAGGGTACGTGGCTATGTGACAGCAAGTTACCGTGGCGTGTATAAGGGTACGTGGCTATGTGACAGCAAGTTACCGTGGCGTGTATAAGGGTACGTGGCTATGTGACAGCAAGTTACCGTGGCGTGTATAAGGGTACGTGGCTATGTGACAGCAAGTTACCGTTAAGTAAAGCCATTTTATTCATTTACTCATGGGCAGAGGAGTATAAGACGTTTAAATTTTGTGTTTATTAAATAAATCATATGTTCCTTTAACCCATATTTTTTTTATTTACCAATAAGTAACTGTTACTAGATAAAATCACTGGCGAGCCTGTTCTAAGCAAGACCCTGTATGGCATATGAATAAAGCCATTTTCAAGGCAATATCTCTAACCGGGGTCTCCCGTGGTCTAGTGGCTAGCGCGCTGGATTCATAAGCGGGAGATGGTGGGTTCGATCCCCACCGGCGCCAGAAATTTTCTCAAATCAGGGCTCGCTGAGAAAATTCCTGGCTGCACCCTGGATGTCGGCGCTAATAGCCACGACACGATTTGTTGATGCGCCGTAAAAAAAAAAAAAAAAAAAAAAAAAAAAAAAAAAAAAAAAAAAAAAAAATCTCTAACCGTTTGAAAGAAAAGTGGATAAACCTAGTATTTCAAACTAGTTATAACATTTTAGTTTGGGTATTCAAAAAATATTGATTCTGTTGAAAGTTGATAAATATCCAGACGTTTGATATCCAGGCGCATGGTAGTACGCTAGGCCAAGTTCCGGCATAAGTATTAGAGCCGATTTTTACCCTCTCATAACTTAAATGAAACAGTTAAAGATAAACTTCTGAAATTTTACTAAAGGTATTATACTACGAGATGCGAGTAACGTTAAGAAATTCCATAATTCTACATTGAAGCGTTTCTGAGATATAGGTGATGGAAAATCGGAATTTATGTATTTATATAGATTTATTTATTATTTTTTAACATTATAACTACCCCTTTTCTTTCGTTTAAAAAAATAATATCAAGTTTCGAATAATTTTAACAATGAAAACTTGACTAGAAGGTAGTACTATCGAGGAAATGGGTCAAACATGAGTCTAGCATCTCCTGTCAAATGTGTAGTCAAATGACTTCATCAGAGTGTGATTGTCATCGGATGAACATAAGAGGAACTTTGAGCATGCTGGTTTTGACAAAGGCTGCCATGTTATCTAATGGAGTTTGGAATCACCAGTGAGAATGTTGTATTGGAGGACCACAAACCTAAGTTATATCTTATAAAGCCTGAATCAATGTTGGCTCAAGAATTAATTGAAATCGTAACTCTGTTGTATTTAATATATAATTGTAAAGAATACGAAAGAATACCAGAATTGCCGTAAAACAAAATTAACGGTTATACAATAGGATCAAAAATAAATATTTAAACACTAGTCATTTCCGGATCCCTACAAGTGGGATTCCTTGATTTATTTGTTTCGTAACCTCAACAAACTGTAAAATTACAAACTTTATTACAGAAATATATGTTCCAATTATATAGAATTTTCATAATTTTATCTTGAAGTCAAAAGACTTAAAATATTATGATATGTTTTAAACAATCACTCTGCAGTGTCATGGCAAAAATAATTCAAAATAATGATTACATTTGATATTTCCTTCTGCATAATGAATAATTTTTCATTTATGGTTCAGCGATTTAATGAATAACATAACTTTTTATTTTTATTCATTATTTAATAACAAACATTTAATCAATAAAAAATTTTATTGAATAAAAATGATTAATTGAATGGAAAATTATTATTGAATGAAAGTTATTTGTTCAAATGATTTTTTTTTTTTAATTAAATTGATTTATTTGACTGAAATGTTTCGATAAAAATACAAGTGATTTCTTTCAACAATCTTTTGTAATAAAAATTACTACTTTCATTAAAATTGTTTTTACTTTTATTTAAATTTTAACGTCCATTTATTATTAACTACAAATTTTAGGACGGGTTATCTATAGGTTACCACCCTTTTCTAGCCAGGATAGGGTTGATGCCTTTTCTTTTTTCGAAAGAAAAGCCACCGCCCCTAGTGGGAATCGAACCCACGACCTTTGGCACGGAGTGTTAAGTGCTCACGCCTTAACCCTCACGGCTACCGGGTCTCCATTTTACTTTTAATGAAAATTATTTATTTAAGTGATAATTTTTACTGACTTTTGAAAAAATTTCAGTTTGTTTTTCCGTGAACCACATTATTTTAAATGTATAAAAATAATGAATGAAGAATGACAAATAATTAATTATTCATTAAAAAAGCATTAAATGAATAACTGAATAAATTTGTATTCAATAAAAATATTGAATAATGAGCCAACCCTGTTATTCATTGAATAAAAAATTAATCGGAGGATGAATAACTTAATAAATGAATAAATTCTTATTTAATCAAAATTTATTTAAATATTGAATAAAAAAATGTATTGAATAATGCCCTTCTCTTCCACAAATGAGTATTCAAATTTATTAAATATGATTATTAATCAGAAGTGCTTATAAGGGGAGTATACTGCGATGGGGACACCGATCTGGACCATTTTTTTTTCTCGTGATTCTACGTCAAAAAATAGTCGACACGTGTCCGTGCGTAATAAAATAAAATATGTTGAAAGTGCTTTATTTTTTATATCGAGATTAGAAAATTATATCGACCTGATTCTTTCACCAATTCATTTGTTTTATAGAGTAGATTAAAGGAAAAATATAATTCATAAACAATAATTTACATTTCGTCAAATATATTCAAAAATATTCTTACGTTTTCAAGTAAACTAGAATTATACATTTTTAAACACCAAAAATAGTAGCAGATTTAAAATCAGCACCCCAAAGAACCCTAATGTGGTGAATATCATTGAAAACAAAACATAGTGGTTTTTCCCAGTCTGGAATTAAAAATTTGTAAGCGAAAAAGTAATGTAATTTTACGTCATTGAAATCTTTCAAAAGAAGGAAGACTCCTTTTTCTAAGCATATAAATCACTATTGTATTATCTCAAAAGGTTCTTGCAAAAACTGGTTCTCAAAATAAAAATAAATTGTAAACTTTTTTGCATATAACGTCAATTCCAGAACACGTAGAGACACCCCGATTAGAAGGGAATGTGTCACATTAGGGCCTTTATCGACCCTCTAAGTTTCGTTTGAATCGGGTAAATATTCTTTGAAATATGGCCGGATTGTTGAATCTTTAACAAAATTTTAAGGGCCCCCCAAGCGAAATTTGAAATACATTTTTTTTTATTTTTGTAATATTCCTAAAATTTGAATTTTGGGGGTTTTCAATGTGCTAAAAACTAATCTCACATCCGTTTTTAAATCAAAAATTTTGTTATAATCGATAACTTTTTAAATGTTTCGTTTTTGCATATTGAAAAACCCCTAAATTCAAATGTTGGGAATATTACAAAAAATAAAAAAAATGTCTTTTAAATTTCGCTTGGGGGACCCTTAAAATTTTGTTAAAGATTCAACAATCCGGCCATATTTCAAAGAATATTTACCCGATCCAAACCAAACTTGGAGGGTCGATAAAGGCCCTAATGTGACACATTCCCTTCTAATCGGGGTGTTTCTACGTTTTCTGGAATTGACGTTATATGCAAAAAAGTTTACATTTTATTTTTATTTTGAGAACCATTTTTTGAAAGAACCTCTTGAGATAATACAATAGTCATTTATATGGTTAGAAAAAGGAGTCTTTCTTCTTTTGAAAGATTTCAATGACGTAAAAATCGGATTATCTGAAGGGGAGATATTGAATTTCAAAACGTCACATTACTTTTTCGCTTACAAATTTTGAGTTCCAGACGGCGAAAAACCATTATTTTTTGTTTTCAATGATATTCACCACATTAGGGTCTCTTGGGGTGCTGATTTTAAATATGCTACTATTTTTGGTGTATAAAAATGTATAATTCTAGTTTACTTGAAAACGTAAGAATATTTTTGAATTTATTTGACGAAATGTAAATTATTGTTGTTCATCAATTATATTTTTCCTTTAATCTACTCTATAAAACAAATGAATTGGTGAAAGAATCATGTCGATATCATTTTCTAAACTCGATATAAAAAATAAAGCACTTTTAACCTATTTTATTTTAATTCCCGGCTCCTAAGGCGCATTGGATGGAACGCTCGGACACATGTCGACTATTTTTTGATGTAGAATCACCAGAAAAAAATTGGTCCAGATCGGTGACCCCATCGCTGTATACTCCCCTTGTTAGTTAATAATAAAATATCAAAAGAACCTCCAATAATTATATAGCTATAGCCCTGCAACATTTCCTTTCACCAATTTCCTGAAAACTAAGAAAATTTTAGTTTGACAGTCGATTTATATATACATTTTTAATATTGTTTGAACCCAAAAAAACAATATATATATATATATATATATATATATATATATATATATATATATATATATATATATATTTCTTTTTTTGTACAAACAACAAAAAGTGTGTATTGTGTAAAATAAACACTTCATAAAGAAAAACATGCCTCATCCCCTTCTATAAATGTTACTTTTAAAAATATACGTTGACAACTTTGTTCCCCGCTTCCTCACCGGGGGGTGATTTTAATGCAAAACACCCCATGTGGGGAAGCCGTTCAGCTAACTCCCGTGGCAGAATCCTTTACGATATCCTTAACTCCCAAAATTATCGCCCAATATCTCCCAACACGCCAACATACTGGCCAACTGACACATCCCGCAGCCCAGACCTAGTCGATTTCTTCATCTCGTCTGGCTTGGGAGATATAGCGACTTCTGTTGATTCGCTCCTCGACCTATCGTCGGGCCAATCTGCGATCCTTCTAACCCTCTTCTCCACCCCTGTACCCCGTCCTTTACAACCAACCCTTACACCCGGTCCCATCAACTGGCAATCATTTCAGCTCAACCTACAGCGCTCCATAGACCTAACCGTTTCCCTAAAAACCCCAACAGACCTAGACAAAGCCACTGAATCGTTTACTAATGCCATTCAGGACAGTGCCCGCAATTAATGCCGACCAAGAACAGGTTTCCCTCCTCCACCCAAAATGCAACTCCCAACCCACATCCAAGAACTCCTTGAAGCGACGAGCCAGGGCTTTATGGCAAAGATCCTGTTATCCCTCGGACAGAAACGCATACAACAGACTGACACGCCAACTGAAATCTTCCCTATCCCAATTCCGCTCAGAATCCTTTAACGAATACCTTTCATCCCTCTCTAAACAAGACTGTTCTTTGTGGACAGTCACTCGTAAAATCCTAAAGTTCCACTCAATCCCTTCCCCTCTCAAACGCAACGTGGGACCTGGGCCAGAAGTGATGAAAAAAGGCGCTCCTCCTGTCCACACACCTAACCACAGTATTTTCCCCTAATCCTCAAATGAGCCCTTCCCATGATGCAGATATCGAAGATTACCTGAATTCTCCTTTACTTTTGTCCTTCCCTCCCGAAGCTTTCCATCCATCCGAAGTTAAATACATCATCAAACACCTGCCTAGGAAATCTCCCGGTTATGATCTTATCACCTCCACAATACTCAAAAACCTCCCACAGAAGGCCATTATATTCCTTACTTACCTGTATAACTCAATCCTAAGAACAACCCATTTCCCGAATCCCTGGAAACACTCAGTCGTCATCGTTATCCCCAAACCCTTCAAACCTCCAGATTGCCCTTCTTCCTATCGGCCCATCAGCCTTTTCCCATTAATGTCCAAAATATTCGAAAAACTCCTGTACCAAAGAATCCTCCCTCTCATAGAATCCTCGAATACAATTCCCAACCATCAATTTGTTTTCCGCTTCCAGCATTCAACAATACAACAGTACTTACGAGTCGTAGACTCAATTTCCTCCTCGCTTGAACGTAAGAGTTTTTGCACGAGTGCCTTTCTCGACGTTGCTCAAGTATTCCATCGGGTTTGGCACCCGGGATTACTTTACAAAGTAAAGCTTATACTTCCACACACCTATTTCCTTATCCTCAAATCCTACCTGTCAAACAGATTCTTCCAAGTCAAATATGGTACAACTCTTTCCCCGACCTGCCCCATAAATGCTGGAGTCCCTCAAGGGGGTATTATTGGTCCTCTCCTTTTCATTCTTTACACTGCGGATATTCCCACACACCCCCAAACCCTACTAACAACCTACGCAGATGATACTGCCATCCTATCAACTTCCCCTGATCCCCCAGTAGCATCCCAACACCTGCAGGAACATCTTACCGCCATACAACATTGGAGTGAAATGTGGAGAGTAAAAATCAACCCGGAAAAATGTAAGCAGGTTACATTCACTCTCAACCGGAGATCATGCCCTTCTGTACATCTTAAAATCACTCCACTACCAGTATCCAGCGAGGTTCGATATCTAGGATTATACCTTGACAGCCGACTGACATGGAACCCTCACACGAGACTGAAAAGACAAGAACTGAACAAAAGATACGCACTACTTAGACGACTCCTTGGACCCTCATCTAAATTATCAATACAGAACAAACTAACGATATACAAAACAATCATTCGACCAATATGGACATACGGACTTGAACTCTCGTGATCTGCAAAGCCGTCCAACATCAACAGAATAAAGGCATTCCAGTCAAAAGTGCTCCGTAAAATTGTGAATGCCCCTTTCTACGTCTCAAACAAAACCCTTCACAATGACCTCAACATTCCATTTGTCCTTGACCTTGCTAAAACCCGTTTCCAAATGTTCTACTCCAAATTGTCCTACCATCCTAATCCCGAAGGTCAATCCTTTTCATCCCAATCCCATCCAGGCAATCCTCCCAGGCGGCTCAAGAGACAGTGGCCCCGAGACAATTTACTTACCTGATGTTATCGTGACCATCAAAATATTTACTGCGTCATCTGTGGAAGTGCCAACAGTGGTTGTTTCCTTGTATTTTGTATGTTTTTTATTTTATTTTACTTTTACCGTTTTTGTCAACTTGTGCATAATATCTGCATCATCAAACTTGATCATTGTACTGTTTATAATTTGTACAGATTTCAAATAAATAAATAAATAAAAAATACGTTGACAAGACTCTTTGTTACATTACTTTTGTTTTGAAAACGTTAAAACAAAGCACTTAATTCCTATAAATCTTTAGGTTCAATCTCGGGAAGGTCCCAGTGCAAATTTAAAAGTCAAGACAATCAAACGAATAAAGGAAATCGAAGGTTTTTCGTTTAAAACTCTCGAATAATAACATCATGAATAATGCAATACTACTACCCTTTCTATACGCCATTAATTTATTCAAGCCTGTACATCAATATTACTCTGGTTTCAAATTATCACGTGACAGCAAATCTAGGCTCCTGAAGGCGAGGAATTGTCTTAGATTACAGAATTAGGTTTTTTTTTTTGTTTTTTTTTTTTTTGCGTAAGTGCGTTTATAAAAAAAATAAAATTAAAAAAATATAAGGATCTGTTGACAGAAGAACTCTTGATATGCGTTCGAGTTAGGCCGTATACAGACGGAGCTACTAGTTAATAACTCATCCAGTTGGTAAGTCGGGTTACTAACCAGTTACAGACTGATTGGTGACTTGGGTTACTAACCAGTTACAGGCTGATTGGTGACTTGGGTTACTATCCAGTTACAGACTGATTGGTGACTTGGGTTACTAACCTGTTACTGACTGATTGGTGACTTGGCTCTATACACGAGGCTACTCATTACAAACTAGAATCTCTCGTGTTCAGTCTTATCATGGATGTCGTACGTGAAATGTCGGGAGATTCAAGTGATGAAGAAACCATAATATTGTACAATTACGTCAGGAGTCGGAGAAGAGGAATAGCCAGAATTTGTTGGATACACCCATACCACGAAAAAAGTTTTTTGAATAGGTAGTTTGTCGTTTCCAAAGAGCTTAACCTAACTGATGCCAATTTTTTGGCTTTCTACAGAATGAGTAAAGAAAGTTATTTGGAATTAGTAAAATTGGTTTTTCCTGTTGTGCGGAAGGAAAACAAAAACTATCCAGGAAGGTAGTAATTATATAAACAAAATGTTTTTCAACTTCCCCACCAGCAGCGGATTGAGTTGTTGGTCAGCCATCACACTCGAGCTAGTAACTGATATCCTAGCGGCCGGACATACTAGTCACCAGGCTACTAGTTACTAACCGGCTATTAATCTACCAGTTACTAACCGGTTATTAATCTACTAACCAGTACCTGTAGATTGTGTAGTCTCCCATGGGATTACACAGGAACTGACTCAAAGTAAACTGCGTAGTAATTTGCGTTCCTCCTTGTGTATACTGCCTTTTTTCTGCCGAAATCCTCCAATTTTCTCTGCTTATATACACTATGCACTATTTTTCAACATTAAATTAATTTTTTGAAATGATCATTAAATTTGCTTTAAGGCTAATACACTTTTAATCTTCAATAGCGCATTTTTTTAAAATATAATAAAAACCACAAATTAATAATAAGCCACTAAACTTTTAAAAGAAATTCTGCAAGCTGCGGAATCGTACAAAAGTTGTAAAATTAATTTATTTTTCCTTCGATAATTTAATTTTATTTTTTTTATAAATTTCATGATGTCAATGAAAATCGCATTCATTATGAAATCGAGAGATAATCTCAATTCTGAGTACAACATTTTGTAAGATTCAGCAGTTTGCAGAACTATTTTAGAAGTGTAGTGGTTATAGAAATTTTATCAACAACTAGACGTTTCTATTAATAAAAACTTTTTGAACATTGCGCTTTGAAAAAAATATTTTTGAATATTAAAGCTACCCAAAAAACTGTAATACATGAACTTTTGCAAGACAGTGCAAGACAATGTGTAGAAATGAAACAAATGTTGCAGCTGTTTCATGTCTCATTACCGCATCCCAGATTAAATGTTGGAGCGGCCATAAAAATCCTGTTGGGGAAATTGCTTCAAACCAATTTTCAAAACTGTCGAAATTTTCGGAACCATTACTTGTGAACTATTCTTACTAGCCCACACAGCGTCGTATACTTGAAGTTCTAGATGAAAATCGTTGTCACATTTTCCTTCCCCGAGAGAGCCACGTTTGCAGTGAACCTTGAAACGAGTTCGATTTGATCCTTCCGCCATCTAATACGATCCAAACACGACACGATATCTGGCCTATGTATGCACTACTTTCTTATAATCTCGGATCGCTATGGTTATGAATTCATACTTCCAGGAATATAGCATGTGATGACACGCGAAACACTGTCATACCGTGATTAGTAGTAGTAATTCTCAGCTTGTCGTCTTATCAGATTTTTTTATGAATGAAATTTCCTTGAAATAATGAATGGAAAATAGTCCGTAGTCTCTTCACGTTGTGGATTTCCGGGAAGTCTCGTGACAAGGTGGGTGGTTTCCTAGAATCCGGTCTGTTTTAATAACGAGACCATTATTTATCTCAATTAGATCTAAATTTGGCATTCATCTGTGCCATTCATTATTCCGCTAGCGTACAAGTCAATGAATGGTTGCTTCCAAGAAGGTCCCAACACATTCAACATTTATAATACCTGTAGCTTGTACATTTCTGACTGGGCTCACATTGATGAAAATTAATGAAGATTGTAAAATTCCCTGTTAACAAGTAGTAAATGTCGTAAATATGCACCTGCCAAGAAGAAATAATACTTCCAATGTTGTAAATTCATCATAACGATTTAACTCACGAAAACCTGACGCCAAAAACTGACACACCGCAACAGTTTCCCTACATTTTATAATATATATATATATATATATAATAATTCTAATATATTATAATTCTCGGCCATTTGTGCCGACTTCCAGGGTGCAGCCAGGAATTTTCTCAGTGAGCCTTGAGATGACAAAGTTCCTGCTGCCAGTGGAGATCGAACCCACCATCTCCCCATCTCCCGCTTATGAATCTAGCGCGCTAGCCACTAGACCACGGGAGACCCCTAGTTTCCCTATAAAAACCATATATTAGGAGAATTTCAACAAACACATAGCTTGGACATCCCATATGATATGTGAGCATAAATGGCTCTAGAAAAACATTTCAAGGGGGGGGGCTAATTTAGAATGGGCTTACTGCCATGCCTTCGTGTGTAGAATCAAACCTTTATAACCAGGCACCTAGAAATCTTTAAGGAAGTATTGGATAAACTAAGAATATATCTTATTTAATTAATTTTCCTAAACAATTTACTTATCTAACTTAATCAAAAAAGATTGTGAATTTTCATTCTGGAGGGGCTAAGCTGGCCTCCACCTTTAGCCGCCACTGTATGTGAGATACACTTGCAGATCCCATTCTTCATATTCGATAAATATTTTTTAACGTACAGACCGGATCGTTAATTAAAATTAAAGTATTTTTGCGGAATAAATCCATACAACTTAAATAATAAATAAAAATTAAATACGGCACACTTGCATCTACAGTGTGAGAGATATAACTTGTCACTTATATGTAACTAGTAGGGGAAGGTTGAGGCGCCTCCAGCCAATGACAGCCTTACTGGGTAGCCACTCCTATTCCCGTGCCTAGGCAGAGCGGGGCCTCGAAAGGTTGTAGAACTAGCAAAGTCGAGCCAGCTCAACGCTTTCCCGAAGTGACAAGTTATAGCTCTCACACTGTAGTACTAGTGCCGGGCTATCTATAGGTTGGCAGACTTCCATAAATGAATTAATCTCTCGAATCCGCTTCTCCTTACGTAGGAAACGTACAAACTATAAACTCTCCAATGAGGGGACCATAAATAATCTTTGGAAGAATATTAATTAAAAATAATACAACCGTAGATGATTATATTTTATGTGAAAAACGTTTATATTTATTTAGGTATATATTTTGTAAGAGAGAAAGTACCTATTTATAGTTAGAATACGAATTGTGTGAGTAGTATGTTTAGTGGAAAGGTACTTATTATATGAACTGTCTTTTTGTGTGTGTGTGAGAGTTTCTGTAATTTTAGTTTTACCTCCTTGGCAGCAATCGATTCTAAGGTTTAGGTAAATGCAGAATAAAAAAGAAAAAAAAAGTTGTTAAATTGAATGATAATGTAATTCATAAAAAAACATGCTACTTGCAGTCATATTGATCATAATACTTTTAATTATAAAAAATAAACTTATTTTTCTTGCACGCACAAACTCTGGATTCTCTGTATGCTTTTGATAACAGTTATTATTAGAAATATCAGCATGTTTCTTGCATCCATAATTTGGGTACTCCACTTATGCTTAATATTTAATATACATAATTTATAATAGATATACATACAGATAAGTAGAACGTGGTACGTCCTTGATGGCGTTAGTTGATGTCACCTCGCCTCTATAGGGGTATTGCGCGGAGGAAATTGTTACATGGCTATAGGAGCGTGGAGGAAGATATTTCCGGCGTACTAGGCTACGTTCCCGCATAGCTGAACTGTATAATTGGTTTACCCTAACGTAAACGCAAGCTAGTGGAGGTGTACCAAGACAACAAACGTGAACGGTTTTAATTAATAGTACAGAGACCAAATAAAGCAAATAAGTAAGTCCACAGTATCTAAGGGATTGTAAGCTTCCTGTTTTACAGGAACTGCAGAGGAAGGAAGATCTCCATCCTCCGTCGAAAGGAAGGAAGTAGCTTATCTATCGACGCTAAACCCGATTTCCGCTTCCTTGCTTCCGTTCCAATTTACCTCCACTCCTAACCCCTTTTCCTCGATATCCAGGGGGCTTCCGTTATCCTATCCCCTAATACTCCTTCTTGCTTTTATCTAGGTCTCCCGGGGAACCAGGTTCTTGTACTGATTATCTTATTATCTCGTGTATGTAGTAACCTCTAGGTATTATATTCGAAACAATTCATTCTCCAACTTATAATAATAATAATCTTAGCGCGATTCCGTTCGTATCCCTCGCGTCGTTTAGAAATCTTAGACTTAGAATGATGTATTGGCCCCTGAGGAGGTGGCATTAATGCCACGAAACATGTAGGGCAATGAACTAATAAAATGGTACGAAAAGAAAAAAAGTAAGTACTATATTTTTAGACCTACGCCACAGAAATCCCCCCCAAAATAATAAATCTGAAAGGTCAGAAACACGTCGAATAAAATACATATATATATATATATATATATATATATATATATATATATATATACAGTCACGATTTGAAGATGATGACGAAAGAATGACAATTTGAAGATATTTTTGAAAATTTCTTTTAGTACATCCTCCATTTCGATAGGACCATTTGAGTCGGCTAAATCATAAATGGAATTTTAGCTTTCGTTCAATTAAAGGTTTATGAGTATTTTTGAACTCTTTTAACAGAAAGTTGAATCCGACATCACCACGTGTCTGTTCTCATTAGCTTAAGCTCTGGAGGACAGAGACTAATAACAAAGAATTCAACAAACAATGAGATAAATTACTGAACAAACCTGCACGTGTCACAATTGTTGGGAGATGTAACAGGAAAGTTGATATCTAAATAAGCTATTAAATTGGATTAAGAGAGGATTTTAAATTGACTCATGCTGAAGGCTAGTAGCGCATAAAATGCCGACAGTATCGCATTAAAGTTGAAAATGTCCGTTGTCCGAACATAAAAGCATGTGAGTATCATTGTTTCATAAAGAGTGTCAAAATAAATTCCATTTACTTAATTTAAAGCAAATATTGTGTTTGTTTGAATCCGCAGGAATACTCCGGAGAAATTCTAAACACGTGTAACACACAGCCACAGGTTGAATATTATTTGAAGCAGCATTTACAAATTGCGAACTCCATAAAAGACACGTAACAGGCCACGAGGACCCTAAGGGGCAGATAATATAGAAGTATTTATGACCGCAAGGCATACTAGGGAGATAATATAGTCAGTAATAAAGCTCTGGCCGCCTGATTTCCCCCATTGCTGCTTCGACTACTAGGGTCATTAGCAGTAATGTAGCCATTAACAAATTCATTATAGGCTGGGTTCACCTAGGAACGGTCAGGGAGGCCGAATCCAACCCATGAACGAAGATACTAGAAGATAAAAACCTTAAGTGCTTACTCGGGATTTGAACTCAGGTCCTCCAGTATATCAGTCCAGTGCTCTTCCACTGTCCCCGGATATTTTAGATTATCGTGTTTTCTTTGAAAATTCCGTCAGTTGGTGAACATAAAATATATAATATAATATAATATAGATTTATATATATATATATATATATATATATATATATATATATAATATAATATAGATTTATATATATATATATATATATATATATATATATATATAAATTTATATATATATATATATATATATATATATACACATATACAGAGGGTTGGAGGGAGTGAGAGAGAGAGAATACTATGGTTGCCTACGTAAGATTCTCACCACTTGCATCCTCACTTTCACGATGAGATTCCAGCCGAGTCGAAGGGAAATATGGAAAATCGGCAGGATATTGGAAGCACTTTCCTTTCCTTCCATTTCCACCCCCCCCCCCCCCCCGCACCTTTTTTTTAATATTTCCATTTTTATTATTAACTCTAAAAATAATTTTATATATATACGGTACCTTTTTTATATTCGCCAAACATTACATCTCAGGAAGAATATAATTTTTATTTTAACAATGTAATATAAAAAAGAAACTGAAACCATTAGTTAAATATGTAGGTGAGTTAAAAATGATATTTATTTATGGCATAATAGCTTATTAAATGACATTATAATTATATATTTCAGGACATTCCCAAAATCAATTCAATAAGTTTTCGAGCACCAATAATTAATAAATAAGTTTTCAAACACCAATAATTAATAAATAATAAGTTTTTGAGCACCAATAATTAATAAATAATAAGTTTTCGAGCCCCAATAATTAATAAATAATAAGTTTTTGAGCACCAATAATTAATAAATAATAAGTTTTTGAGCACCAATAATTAATAAATAATAAGTTTTCGAGCACCAATAATTAATAAATAATAAGTTTTTGAGCACCAATAATTAATAAATAATAAGTTTTCGAGCACCAATAATTAATAAATAATAAGTTTTCGAGCACCAATAAATAATAAATAATAAGTTTTCGAGCACCAATAATTAATAAATAATAAGTTTTCGAAAGAATGATTAGGAGGCTGTGTGTATAGCAGGAAAATAGATTTGGGCAGCTATCTTTATTTATTTGATGATTAAATAAAGCTTTTCTTTCTGACGAATTATTATTTTTATCATTTTCGGATGAAACCTAAAATGTAATTAAAATCTTAAAAGTCCCTCATGCAGGAGCTGCATAACTAAGCACTTTCCTCAGAATTGGTCAGCGTTGAGTGCATTCCTGAATAATTTGCTTAAAATAACCTATATAGATAAATAAAATAAAAACATAAATTGTTCTACTCTTTTTATGAGCTACATATTTAAGAGCTTTATCAATTATTAATTTTGTAATTAATTTCCTTCCAGAGTTTTGTATATGCGGTTTACTACGCTAAGTAATAAATACACAATTGATCTTAATGAGTTTCGCGAATCTAAGTTTGGCGGAAGAATTCAATTCAAACATATTACAAAGTAACACCCCCCCCCCCCACCTCCAAAAGACCGATTTAGTTCATTTTCACAACACTTCTTTCTTATTAGATAGCCATGACGTATACAGAGTTTCGTTACAATACAACAGATATTACAACCAGTATAAGGAAATTAGTAATTTCTGTCCGGTGTAAATCCCACCTTCTAGTCAACCAGCTTAGTTTATTTTTATAACAAATTTTTCTCTTCAGTTCACGACAACGAATACCGAGTTTTGTTGAAATATAACAAAAATTATGGCTGGTATTGACAAATAACTACTTTGGCACCGGAGTAAGCCCCCCCCCCCTCCAGATGGACCGATTTTGTTGGTTAACCCTTCCAACGGAACATCCGTCTCCCAGACGGGTATAGTTTAAAGAAGTAACCATATGTATGGTTGTATGGTGTTAAGGTTGGCGTGACTTTAAGTTTCCTCAGTTTACACCTTTCCCTCGACGGACATCGCGGTAGTTTAGCCAACATCCGTCTCTCGAGTCGGTAAGAGTGCTTTTTCTCAATGACACTCCGTCTATAAGGCGGATGTTCTTACTAGCGTACGTTCCGAGTAGCCGTCTTCTAGACGCGTGTTCCGACTAATGTTCTCATTGTGACGCACACTTACTCAGAACTTCAAGCAATGCATACTAAAATAAAAGATTAGGATTCAGTAGCGTACAAAAACACATTTTTTTTTTTTTTTTACTAATTATAATTTTTTACTAGTTTACATTTTCGTAACTTTTTATTAGTCAACATTTTTGTAACTTTTTACTAGTCTATTACTTTTGTACTTTTTTTTCTAGGCTAATTCTTTGAGTTTTGACTTTTTCTCATGATAATTTTTAACGAGTTTCCATTTTTGTAACTTTTTATAAGTCTACATTTTCAAAAATATTTACTACTCTATTAATTTTGTATTTTTCATTTTGCAACTTTTTTCTCGTTGTAATTTTTTACAGTAAATTTGACTGAAATTCATGTAATAAAAGTAAAGAAATGAAAAAAAAAATAAAGAGAAAAAGACGGCATAGGCAGAAATAATTTGGGTTTCCTATACAAAAATTTCATTATTTTAACGAAATTCTGTAATAAATATTTTTCTTTTGTAGCATTTATTTTCCCTTTAATAAACAAAACTACGTACCATCTATTAGATAAATGATAAGTGACTTAAAAATAATTAGTAGGCTATTGATAATGTGGAAATCGAGATACCAGTCTCAGAGACGGATGTTCCTCCTAATATAAGAAAAAAAGATGTTCCGCTGGAAGGGTTAACGAACTCGTTCAATCGTTTGATGGGATGATAGATTTGATTAAGATTCGAAGGAATTTTTCATAAATTCCGTCATGAGTGCAACCTCAATAGCTACTTTCCTTCGGAGGAAAGTGCTAAAATGTAATAGGTTCGTTACCCAAGCCCTCCTGATACGCCGCAGGGTCTTGTCAATAGATTATAATTAATTGTAACGTTTGATAACCCCACGGCGAAGGGGCCTATTATGGCGCTGACTGCTTATTTATAACATTTACAAATCCAATTTAACTTTCTTCAAATCAAATTTCCATTCCATATTCAAATCGAAAATGTTGAATTTGAAATGGAAAAGGCTACATTTCATTTCGAAAAATTTCGTATGAATTTTAAGTGCTATATATACTTTTTAATTTATACTTTTTATAAGGAACTTTTGGATAAATTGAACCAAAGAGGATTACATAATAATCCAATGATATTTACTATAATTCATTTATTTAGATTTGGATATACTTTAGACATTAAAACATGTGGTCAGTCTGTCAAAATTGTGTTGTACTGTCACAATAGTATATACTCTGACACAATAGTGTTTAAAAATGCATGTTATTTTTATCTTTTGTTATGTTTTTTTCCATCTTTACTGTTAAACTCCTAATGGGGCGATTTGCAAGATCCTTTTAGTATTTATTTCAAAAGATAAATAATTACAATGGGGCTTTAATGGATCTATTGTGACTTGCGTTCTTTGTGCAGAAAGCATGAGAAATCTGGAAGCAGCCTTAGTAATTGTTTTGGTCATAGTGGACTCTATTATTCTGTCAATTTTTTTTATTTTGGAAGCTGTTACCACATGCTACTATTATGTATTAAGTTATATTTATATCATTTAAATTAATTGCGTTCAATTATTGCATTAAGTACATACATTGTTTTCAGTAATCCATAGGGTGTGCGAGAACTTCAGATCATTAGCCAAAAACAAAAATTGACTTTCCAGGTTGGATAACGAATGGAGTTCTACTAATCTCCGCTAAGGAACCTTGATCAAATAGACTATGTAACACCGCATGACTGTGTTAAGTCATCTGGCCAAAGCTACAAAAAGGTAGCATTTCGTGAGATTTATCTGAAGCCAGACGATGTTACAATGGATCCCAGCCTGACAAGTTAAAACTATTTTAATGTTGTAACTTTAAAATTTTAAGCTACTTATGGTGTTTGCCATAACAATGGTTAAAAAACTAATTCGCCGGTGGGGGGGTTCACGTCATATCAAAAAAGAAATTGTAAGAAAAAAATCACATGAGGACTTCAGAAGTCAAGGGGCGAAGTAAAAAATTCATTATTTTGAGGAAAATGGAGTCAAAGTTGAACATATCGTCGATACAAATGCAAACTAACGAATGTGAAAATCACCACTTTCAAGAGTGAAAATACTTTTATTTATTACTTTGCTTTTGGTCAGTCAAATAGTACGCAGATTCTACCTGTTGACAGTGGCTAAATCCTCCTTTCACTGTGTGAACTTGCCATCCAGCTGTCCAACAGCAATCAGTAAAGGTTTAAAATGAAAAATGCGTTTTTTCACATTCGATACTTTGCATTTGTATCGACGATATGTGGTGGTAACAAAAGTAGATTTTTACAGTTCCGATCATACTAGAGGACTCCTCAGTTCCTTAGCTGTTTATTACCGATGATACATAATAGGTACATCATCCGGTTTATGATTAATATGCAAAAGAATTGCATAAACCACACATAGACTTCTTAATTTCCTTATGGACTAAATATTACATAAGTAACAATTCTCAAGAGAACACAAGTTAGGTGGCAGTAACTAGATTACGGTATTCACAATCATTCGTGCACTAACTGATTTTTTTTTTTTCAAAAAAGTCATTTGGACCCTTGACTTCTGGGCCCTCTTATGTTATCGCTTTCAAAATATTCAATATAATTTTTTTCGAGGGATTTAGGACACATTTCAGGACTAAATATTATGTTTTAAAGATGAATGATTTTTACATGAAGGGCGAAATTGTATGTGAATTAGGGAGCATATGTGTGTACACGGATATCTAGGTATTCATAGAGCCTAACCAAGCTGGCCTCTGAATGGATCTGCAGTGTAGCTGTACATAGGAGAACTGTGCAGCTTGATGTGGCTTATTGCACATTACTGCAATCCGCATTACACATGGCTGCACCCGTTTCAATTCACAGGGTCGTCCGGTCTATGCTTGAACCGTTCAATGCAGGATTGCGTTTCTAGGCCAATGCACGTTTCTTTCTCGTGATTTTATATATTATTTTCCAAATGCATCTTCTGATAGAGGAGAATCTAATGAACGATTTTTGATAAGTGGTCGAAACAGAGACAAAAAGTTAGGAGTAAGAAAAGAAACATTACCCTTCCTGCTGGCGAATGACCCAAAAGATGAGGTTATAAAAGAGTGTTGATCCAATCTATTCATGTTATAAAATGTAAATTCTCTTTTATTTGTAGAATAAACTCTTCGTTATCTTCTAAGTTCATGCTGATTTTCATCCTTATGGTTTCCGGTATTACTGAGGAGGGGGCATCGAATTAACCCCCTGAAAACCAATTGATGGTCCAGGTTGATGAGATAGTTATGCCAGCTCATTTTTAAATTTATATTTATGTAAATATATCTATGTCCATCTCTATCTTATGAATCCTTATTGTACTTGAAAGTTTACTTCTTAAAGCAGCAATAAATATTAAAAATAATGTTTTAAAGGCCTTGTAATTACTTAAGTTACTATTTGTTAATTTTAATCACACAAATGCAAACATTTTATTGAAATTTAAAGATGTACTTACTTTAATTGCTGTATAAATTGAGCCCAAACCAATGAAACGAATTCTGCCACCTCGTGTCTAAATGAGATTGAATCGTACAAAATGTGTACTATTCTCGGGCCAAAATGACTATATTTCACGACTCTCCAGCGAATATCAAGCTTTGCCAATGTCATTTGAATAAAAGAGCTGGCATAAGAGATATGTAAAGGTCTGATATTACAATCTGGTGTACAAAATAATAAATTGATACTTAATATGACCCGACGTGACCGCTCAAGAGATAATAAACTACAGATTTTTTTTTCTGATTGACTTATACGAGTCCCTCTGTGCGAATTATGCGCAGAAAAATTACTATTTGTCAATATGAATAATTCATATTTACATATAACATATATTTCAAGAATTAAAATCGTTGCTAATGTGGGAAATTACTACCATTGTAGAAGATTTGAATAGAATTTAATCCTATAAAGAGAGCAATAAACGAATGAATGTTTGGAAATCTAACCACATCTTATAACCCACAAGGAAATAGTTTTCTTGTGGGTTATCGTTGGCCGTTTGGCTAGAGAATAAATTAAAGGAATAATAATACAGATTTGAAACTTAAATGGGTAACGTAGGAATTATATTCCTTACATTGTATTCTTTTATTGCTTACAGAAAAAAAAATTACAGCAATTTGCTTATATAAAAATGCTAATTATCAAGTTATTTTTATAAGTGAGGTTATTAAGTCACAATTTATGTATTACTTCCAGTAATATATGAGTACCATTACATTAAGTCCTTAATTACATTTGTAAACTTAAATATAATTATATACACATTTTTGAGTGTTTACATAAATTCATATTTAATTACTATACACATCCATACCTACTACATACATTTATATATAAACACATTAATTTAATTATACATATATAAATATATATATATATATATATATACATATATATATATATATATATATATATATATATATATATATATATAAATCAGTCCCGTAACAGGCCACGAGGGCCCTGAGGGCAGATACTATATATATCTGATTCATGACCATACGGCACACTAGGGAGATAGTATGGTCAGTACTTCGACTGCTAGAGTCATTAGCACCCAAGGTACCCATTATTAAATTAATTAAAGGCTGGGTCGGCCTAGGGCCGGCCAGTGAGGCCGAATCTAAGCCATGAACGAAGACACTAGAAGAAAAAATCTTTAGTGCTTGCTCGGGATTTGAACTCAGGCCTCCAGCTTATTAGTCCAGTGTTCTACCACTGAGCTAACCTCACCCCCACAGATATATATATATATATATATATATATATATATATATATATATATATATAAAATTCTAAGGTTAATGCTAGTAACTCTAAGAGTACTGCAATGTCATGTGAAAGTCTGAAGTATACAAAAACTATATATATGTATATATATATATATATATATATATATATATATATATATATATATATATACATATATGCTTATTATTACTTGTAAATTTAAAGATTATCCAGTGAGGTGTTGTACTTATACTAAAATTATAAATTATTATAACCCGTGGAGTTCCAGACTATTGTAGGGGTACCTGTTCCAATCTCCTGTTTACTAGTAGTAGATCTGCTAATCCTCTGCAGGGATGTAGATATGAAAGGTTGGCCAGGTAGACCGACTGCTAGCTGCTATTCAGTCTGTGCCTCCTCTGTCCGGGTTGCTTTTCTCCAGCCAGTTGTCAATATTCCTTATATATATATATATATATATATATTTTAAGCACAGGCTTAACGTTGAGAACAAGGAGAACTGTGCTTCACTAACGTACAATCATTTCAGAATGTGATGGATATTGTGGGTCAGTTCAAAGCCAGATAAGACGGATTACCAAGAAATGGAACCACTTTGAGGACTACAGAGGCTTGGTGGTTTATGGAAGACGGGCTGAGGTTACTGATAGGAAGTAGATAATATTCATGAATAGCTTTGAGTTTATTGAAGGAAACTAGTGTTATAGTGGTAATGAACAAGGAAATATCCTAGCATAATTAGTAGTTCCAGGAAATATCCTAGCATAATTAGTAGTTCCAGGAAATATCCTAGCATAATTAGTAGTTCCAGGAAATATCCTAGCATAATTAGTAGTTCCAGGAAATACCCTAGCATAATCAGTAGTTCCAGGAAATATCCTAGCATAATTAGTAGTTCCAGGAAATATCCTAGCATAATCAGTAGGTGCAGGAAATATCCTAGCATAATTAGTAGTTCCAGGAAATATCCTAGCATAATTAGTAGTTCCAGGAAATATCCTAGCATAATTAGTAGTTCCAGGAAAATCATGTTCCTCATGGGAGTCTCTGGGATTAGAACCTATCTCATGGGGACAAGGGAATGAATTGGTCTTATTAAAGGAACGAATTGATTGCGCCTGATTTACTTTATAAATATAATGTGTAAATTAACTAAATATTATCATTATCGACCGCTTTTCCTAGTGACTAAAATTCACTTGTGTCGTCAAGTATAAGATTCTTTCCGTCAGAAGCCCGAATGAGAATTGGACACACAAAACAGACACATGGATTCCTGATATCGAAAGTAGACACACTAGTATGGCCAAGATGACCTTGTCCATAATGCAAATTTTTGCCCAATGCCACCTCTACGGGAAGGAATTTAAAAATGGAAAATCCCTGCAAATCTCGGCATTGCGTTGGGTAAAGATAGCAGAATAATTGATAAAATAATAGTCTTTCTTAAAGATTTCAGTTTACTACAAAATATGTATATAACAATGAGTGAAACTTGTAAAAACATAACTAAAACTAAAATAGAGTAAGAATATAAATATCTATAAAATATTATAATAAATGTAGCAGATTCTTGATACCAACTTGTAATACATGCACAATTTAAGAGAAATGTCATTAAATATATATAGGAGTTATGGATAACATGCAAACAATGCACAAAATACATTAATATATTAAGAAAGTTAACTAAGGATAGGCGGAAATAAATCGGGCAATTATAACCTTGAGGTTGTTTGCCCTAAAACTCCAAACAAACAAGCAATCCGTGAGTGCTGATGAGAAATTTTACATCTGGTGGCGAAACAATAAGTCGTTTGAATCAATGTATATATTTATGTTTATTTATTCTCATTTTTATTCTTATTTTTTTTTTTATCAACAACTGGGTCATTAGCGCCGTGTTATTATTCTTATTTTTCACGTCATAATTAACTCTGTTTTTGGATTGTTTTTTTTTCAAGATTCATTTTCTTTGTTCCCAGTCTTGTTTATGTCTTTCTGAATAAGATGTTCATCATCAGACTAAGGCGATCTACTTCTTTTTTTGTAATCTCCCTCCGACTGACGTTTGAATGTTTCCGTGGGTTTTAGTGAGTGTTTGTGTGTGGTTATTTGGTTAAGGTTAACATTATAATTCGCAGGAATTCATCCTGCTTCCTCAGACTTGTGTCCGTAATTTTTATAACATTCATGCAATTCAGCTTATTTTATAAGTTTTTTAATTATCAACATGTGAATACAAATGCATATTTTTTTATATAGTTCAACGATTCTCGTTTCAAAACAACAGAACTGAGTTTATAAGATTCTATAAATTTATAAAATTATTATAATACAATGTTATTATAATTTATATTACGTATTATTAGGCCCTCTAATTCGCCATAGCCATGTTGACTTTGCTAAGGCATTCGCTTACTATGTGAATGTCTCAGAATATTAATTTTTTTTTTAAATATGTCTCTGCAAATAGAATAAGCAATTTTTTCCCTAATATACTCTCTGTCATAATGAAAAAATATAAAATGTTAAAGAAAAGCAGAATAATAGATAACAAGATAAACAGGAGGAACATTTATTATTGAGAAGTTCTCCATTTCAAATTGGGACTCATTATTTCGAACACAGCTCCTGAAATAGGTCGCCTTATTTCTCGTTGAAAAAGGAACCAAGAGAAATAAGCTTATAGAGGGCGTAAAAAGGGCCACTAATGATCTTAATTGAAGGAAAGTAGGTCTTTGCCGATAGCAGCAATGTTCTTTTAGAAGATTTAATCTCCTCTCAGACATTTATTTATCTAGCACAAATTGCCTTTAAGATACCTAAGGACACACTTGTAATCAGAGAAAATTATCAGCACTTCTCTAATGACTCGAGATAAAATATATTTTATATACTTCGCATTATTCATTGAAGAAATACCGCTACCACTGGACTATGTAGTCAAGCATGTCTTAATACTAATCATGAACGTACTAATAAGTACTAGTTTGACCATACAAAAAAAAAAAAATAAAGTCCGACTCGCAGAAACTGCATCATCTTAGCGCGGTTCCGTTCTTATTCCTGGTCTCATTTGGAAAGATTAAAATAGAAACAGTTATTATTTTGGTTCCACCTTTCTTGAAAGGTCTTGATTTATGAGCTTACCTGGATGGGTCGGGCAACCCCAGATAGGCAGTTGAAAACACTCACAAGGTCTTCGAATCTCTCTCTTGGAAAGCTGTATTTCTAACAATAAATTGTTTTTCTTATTTTACTTAAGCTGTTTTATTGTCAAATACATTATCCAACTATAATCAATTAAAAAATAACAACGAATAAAAACAGATAAAAAGAACCGTTAGAATAAACGAAATCAATTACTTTGAAGCTTTAAGCACTTATTTCTCCGATTGACATCACCTAATCAAAACTTTCTTCAGAATCTTTTTTGTAGAGCATTCAGTAAGCTTTCGAATGATAACCTTCCGCTTACCAAGATTTTCAACCGTTTTCGAGATATTAAGGTATACAAAGTTACCAAAACGTTTCATGTCTGTTAATAAAATATTTTATTCTAACCCTTCCTTAACTCCAAACATAAACAAAATATCAACATATTAGTTTTGATGGAATTCAAACATGCAGAAAATGTTTCAAGTGAATCCCATGATTCTAAGTACCCAAACCAAAAACGTTATTCGACAACTATTTTTCTCGAAAACAGTGAAAGCTACCGCCTTAAAAATGGTTTCATTCGTTTTCCTAGGCCAAGAAACCTATACAAAGAGTACTTGCAAGCATATGAAGTAAGCGCAAGGATTTTTTCCGCGCAAATTTCCCTCCAAAAACCATGTTCTGGCGGGCGGATTCTGCTGGTTAACAAATTTGACCTTTCAAATTTAAAGAATGATTTTTGTACCGAATGTCATCAAAATTGGACCATTATTCGAGGTGCTAGACCGCGAACAGACAAATATATATATATATATATATATATATATATATATATATATATATATAAATTTGAACTCCGTTATTTTTGTTCTCTAGGGGTTCTGAAGCGCACAATTTTCTAGTCGGCACTTTCGGATTGCGTGATGAGGTCAACCTTATAAGCGGGGTTCCTCCCTATGAAGGGAGAGAGGAACCGCGCTAAAAGGCAAAGCAGAGGTCTTTTAGTTGCAGTTTTTGCATGTAAGTCTACTGTAGTGCTCTATGAAATGCTTTCATGTCCACGTAACCAAAACATTGATTTGGTTGTTCCTTGTTGTAGTCTGAATAAATGTGTAAAAATCTCAATAACGATAGAGTGTTACTGTGAATGTTTGAAATTAGTGAATCAGTGCATGTTGTCCATACCTGTGACTTCAATGAGTGCTTTTGTTATGTTATAAGATTCGTTTATAGTAATGGCGATGGCCCCGGTTACTTAATTTGTTTATGACCCATCCGTAAATACGTAATTAGTCTGGTTATTTTGACTTAAAAAATAATTAAATGCGTTTTTGTAGTGTTTTGAATAAAACGTGTATGATTTTTTTTTGCACTTTGCCAATGTTAAGTCTAGTTTCAAGTTTTTCACTCGCCATAGTGGCATGTCCGTAATTTAACTTGTGTAAATAGGTGTTTGGAAGAGAATTAGGCTGCTGTGATCAATATTGGGCAAAACTAAAAACTAAAACTAAATTCACTTTTTGGAATAAACTAAAACTAAACTAAAAATTGCAACCTAAAAAAAAACTAAAACTAAAATTTTACTAATTAATGGATTTTAACTAAACTAAAACTAAAACTAAATCTTTGGGAATTGACTAAAAACTAAACTAAAAATTTAGTTTAGTTTAGTTTTACTAAAATAACATGAATTAATATAAATCATATGTTATTTCGATAATTAAGTAAATTATTAAAACTAATAGAACTTGCTTAAGAATAAGAAATTGTGGCTTTTTCTTGTAATTTGAAAACATATGTTCTTTGATAAACTAAATTAGTTAACTAAAAACTAAAACTAAACTAAAATCACAAATTTAGGTCTCTTTTACTAAACTAAACTAATTGCATTACTAAAAACGGAGTCCATATGATTAATAATTATACAAATCTAAAACTAAACTAAAACTAAAACTAAAAATATAACATTAGTTTAGTTTTAGTTAGGGAAAACTAACGTTAGTTTAGTTTACTAACGTTAGTTTTGCCCAACACTGGCTGTGATTTGATTTTATTCCTAATGAAAATGGCTATTGTTTAACGTTTCTTTCATTGTATTTTTAAAAATATTGGTTAGCTAAGAACTCAGGGACACATGGGGTTCATCGCTGACAATTCTTAACGCTGTGTTCTGTATTTTGCCAAGGAGTTTCAATGTGGTTGAGCTGGCAGAAGAATAAGCTATACATCCGTAATCTAGAAGCCATGTGGTAAAATACATACAAAGAAAGCATCTTCCATTTGTCAGCTCGCCATTTCAAGCTTTCTGGGGAATCCTAAAAAACTCGACGATTTTGTTGACTTTTCAAGGTTCAAATGGGGCAATAACGTCTAGTGTTAGTCAAGGAATTTTAGTGTTTCTATATATATACAATAAGTAAAGATGGAATGGTTGGGATTCGGCTAAATAAACCTCAATATGATTTTGTTTTAAAAAATCTATATTTCGGACGTTTCGGCTACACATTGGTAGCCTTCGTCAGCTAAAATGACAAAAAAATATTTTTTTTTTTTTTTTTTTTTTTTTTTGTTGTCATTTTAGCTGACGAAGACTACCAATGAGTAGCCGAAACGTCCGAAATATAGATTTTTTAAAACAAAATCATATTGAGGTTTATTTAGCCGAATCCCAACCATTCCATCTTTACTTATCACCTCGACGGCTAACTATCTAATCATCATTATATATACAATGTGGGCTTGGTGTGTTGTGGCTGGGATATTTCTTATCTTTGTAAAAAAAAAGAGTACATTTTGTTTTATTTCTGGAACATCTGAAACGAGTTTTGAGTACTTTTCTATTATTTCGTTAATAAAAATGTAATGAGTTAAGTACTGAAATGTCCAATTTTGACGCTAAATATAAATGTTTTTATGGCCGTTGACATTTCTAACATTTAATCTGAATACATCCAACGCATTCTATAATATTCTTATTTTAAAAAATAAAATTGTATTTAAGTTGATCTATGATCATTGTCTTGATCTTGTTACATAAATTATTTAGGACTTATTTGAGGAAAATCTTCCTGGAGTTGAAATTTTTCATCTCTCAATTAAAAAAAAAAAAATATATAGGCCTATCATAATGCCCCTCTCTGTTCTGTCGCAGCACTCTGGTTTTTCTACCCCCTAGCCCCTTTGGTTTTAGAAGTCTTTTTTTTTCATATATATATTATTAGTACCCTTTCAGTTTGTTCCTCATTTATACCTCTATGATCCTTTTAACAATGTCTATATATATATATATATATATATATATATATATATATATATATATATATATATATATATATTACATGAACATCGTTTTAGCGCCAGATTAACGCTTTGGGAAGACAGTATATATTTGTGTTCGTTGCTGGCATTCTTTCAAAAAAACAGGAATACATTCTACAAGAAAAATATTCATCACGAACACACCATATGTAAAACTAAAAACCTATCCAATGGACACCACATCAGTGACAGATAAGGAATACAATAAAACGAAACCCACATACCGCTGACGGACTACAATAAACTGACCTAAATAAGAACTCTTACCCACAACCCATGAGAGAACAAACATCTTTTTCATAATATTATTTTTATTTGTGGTTAATTTCAACTATGCTAGCAGATCTTGAATTACTAGAAATAAACTGCGATTTTGTCCCTCATAGAGTTTACGCCCTGGTGATGGCCCATCCGAGGTATTAGTATCGCGAACCCTAGCACAGCCTCCTCATCCATCAGCACCCACAGTCAAAACTCAACCTGGCAATGCTCAGAAATATAATGGGTGTTTCAAAATGACATCTTGGAAACATAAATCTTTAAATTTTAACGTGCATTCATTATTGACAACCAATTTTAACCTGTACTGGATAAACTCCTGCTACTGGTAACCTATAGTTAGCCTACCGGGTTATCCCTAGGTTATCTGTTTGATGACAGTGCTCCGGAGCGCCCCAATGTTAAGAAACATTTTTATTTTGATTACTTATCAATTGATGAATAACCTAAAGTATGACGAAAATCGTGCAATAATAAACTGCACAAAATTATGTAATTAATGTCATTTATGTAACGTTAATTTTGATGTTTTAACACTCCAATGGTGGTCGCCTTGTATCTGAGAGATACGCCTGAGTTTCAGTCTCATTTACCATATATAACTTTATCTATTGTATTAAGAATGAACAAAAACTGTTAACTGGAGATTAATATATTTTAAAAAATAGTAAATTTACCAAGAAAAAGTTATTTATTTAAATATGTTGATGAAAAGGGGAAGGATATTAATAATACAATCCATGGTGCGGAATAACCTTTCAAAGTTCAACATATACTTTTATTATATAATAAATGTATATGTTGAACTTTGAAGGGTTATTCCTCACCTTGAATTGCATTATATGTTATTTATTTATTATATGCAAACTTATAAAGTTGAAATATACAAATAACAAGTAAGACCCGATGGCCGTGAGGGTTAAGGCGTGAGCACTTAACACTCAGTGCCAAAGGTCCTGGGTTCGATTCCCACTAGGGGTGGTGGCTTTTCTTTCGAAAAAAAGAAAAGGGATCACCCCTATCCTGGCTAGAAAAGGGTGGTAACCTATAGATAACCCGTTCTAAAATTCGTAGTTAATAATAAATGGACGTTAAAATTTAAATAAATAAATAAATAACAAGTAGGTAGGAAATATTAATAATATTTTGTAGTAATATATAACTTCCAAAAACGTCTACGTGTGCAATGATAGAGACATAAATATTGGCCGAACACCTTACATTTATACTGGGTGAGCCTTGAAGTCTTGTTTGCCCATAACATTTGACATTGCTTTCTAGTTTTGGTTCTCTCGGCTACAGTGCTATGTTGTTTTTTTTTTATCCCTGTTTCTTCATCAATCGCTGCATCCATATTCATACTTGATATCATGTACGTTTATTTTGATGTTGTTTTTATTTTTTGGTATTTATGACACCAATTTGTTAAAAGTACAAATATGGTCGCGTGGTATCTATGAGATACAAAATAGTTTTAGTGGATAGTTACTGCTTGGAGGAACATCAGGCCAATACTGACACATCAGCCACTACCTGCTCTAGGGATAGTAAAGGGTATAGCCAAAACCGCGCACTTGCGCACCTTACACAGTCTGCGAAAGATGCTGTGTATCTGAGAGATCTCACGCGACCATTGGAGTGTTAACAATAATTTGCTAATCGCCTCCGTTATGGTCAAGCAATAAATAAATAAATAATAATAATTTTGATGTTAAATTATTTAACGCAATAAAATAACTACTTATCTGCCGTGACGAAGCACGGGTATTCAGCTAGTATTTAATAAAGACAAGTCATTATTGAGCGATTAGTATATGGTGCATAAATGAACAATTTCCAGTAAAAAAATGTACACACTCTAATAAACCATTTCACTCACACTGCTGTTCTTTGTATCAGCTGACCACACTAGCCCCCTACAAGTTGTGTACAAAGACTAGAATACCCTTGTTATCTCCTGCTATAGTTGTTCCTACGATAAGGTAACTCAGCCGAGACCCAGCCTTGTCCCTAAAGAGCCCTTAAACTGATATTAAGAAACAAACTAGGACACACCCCCGTCTAACTTCCCCGTCGCGTCATGAATCATGATGAGATAAATTTAAACTTTAGCCGACAAGCTTATGGCGAATGTAAAAAATAATGTGAACCCTTTTATCTTCAACTAATTATAAGTTAAATTAGTTTAAAAATTTATATTACAAACCCCTACCTTCTAACAATTTCCTCGCTTCCGGAACTAAGTTCTTGTCGGATTAGTTAGCACCATTAAATCTAATAGCGTATTTTAATGGAAATAATTTCCATGGTTGCAAATCCAGTTAATTCATTGGCTTATAATGAAAAAAGCAACATACATTAATACAATAATTGTGGTTTTAGTTGAAGGGGAATGTATTGCTTAAATTGCGTTTAGTAATTCTCAACCTGGCTACATATTTTATTACGCATTAATACGTTGGGTTCATGAGATGTTTTCATTATTTTATTGGGCTTCCTCCATCCATTTTTCTATAAGCTCCAGCTTATAACGACGATAAGATGTTGCTATCTAGAAACACCCACTAGAAAATACTACGTGTCAGAATCCAGAGATCAAGAAAATAAGGGTGGTCTAAATTTGAATAAATAATTTTACAAGATGTATTCAATTATAAGGTTTGCAGTATTTTTTTTTTTTTTTTTTTTTTTTTGGCCCTGGAATGCGAAAGATTCTTGCTGCCCGAACCATTATCTACCTCCCGCATGACATTTCAAGGAGATATCTAGCCACTAGACCACAGGGAGAACCCGCAAGGAATAAAATGAAATGAAACCGTTCTCGAGAAAAATGGAACTATAATTTTACGGATTGAGAAGAACCTTTTCCCAGAGGCTTGAAATTTATCCAAACTGAGTTTTAAAAATGTTGGTATGTTTGTGACTGAGGAAATATTAGATAATAATATTTTATTCAGAGCAGGAGTTTGGGATTTTCCTATATTTTATGATATATATTTCAAAAATGACTGGAAAATCGTCGTAAATGGATAGCAACAATTCGAAAACTTACTAAATCCCCTCATGCGTTTTTTGATAGGGTGAACTGAATCGAAAAAATAGACCCTTAATGTTTTGTATTTTTGTAAAAATAATTATTATTAGAATTATTTTTTGTGAGTAGAATTCAAATATTTTATTTTTGCAACACTCATTGTACGGGATTTGGGTATTTTTTTTATTTTTTATTTAGGAACTACTGAAACGAGACAGGTTTTAGCTTCCCGCAGTGTCCATGTGTCGAGTGTTCCCGAAACAGTATATTTGGTGTTTCATATGCCAGTAGCATCTCTCACGGTTTATGGTAGTCCGCTGTCCTTGGCGTTATCAAGTTGTCTTTTTCGGAGCATATTCTATGGTGAGAATGGTGAGATTTTCCCATAATTCCCTCAATTCTCTCCTTAACCCTTTTCCTTTCGTCTCACCTTTCAATGCCGTGTACCTGGAGGTGAATGTCCTGAAGGTAAGGCAGATATTTCTATTCACTTATTTATTTAATTGGATTGTACCCATAATCCATTAGATTTCGCCCCCCGCTTTTATCTCAGCTCATCAGGGCATTATTTATTTTTTACTGCTATTTCTTTATCCTACACTTAACATTTTGAAAATATTTTTTGTCCCTATTATTCTCAGTTTTACTTAAATGATAAATTTATTAAAATTATTTTTTTTTTTGTTGGTTATTGAGCTTCCTTAAGAATGAAGGGAATTCGGTGATTTGCTATGCATTGTGGCACCTAAATTCTCACTTCTCTTTTTTTAAGATCTCGTCGCAGTAGGTGATTAAAACTTAAAACAGTAAATTAACTGTTTCTATTCCAAAGTTTTAAAATGTGGAACGTGGGCTACGAATGATTTATGGCAACGCAATAAGGAGACGGATTTCTTGCTGGAGTCGACTTTTCAAACTTCCTCTGTCCAAAAGAACTGTACACAGACAGATTAAAAAAAAATCACTTAAAATTATTATTTTAATTAAGTAAAAAGGTTATAAGAGCATCTTGAGCCACTCCCAGATATTGGTAGATTTATAAAGAGACATCTGAGAACCAGACAAATCCATGCTTATTATAAAGTGTAATAAAGAGAGTGACGTCACGACTGAACCTTTCCGATTGGAAGAATGGACTGAAGGCAGAGGATAATATCCTTTCTTTCTACTTTTCTTGCAGATTCAATTTCGCCTTTTCTAATAAACCCTTTCTCTAATTCTCTCTCTTTCTCGTTGTTCTCTCTCGCTCTGACGATTCCTCTTCTATAACTCCCGAGAAATTTTTTAGCCTTTCAATTCTAATTCGAGTTGCCTTTACAAATCAACCCTTCTCTTTGGCTGAAAGGGAAATATGATTCGACCGTAATAGTGGAGGTTAGGTAGAAAAGTTTTTACGAATAGACGTCCAGGGATGAAATGTTAAGGAACGCAATTTTATGGCAGAGAGGAATATGAGTTCTTTTACAAATTTTCTTATAAAGATTATTATTTCCTCGGTCAGGAGGACATGCGATGGAAATTTTATGTAAAAAAATTGGTTATTATAAAGCGGTTCCTCCCTCCTTCCATAAGGAGGAAACATTTAAAGTTGACCTCATGTCACAATCCGGAAGTAGCAACTAGAAACGTTTACGCTTCAAAACCCATAGATCATGACAATAACGGTAGTTCAAATATGGCTAGAAGGGGAGGTAAGCTGTAAATAACCCTTTCCAAAAATCTGAGTTATGAATAATTAGCCATTAAAATTTAAATAACACTCAGAGCGGGAATTGTTTCAGATTTATTATACGTTTTTACTCTTTTTGACCTTCAAATGACCTCCACGAGAAGGCTTTAAGGTCAAGCAAACCACGGATTTGGACTCAGGGACCTGAAAAACATACGCATGATTTGTTTCAGATTTTTTCTACTTGTTTTTCCTCTATTTGACCTTCAAATGACCTTGAACCCGATGTGATGAAGGTTAACCCACCTACTCATTTTAATCAGCGACCCCTAAAACCCCATAAAGACCATACCGCTCCAAGTGTTTTTTGTTTTTTTTTTAGATGAAATGTTGACCTCTGTATCACTGCGTATTAACGATTGGTTAAATGTCTATAAATATATATATATATATATATATATATATATATATTTTTTTTTTAAGGCACTTAACGTCTAGGTTACCAGCGCCTGGATACAATTTTTTTTTTTTTTTTTTTAAATTAATTTAATTTTAAGTAATTTAATTAAACAAAATAAGAAATCTGGTGTTAGAGTGAGTTAAGGAGTAAAGTGTGCCCCCATGCCGGACCCCGAGCCCGCCGCGGCGCCACCAGCCGCGCTGCAGGGACAAGGTTTGCCATCTGTACCTCTGACGGTCCATCATGAATCTGGCGGCCAGGCCTGGGGCTGAGGGTGTGCATGGTTGGACCAGGCCATCCACACCCTCCAGGCTGTCTATAAATATTGGTCACTTTTAAATGTGTATTCTTTCTCATAAATAAATATATAAATGTGTATGAGTTCGACTCATAAAGGTGGAACTCCTAAAAGTCCCCTCCCAAGAACTCTATTTTCAGTTAGAATAATTTCCATAATATTCCACTTTTTTATCCAAAATCGTCATATTGTGGTCAAATTAACGTGTAACGACTTGGACCACAGAGTCTGTCCGACGTATTTATGCATTCGACTTATAGAAACTCAACACATCTGAGGCATTTGGAATCAAAAGAAGTCACATTACTATTTTTACGATTTCCTCTGGATACTGGCAAATAAAATTATTTTCAAAACACAACAGACCATGCTGTTTTTTAATGCTAAAGTGGTAACTTGGTTTCTACATCAACGAATTATAAAACAAATGTAAGACACATCAAAAATAAAAATTCCTTTAAAATACATAAAATGAGGCGATGACTTTCAAAATGGGATGAGTCCACTTTTTCATCATTTTTTCTCTCAAACATTTTATGTATTTTCCTTCTATTGGCTGGTAAACTCAGTTTCATTAAAAACGTTCTCAATCCCATAAAAATAAAGGGCAGAAATAGTGATTCCCTTTGAAAATGGGGTAGTTCACCTATTCAACGAGTACAGCGCTCCAATCGTTGTGGTTATGTTTTACTCCACATTCTAATAACAATCTATCAATTTTTGTGGTGATCTAAATTATGGAAACACATCCTGTGGTCGGTTACCAAAAAACGCTATGAAGAAACTACTGGTATATGCGATGTTTTTCAAACAAAAAATAATTTTTTTTTTAGAAATGCATTATACTTCATGAAGCACAAGGAAATGAATGTTAGTGTGACTCCGCATAAATCCATTTTCTATTGAAAATATACTCTCTTCCACGTTTTTTGTGTCCCCTGAAAAGTAGTTCGATTTGGACTTATCCCTTTTTGAAAGTCAACGCCTCATATAACAGATAAACTTTTTAAATTCCTCGAAAACATTCTTCTGTGATACTTACACCTTTTAAGAAAACTAACTAAGTAATATAAAATTAAACATAAGATTTTTTGTGTTATCTGTAAAAATTGGGTTGAATTATGTGTCTTGCTTTGATACCAGATGTAGATTAGATTCTAATGTTCACTCTACAAATTTAAACGGGGGTGCTTTTAGGTATCTAGATGGTAGGATCGATACAGGTCTAAAGAGATTTAATGAAAACTCTTTCATGAGTGCATTAGTTATTTATTTAAATATATTAGATGAGTGCTAAAAAAGACAAAGAGAACTCTTGATTCTTGATATTTTCCTGTAGTTCTTGGTCGTCTTTATTTTTGGTCGGAGTTAAGAATTGTTGAGTATCTGCCTTTGCTCTTGAAGTTTCCAGGTCAGCGGAGCTATAGAAATGTTGCAGAACCATGTATCCACATCCCAGCCAGATATACCTCGCTTATCCACCTTCAATGCATCACTTCTCTTCTTCTCATTTTATTTCATGTAGGGTGGGGGGATTCTTCCTAGAAGATATCTCCTTTCTAAAGGTCGATACGGGTATTATTGTCAAGAAATAGCTTTTTACAAGGAAGAAAATGAAAGCAAAGAGACTACAATTATAAATATTTTTTTTTTATTCAAATATTTTTTAATGTTGAAGCCTGTTCAATCCATTGTTATAAATTTTACAGCAGAGGCAAAAAATATTTCACGCTCTGCTCGTATCAATATTTCCAAAAACATTTATTTTGTTTTGACAACCTTTGGAATATGAAATTAACAGTAAATAATAATGAATAAAAATAATTAGGATTGAGCTGGTATTGAAACGTCTACATTTTTTTTAAGTTATCAATTACATTTTGTTTTCTCAGTTTTCTGTCGTGGATTAGATTTTAAAATTAAAAAGTTGATTATTCAATTTATCATATCAAATTTAAAAATTTATTTTTCAACTGAATGTATATAAAAGTTGAATAAACCTTAATAAAAAATTGACAAAAATTATTAGAAAAAATATCTAAAGAAATGTTAGTCTGATACTACTTGTAGAAGGCGGAAGCTCAAAGAGTACAAATCAAATTAACAAATAGGAACACAAAGATATAGCAACAATCCTTGCACATCTTAAAACTATTAATATATATATATATATATATATATATATATATATATATATATATATATATATTATTTATTCTTATAAATGACGCAAAATATCCAAATTCTTTTTTATCCTAGTAGGCATGAGGTCATTAAAGCAGTCTTCCCTTTTTTTATACTACTTTATTTATTCTTCTTGCAAGAAGTGCCCCTGAAGAGGTGCGAAGAAAAGACGCACGAAACATGTCGGGTCCAATAAATAAAGTAGTATAAAAAAAGGGAAGACTGCTTTAATGACCTCATGCCTACTAGGATAAAAAAGAATTTATATATATAGCAAAACTTAACATCTTTATTATTGTTTTTTTTTTTCATTGTTTTTTTTTTCTGTTAAAAACTCTAATAATTTGAAACTATCAATGACTAGGAACAGAAAAATAAATGAAAATAAAAAAAACATCATTTAATATAAAGTATATAAAATAGCATAAGGAAGGTATGACGTAATAAGGAAGGTATGACTATATACGTAATATGTTAGGAATATATATGTCATTTGTAAGGAATGTTTATGTAATATTGTCTAATTGTATAACTCGTTGTATAATTAACTGCATAACCTGATGTATATACATAATCCCATTTGATTAATTAGATGTATATACATAATCCCATTTGATTAATTAGATGTATATACATAATCCCTACTACCTTGTCCTCCTCCCGACCCATATCCTCAGGCGTCCCACAAGGCAGCATCCTAGGTCCTGTCCTTTACCTCCTGTATACGGCAGACATCCCTACCCACCCATCTACACATATAACAACCTACGCCGATGATACAGCCATTTTTTCCTCTTCCCCCGATCCCTCTACAGCTTCTCAGCAATTACAGGAGCACCTTGAGTCTGTCGAGAAATGGTGCACCTTGTGGAAAATCACAGTGAATCCTGAAAAATGCTGTCACGTAACATTTACTCTTAATAAGCGCACTTGCCCTCCAGTCTTCATATGCAACAGTCAACTTCCTGTATCTAATGAGGTGCGTTACCTGGGACTTCTACTAGACAGCAGACTCACATGGAACCCACACACACGACTAAAAAGACAAGAGCTGAACAGGAGATTTGGACTCTTAAGACGACTACTCGGCCCTACTTCAAAGCTTACGACACACAACAAACTTACTATATACAAAACTATAATTAGACCTATCTGGACTTACGGACTTGAATTATGGGGAACAGCAAAACACTCAAACATACAACGAATACAAGCATTCCAATCCAAAGTCCTTCGTAGAATAGTTAATGCTCCCTTTTATGTCTCCAACAAAACCCTACACAATGACCTAAATATCCCCTTCGTAAAAGACCTCGCAACATCCAGATTCCTAACGTTCCATTCCAAATTGTCATCCCACCCAAATCCTAGAGGTCAATCCCTATCCACTCGGACCCACCCTAAAGACCTTCCCAGGAGGCTTAAGAGACTTTGGCCCCGTGACCAGCTACCCTAGCAGTGGTTTAAAACAGTGAAAATATAAATGTTAGCATATATTAGGAAGTGCCAATAATGATTGGTTCCTTCCATATACTATTCACTGAATGTACGCAAGACGATCACAATTAATTATTGTACTATATAAATTGTACAGATTTTAAATAAACATTTATTAAAAAAAAAAAAAAAAAAAAAAAAAAATATACATAATCCCATTTGATTAATTAGATGTATATACATAATCCCATTTGATTAATTAGATATATATGTAATATTATAATTGGTTGTAAATATATAACAATTTTTTCAAGTGAATCGTCTTCGCTGCAGATACTCCTTGAAAAAAAAAAAAAAAAAAAATCTTCCGTTTATTAAAAATATTTTTAAATTCATAATCTAGATACTGCCTCATAGAACGACATTTAAACTTCCGCAAGACTGGCCAGGTCATAGACCAGCCTTGTGGAAGTCCATCTTCGTTTCATTTGTGTCTATCTAGGTTTTAGGCACCTGAAGAGGCATGTGACGAAATGAAACATGTCGAGCCGTTTTAATAAATTTTGAAGATTATGTTATTTTTTCATTCAATTAAATCTCTCCTAGAGAAGAAAAGACAATTTTCGCTAATCCACATATTAGATTGTAATAAATCCATTCTTACGATTCCTAGAAAATATACGAATTAATTACTCAAAACATTACCAGTAATCATTACCAGTGACAATTACTGCTATTAAAAGCTGTAAAACTACTTTCAATGAAAGGTTTTCCGAAGTAAATAAATAGTCTGACCTTTAGTAAAAATATTTAGCATAATGGAGAGAAATAAAGCATGGGATAAAACAAGTTTTCGAAGATTTACAGTTCAATTTAGATAATGACTCAGTATAACGAATAATCTATCATAAAAAAGAATTTATTTTTATCTAAAAAGTTTTTAATGTAGTGATTTTTAGCTTCAGGTTATAAATAATTCGGTTCTTTTGTGGAATAAATTTATTGTTATCGCTGCTTGTAGTATAGTAAACATTAACCAACTTTTAATAAGTTGTTACAGGCAGATAATATTTTATGGGTTTTATTAGGACAAAAAACTGCTTTTGCTTCAATTTTTAATTTTGTATTATATATTCTTCTTATAATAATTATACACTTGAACTATTATTATACTACTTACAGTTTTCTTTTTTTCTCTTTTTATTTTATTTATTTTCATTAGTTGCTTATTTATCTAGTGGGTAATGAAAAAAATATGCATTATAAAAATATCAAATTGTCATTATTATTAACCTGAAGTGGTTATTAATAAAATTTTAAATGCAGGTTATTAAACATTTTTTTATGTGCATATTATTTATTTATTTGGTTTTAGAGCCCGCAACTGGGTGATTTCTTCTATAAAAAAAGTATGGTGCAAACAAAATAAAAGAACTATAATATCAAAAATTAAAACTTATAAAGAAAGTATTAAACAAATGAAAATATCAAAATTTAAACTATATGAATTAAAAAAAAATCAATACTTAAAGGTCAAATAAAAAAACAAGTAAGTAATTAATTAAATAAATTATTCTGAATAAACTAAAAATGCTGTATTTTCGCTCTATTTTGTACAAATATAATTTTATTATATATATATATTAAAATATTTTGGTTTTTCTTCATAAATTTTTATTTGTTTTAACAAGTCTAAAATACTTGATATGTATGGGCTAACATCTGTCAAGAGCTCAGATGGTAGACCATACATATCCAGTATTTTCTTTTTTTTTTTTTTTACGGCGCATCGAAAAATCTTGGCCATTAGCGCCGGCCTCCAGGGTGCAGCCAGGAATTTTCTCAGCGAACCCTGAGATGAGAAAATTCCTGTTGCCGGTGGGGATCCAACCCACCATCTCCCCCTTATGAATCCAGCGCGCTAGCCACTAGACCACGGGTGACCCTCATATCCAGTATTATTGCATAAACACTTTTTTGATCAAACAAACTGTAGTTTTTCGCAGAACTCTTTTATACAGCATGAAAAAATTATATTTATTTTAGTTTTTCACCATTCAGTCATAAAACTAATATCTGTCTTTCGTCAAGCAAAAACTTTTTACAAATTATAATTGTATTGATAATTATCAATAGTGCATACATTACATACCAACAAATGTCAAAACTCAGTAAATCTGACATTTTGTCTATTTCTTGACTTCTTATCACCTCAGTGGTTAAGTTTAGCGTAAAAATGCTATAGCGGTGATTAAACTGGATAAAAAACGTTACTAAAAAGTGACACTAAAACGTGTCCGCTGGCGTCCGCACATGCGCAGTGGCGTTCGCGCATACGCAGTACCGTTCGCGCATGTACATTGGCCATGTAAGAAAAAGATGACTGTATGTTATATAGTACATTACATAGGTTTATCGGGTGGACCTAGCGTTACAAGGTGTCCACTGGCGTTTGCGCATGCGCAGTGGCGTTCGCGCATACACAGTGACGTACGCGCATGCGCAGTTGCGTTCGCGCTTGTGCAGTGGCGTTCGCTCTTGCGCAGTGGCGTTTGCGCATGCGCATTGGCCATGTATGAAAAATAAGACTATATGTTATACTTTACATAACTTCGTCGGGTGGACATAGGCGTTGTAAAAAGGTACCACAAAAATGTGTCCTCTGCGTTGGATATGTACGAAAAAAGAACACTATTTGTTATACAGTACATTACATAGGTTTTTCGGGTGGACCTGTCGCATATTTATGTTCCTGAATTTGAGCAGAAGGCTCTAAGCGAATTTTTTAATTATTTTTTCTATATATTTTCGAAAGCCTCAATAAAAATAATTCCTTTAGATATGATAATTTTAGAGTAGAGGCTAAAATCAATTAATTTTTCATATCATAGAGTTATCTGTAAAAAAATTTAAAGTTTTTTTTTTTATTTTTGATTTTTCATAGATAAATGAAATAATTATTAGAAAATGTCACGGTATGGTGCGAAGTAATATTGTTATCCATTTCTGCTAATAACTCGACTCGATGACGGGAGTGATTGCATACATTAAAGAGCATTCGTGAATCGAACCCAGTTCGGAGCCCAGGGACGAAATGTGATTGAATTGGTTCAGTGGATATTCTAGGAACATAGGGGAATTCAACCTTCTCTTCAAATTCCCAATAACCTACATGACAGGGTGTGATGTACTGTAAACAACTTGCAATTTCTGTAGGTGTGTGTAACGAGGCTTTATTTCGTACGACTTTTGGCCAATAACAGAAGTAAACTATAAATTCAGTTTTAGTGTACCGTACTTTTTATGTTAGGACGTTTTCTTCCATAGGGAGGAAACATGATTATGACTCCGAACTTATGACACAATACGGACGTGCCGATATGAAATGTACGATAAAAGGTGCTTTAAATATATATATATATATATATCATAATCATGTTTCCTCCCTACGGAATAAAACGTACTAACATAAAAATTACGGTACACTAAAACTTAATTTATAGTATATATATATATATATATATTTTAATAAGTACGTGACTGAAACACCATTATTAAAAAGTCCGACTAGCAGGAACTACGTCATCTTAGCACGGCTCCGTTCCCTAGTGCCGTTAGTAAAGAATATAAGTTGGTTATTGGTAGGGTTTGATCTTTCGTTTGAGAAAAAAAAATTAATAAAATCTCAAAGAGAAGACAGTTTAAAGCGCCACATAAGAAAACTGACTGTATCCAAAGCGGAACTGATTCCACGCCTTCTCAACGTTCGCTCTACTAAAACACTATTACCAATAAGTTTATCATTTTCCTGACTTATTTTACTAAATTGCTAGTTTTACTGATACATGCAATTTAAAAGGGGGGAAAAACGCCAATTAACAACACAAACACATATCAAGTTTTAAGCACTTATTTCTCCGATTATCATCACCCATCAAAAATGGCTCCAGAACATTTTTGTTGAGAAATTAGTAACCTTTCGAATGGTAACTTTCCACTTGCCACGATTTCCTAACAGTTGTCGAGATATTTACGAAAATATACGAAGATCCAAAAACCTTTCATGCATATTAATAACATATTTATAGAATACTTCCATGACTCCATCTCCATATATATATATATATATATATATATATATATATATATATATATATATATATATATATATATATATATAAATTTGAACCACCATTATTTTCGAGATCTAGGGGTTCTGTAACATAAAATTTTCTAGTCAACAACTTCATAAGCGGGTTTCCTCCTTTGGGAGAAGGACTCACTCTAAAATTGTTATTGAAAAAAAAAATGATATTTTCACTTTTTTTACCTGCAATATTCCTTCAGTATCCCATTTAATTCTATATTTTTATGCAATTAATTTAATGACCTGCTACATTAAAAGTGTAAAATGTTTGCCACTAAAGGGCACTGTCCCATATGATTAGTAATGTACGCTTGAGGTATTTATATTTCATAAAGCATGATGTTTGAGAAAAAAAAAATAATAACACCTTAGAAGTAAATCGATGGTACCCGGAAAATGTGTGCGTATCCAATCGAAAATCAAATATATTTAATTAAACACATTACAATAGTATAATAAACTTCACAAGTTAAAGTTAAACCCAGGGGGATACAATTTACCGATTTAATTAGTTACAAATTAAAGTAGGTTCCTTTAGGGGAAGATTTGTTATCCTTTAGTGCTCTTCTTATTGAACAACAGATATTGCATTATATATAATTCAGGTCATTGTAAAATAGATTTAACAATAAGTTTTGTTTTTCTTTCAACACTGGTAACCCCATGGTACAGCCGTTTATTTTTAACCGGGTGCCGTACGTTGTGATGTTTTACACGCTTTTCTTTACACAATTAAATCATATTTGAATTGGTAAATAATGATAAAAATAAAGGAGTACAAAAATATAAATTGAAAATTATTGCACAAAATAATATAAATAATAATAGATCTAACTGCTCACAGATACAGCTACGTCGTTTGGAATCATAGATTACCTAGTTTTTCATAAGTCTAATCCTATAGGATATTTTAGGTTATATCCTCGATACAAAAGCAAACTAACGAATATGAAAATCACCAGTTTTCAGAGTGGAAAAGTATTTATTCATAACTTTTTTTTGGACAGTCAAATATTCGGCAGATTTGACCTTTTGATAGTGGAATACTTTCCCTTTAATAGAGTGAAGTCAGATTGAAGAATTTGCCGTAAATAAGTCCAGCAGAAATTATTAAAGATGGACAATGAAAGATGCATTTTTTCATATTCGTTAGTTTGATTTTGTATCGACGATATGTAAACTACAGTTTCTAATATTGTACTGAAGTTCCGAAACCGAATTTCAGTATCCTCTTGCTTCAGAGAGCATTATTACGGAATATCATTGCATAGTCTGTTGTATATTGTCAGTTTTTTTGACAAGACAAGTCCATATGCTAAAATATTCTATCCCCTCCACTGCTGCTTTCTCATCTCTTGCCGATAACTGCAAGGTTCCAAGTTCGGGTCGCCCTGTAAGAAGATTTTTTTTTCCTTTTTTATTTCAGTTTAATATTACTTTTAGCACTTTCCTCCGAAGGAAAGTAGCTATTGGTTGCACTCATGACGGAATTTTTTAAAAATTTGTTAGAATCTTTATTGATCCTATCTAGTAGACACCGAAAATTAACCCAGTTAAAATTTATATATATATATATATATATATATATATATATATATATATATATATATATATATATATATATAGTTATATATGTGTCCGTTAACACGACGCAGGCCAGAATTTTTGTTTTTTCGCCACAAAACTTGTATTTATTTGTCAAAACCAGCCATAATTGTTGTTACATTTCAACGAAACTCGGTACATGTTGTGGTCAGCCGAAGAAAAAAATTTGTTGTAAAAATAAACTAAATCGGTCTACTAGAAGGGGGGTTCACTCCGGACAGAAATTACTAATTTCCTTATACCTGTCGTAATTTCTGTTATATTGTTACGAAACTCTGTATACGTCCTGGCTATCTAATACGAAAGAAGTGTTGTGAAAATGAACTAAATTGGTCTATTGGAAGGGGAGGGGTTACTTTGTACTATGTTTGAATTGAATTCTACCGCCAAACGTAGATTCGCGAAACTCATCAAGATCAATAGATCAAAATGTGAAGCTTTGTGTATTTAGTACGTAGTGTAGTACCACGCATACACTAAACTCTGAAAGGAAATTAATTACAAAATTAATAATTGAAACAGCACCTCATAAAAGCAAAAGAGCAGAGTAATTTATGTTTTTATTTTATTTATTTAGGTTATTTTTAGCAAATTATTCAAAAATGCACTAGACACTACCCAATTCTGAGGAATGTGTTTAGTTATGCAGCTCCTGCGTGATGGACTTTTTGGTTTCTATTTTTTTTTTTTTTTTTCTTCACTAACTATTTATGAAACAGTATTTTGTTTTTCAAAAAAGGCTGCAGCCGCCAAATCTTTACCGATTTTAATGAATTTTATTTAATTGAAAGCTCGTAAAATTTATAACAACGTTGTTTAGTCAGATTTTTGTTTTTTTGTTTCACCAGTTCATTAAATTACGTGTAAAAATTTCACAAACTGTTACAATTGAACATATAATATTATTTCATATTTCATCTATCTTATTATCAGCACTGACTTCTTAAAACGTAAATTTATCTCAATTCAACAATGAGATTAATTGAAATAATATGATTTTTGAATGATTTGAAAATGGATTTTGATTTTTTAACTATCTGGTACAAAACAATTATCTGAACTGATATATGGCTATGCACCCTGGATGCTAAGAAAAAACGTCAAGACATACCATTATGCCAGTACTGCAATACAGCACTTACTGTTAAAAACTTTCAGACAGACTTCATACTCAGACAAAACAGTAACTTACCACAAAACATGAACGAAATACTTTCTGACGTCAGCAAATATATAGCAGACGTATTCCAACTCCTTAAAAATACAAAATATTTTAGCAAAATCTAAAAAACCTAGAGTATTTGTAGAAATAAATATTATTGAATGAGACAATAAAACCTCTATACAGAATTAAACTTATTTCATCGCAAACATTACATATTTACTAACTTTACTTCTACTTTTTTGTACGTTATTACATTGTCGCAGTTTAATCGCCTTAGTTGAGATAAACTATTAGTAAAATTAGTAAAATATAGTAATATTACAAATAACCCTTGATCTTAATTCCCAACAAAATTGCTGATCCTACAATAATTGTCAACCTATTCATTCCTTTATATCTTTTATTTACTGTTATTTTTATTTTAATTTATGTTCCTTATTCCTTTATTTATTTTATTTTATTATTTTTTATTTATTTATTATTATTTATTTATTTTTTATTTTATTTTATTTTTTTAATTTTTTTTTCGGTTGGCCACCATATTATTAGACCAATTATTATTATAATCAAAGCCCTATCTTATCACCTATCATCGGATTGTATTTAATTTTCAGATCATGACCAATTAATTCATAACCAATTACTTTATTGTATTTCTTATTATTATTTATCCTAATTTTTTTTTTAATGTTTTTATTTTTTGTTATTCAATAGAGCAGATAACCCTTGTTGCGAAGCTCTCAAAATGAATAAATAAATATTAGTAAAATTAAATGAAATTAAAAGCAGCATTTGAAAGATCTTGATGACCGACTTTTAGGTATTTCGTGTGTTGTGATAAGCGAAAATGAGCACCGCTCACTTCAAAGACCGCAAACTCCTAAACTTTACACTATAACCTTAAGTTTGAATGTAAATAGTTTTTTTTTTTTTTTTTTTTTTTTTTTTTTTTTTTTTTTTTTTTCACGGCGCATCAACAAATCTTGGCTATTAGCGCCGACATCCAGGGGGGTGCTGCCAGAAATTTTCTCAGCGAGCCCTGAGATGAGGAAATTTCTGGCGCTGGTGGGGATCGAACCCACCATCTCCCGCTTATGAACCTAGCGCGCTAGCCACTAGACCACGGGAGACCCCGAATGTAAATAGTATAGTAAACAATGGTAGCGGATTAGACGGAGATAAGATAATTTTGTCATCTTGACAAAGAATCCTTAATACTCAATTAAAATGTTGATTGAGTCTAGAAATAAGGGTAGAATAGTAGATAAGGAGAGAACAGATGCTGAATGTTGAAGGTGTGGTATTGAAGATGGTGAAGATGGATAGCCACAGCCTTCTGCCATTTACAACACTATCCTTCTGAAGATAGCATCTACACTACCTCACTTCACTCTTAGAATCTTCAAAAGCCTCGATTCCTTGTTCTCTGTGAGACTATCTCTAGAAACTTCCACACAGAAACTATCACTCCAAATTATATATATATATATATATATATATATATATATATATATATATATTTATATATATATATATATATATATATATATATATATATATTTATATATATATATATATTTATATATATATATATATATATATATATATATATATATATATATATGTATGTAATTTGGAGTGATAGTTTCTGTGTGGAAGTTTCTAGAGATAGAAAAGTGACACGATTGCCCCCTAGTGGGCAACCTCTGAAGCTAGGTACGTATAGTTTTGGTGGTTCATAAAAAGATATTTACCATGTCTTTCATAGTCATAACTGAAAAACATCAGGAATCATAGTTTTGCCACATTAGAAATACTTGTGCGATATGTTATATTGATTTTCTTACCACACAATTCATTTTCTTGCGCGCACTAAAATTTTTTATATTCTAATGCTGTAGTTTAAGGGTTTGACTCGGGACCCAGGCCATCCCTAGTCACACTCCGCCTTCAATTCATTTATTGGGTACCTCCAAAGGGAAAAATCATGCGGCCGAAGCATAGTACTGACCATCTCCTTATGTCGACCATTTTCGGCCAAATTAAGCAAGACAGTCTACGGACGTGGCAAATAAATTTCAGATTGTATTAGACTCTGATTAGACTTCTGCCAATCTTGCAAGCATGTGGCATGACCAAGACCGAAAAAAAAAGTATCCGTTGTCTGTTGAAAGAAAATCTTGCAACGAACCATAGGGCATGTGCATGTTCGACTAATTTAGAGACGAGGGCTAAACCAAAAGATTTATAGTTTATATAATCACTTAAATGTTGTAAACTTCGTAATGCTCTGACGCTTAGGTAGGTCGGACATCTTTTTTTATTTTTTTTTTTTTTCCTTACGGCGCTTCTACATCTAGGTCATTAGCGCCCGGACATCTTATTTAAAAAAGAGAAGGAGAGAAGCTAAGGAAGGTCCTTTAGGTAAACATTGACAGAACCAGGAGGAGAGAGAGACCGAAACTAAGATGGGTGGACAGCGTGGCCCCTGACTCAAGGGTCCTTTAGGTAAACATTGACAGAACCAGGAGGGGAGAGAGAGAGACCCAAACTAAGATGGGTGGACAGCGTGGCCCCTGACTCAAGGGTCCTTTAGGTAAACATTGACAGAACCAGGAGGGGAGAGAGAGAGACCCAAACTAAGATGGGTGGACAGCGTGGCCCCTGACTCAAGTCTCCTTTAAGTAAACATTGACAGAACCAGGAGGGGAGAGAGAGAGACCCAAACTAAGATGGGTGGACAGCGTGGCCCCTGACTCAAGGGTCCTTTAGGTAAACATTGACAGAACCAGGAGGGGAGAGAGAGAGACCCAAACTAAGATGGGTGGACAGCGTGGCCCCTGACTCAAGTCTCCTTTAGGTAAACATTGACAGAACCAGGAGGGGAGAGAGAGAGACCCAAACTAAGATGGGTGGACAGCGTGGTCCCTGACTCAAGGGTCCTTTAGGTAAACATTGACAGAACCAGGAGGGGAGAGAGAGAGACCCAAACTAAGATGGGTGGACAGCGTGGCCCCTGACTCAAGTCTCCTTTAGGTAAACATTGACAGAACCAGGAGGGGAGAGAGAGAGACCCAAACTAAGATGGGTGGACAGCGTGGCCCCTGACTCAAGGGTCCTTTAGGTAAACATTGACAGAACCAGGAGGAGAGAGAGACCCAAACTAAGATTTTTGGACAGCGTGGCCCCTGACTCAAGGGTCCTTTAGGTAAACATTGACAGAACCAGGAGGGGAGAGAGAGAGACCCAAACTAAGATGGGTGGACAGCGTGGCCCCTGACTCAAGGGTCCTTTAGGTAAACATTGACAGAACCAGGAGGGGAGAGAGAGAGACCCAAACTAAGATGGGTGGACAGCGTGGCCCCTGACTCAAGGGTCCTTTAGGTAAACATTGACAGAACCAGGAGGAGAGAGAGACCCAAACTAAGATTTTTGGACAGCGTAGCCCCTGACTCAAGGGTCCTTCTCAACACGTGGAACGTGGGGAAGGGAGATCGTCTCAAACAGGAGACCAAGACACATCTAGGGTTGTAGCCCTCAAATAAGAAGAACAACATATCTTGTATAAATCGATAATGATACAAGAAATTTTACATTTGAATTTTTATCTTTTTTAGTCAATAGATTATATTTTAAAAAGTATTTTGATGTGCTTAGAGTGCTTAGTGTCGTCTAGACGAGGCCCTGCTAGTGGAAGGTTCCCCTCCTAGTGGAAGTATATTCCCCTGAGGAGGCGCCAAAATGGTGCGAAACATGTAGGGAAGAGAAATAAAAAGTGTGAAAGTGTGTGGCGTTGTTTTATTGAGCTTCCGTCTTATTCGCTAATTCTAAATGATCTGGTTGCTTGACCATTTAAGGAAAAATTGACATTTTTACCAATTATTAAATATTGAATCAGTAGTTCAAATCCATTTTTAAATTTTTTTATAGCCAACCGTTTGAAAATAGTGGGCATATTTGTCTCACCCCGCATGCTAATTTTTACGTTTATAAGCTCTTGCTGAAAATTCATTTTCTCAGGACTGGCAAACCATATACTAATAATTCAAACACCATTCTTTTTCTGGCAGTCATCTCTATATTTTATGTTTTCTTCACTATTTGAATATTTTGAAGTCCAATACCTGAAAACAGCCATTGATAACAACTGTTAATATTTCTCAAAATGCCGTTTTTTAGGGTAATTGTTAGACATAAAGGGGTGTATATCAAAGTTGATATTTGGCACTATGATAACCTTGGTATGTAGCTTGTATTAAAGGTCTTCTTAACCATGATATTTGTTCCCTCATTTTTTTTATAAATTTTTAAACTTCAAATTTTTGCAGTCTGTGATAACTTTAGGCTTTAATATATCTGGTGGGGGACTTGATAAAAATCTAATATTTTTATATGTTATAGTTCGCACTAACGGAGATCCGATGGCCGTGAGGGTTAAGGCGTGAGCACTTAACACTCCGTGCCAAAGGTCATAGGTTCGATTCCCACTAGAGGTGGTGGGTTTTCATTAGAAAAAAGAAAAGGCATCACCCCTATCCTGGCTAGAAAAGGGTGGTAACCTATAGATAACCCGTCCTAAAATTCGTAGTTAATAATAAACGGACGTTAAAATTCAAAAGTTCGTACTAACATAATACTACTTCCAAAATTAAATTCAACGTGTATATTTGAGTACTTTCGTAGCTAGGAATTTTTGAAAATTGTCTTCTTTGCGCCTATTTAGCAATCCTTAAACTTGAATATTTCATTAAAATTTTTATTATTTTTGAACTTTTTACTTTTAATTACTCTTTTTAAGTTGGTTTAAAATTTTTTATCGATGTCCAGTACAACATATAATATTGTAGTTATATTAATAATTAGAATCTAGGCCTACTAATTCTAAATATTTATTATTTTGTGTAAAACTACCGTCGCAAACATGGATATCTCTGGAAACAAAGAAGGCGACAAATACGCTAAACAAACAACAGAAAAATGTACAATAGACGTAGAAGAACCGACACTACAAGACTTACATGTGAACATAAAAACATACTTACACCTTGAATGGCAAAAAGTTTGGGCTGAAACACAAAACAACAAATTAAGGGAAATTAAGAAAACAGTAAGTGTTTGGCCATCAAGCAACAGATCAACCCGAAGAGAAGAGGTAGTCATTACAAGATTACGTATCGGACATTCGTTGCTGACACATCACTATTTAATGAAAGACAGACCAGTTTGCGCCATATGCAACCCAAACTTGACTATTAAACACATACTGACTGATTGCAAAGAACGAGACAGACGAAATCTACCGCATGACATGAACGAACTTTTGACAGATAACAGTCCACACATAAACGCAATACTCACTCAACTTAAAGACTCAAGTATTTACAATTTCATTTAGCACAGTAGAATTTATTAAAAGGTGTATGACTTAACGTGAAGTGTAGTAATGGACACACTCCTTAAACCTTTAAGGAGGAAAGTATTTGATGCATAAAAATTGTTTAAACTTTCACTAAAGAGTCATCTAAATTTCCCCAAAACCCTGAACGTTTGAATTTCTCCATTTACGATAACGAGAGTGGTTTCTACCGCCAACATTAAAAAAGAGCAAGTCGCTATGTTCGCGAGCTCTTAAAATCAATAAATAAATAAATACCATTGCAATTTCTGCAAGTTATCCAACTTATCGCAATATATTTTTCCGAAATTCCTACGAAGAAAAATAATCCCAAACTTAATTAAATTGTGGAATAGTGTGGAAGGTTGAGGATAAGAAAAGGTGTCGGAGATAGAAGGGAACCTGGCAAGATTGAGTAGGCGTGGAATTGAACGAGGAGATTCTGAGAGTGGATAAGGAAGACTTCTAGATCAACAGGACTTATATTCCAAGATAGCATCAAACACCCCGAGGTTCCTTCTTAAATCTAAACCTCAAACATCTCAGAATTTATTTTTAGCTTCTCTTAAATCTTCTCTGTAACTTTATACAATTCCAATAGCTCTCATGAATTTAGAACATTTTCTTTAACGGTTTCCTTCTAAATATACAAAAATCAACCCTTTTAGCGATTTTACATAATGCATACATTGCGCACCAACAGAACACGAGAAATTACAATGCCTTTCCTCTTTTAGCGCTTTCCTCCGGAGGAAAGTAGCTATTGAGGTTGCACTCCTGACGGAATTTTTGAAAAATTTCTTCAAATCTTTATCGATCCTACCTAGTAGACACCGAAAATGACCTCCGTTAAAATTTATATACCTATATATATATATATATATATATATATATATATATATATATATATATATGTGTGTGTGTGTGTGTGTCTGTTAACACGATAGTGGCCAGAGTTTTTGTTTTGTTTTTTTCACGAAATGTGGTATATAGCGTTCAATTAGAAAACGATTGAACGAGTTCGTTAACCACCGAAATCGGTCCACCGGGAGGGGGGGGGGGTTACCCCGGGGTAAACCGATATTACCACCACGAATACCGAGTTTCGTTGAAATATAACAAAAACTACGGCTGACATGGTCAAAGTAGTATTTTGGGTCCGGACCCAAAACACTAATTTGACCATGCCAGCCGTAGTTTTTCATACGCTTAACAACTACTCCTTGAGACCAGCTCCAGGAGTAGTTACTGCAATATTACACTCTGCCTTGTGGGTACTGCCACTGTGCGGCTTCCCTCCTCACGACCTTCAGGATATATTCACAAGTATTATTTTACTAGTAATGTATTTTTACATTGTTGTAAATTCTGAATAAATAAATGTATTGTAACAATCATACAACGCCTTATAAACATGTCTTACAAATATAAACAATGAATAATTGGGAATATACTTCATAAAATAGTAAAGTTCAGCATTAAGATTGAAAATACAACAAAAATGCGTTTTCTTTTATAGTTAAAATAAAACGCAATTAAACTATTTAATGATACATTTTTCTTCTTTGTCGGCAATTTCCTCGCCATCTTAGACGTAGCTTCTATATACTGCAATTTCAATTACGTACTAAACAATTTTTTAAGGCATTAAATAAGTGAAAATCTTTTGGTACAATGCCCGGGTGATAAACAGATTGCCCCCAAAAGCATTCAAATGAATAAAATACTTTTTTGTAGCGTTGACTTTTATAGCATTATCATGATAAAACAATACTTTGTTGACAATCACCATTCGCTAGCGATTTTTAATTCATTAGATGAGTCCATCCCCGCCATCTGACCCACTATTAATTGTGGCTCTGACTCTACTCTAATTCTTCTTTATTAAAATTAATTGGACCTTCTAAATGCGGCTCATCAAAAATAGTGCTTTCTCCAACTTTTTTTTAAACCATTTATGGGCAGTCCTTGTAATGATAAAATGTTCAGCATGTGCACTATTAATTTTCATCGCTGTAGATCTGGCAGATTGGCCAGACCAAATTAAAAACATGTAGTTCATCACATTCTTACTGTTTATTGATGATCATTTTCATCGCTGTAGATCTGGCAGATTGGCCAGACAAAATTAAAAACATGTAGTTCATCACATTCTTACTGTTTATTGATGATCATTTTCATCGCTGTAGATCTGGCAGATTGGCCAGACAAAATTAAAAACATGTAGTTCATCACATTCTTACTGTTTATTGATGATCATTTTCATCGCTGTAGATCTGGCAGATTGGCCAGACAAAATTAAAAACATGTAGTTCATCACATTCTTAATGATTATTGATGATCATTTTCATCGCTGTAGATCTGGCAGATTGGCCAGACAAAATTAAAAACATGTAGTTCATCACATTCTTACTGATTATTGATGATCATTTTCATCGCTGTAGATCTGGCAGATTGGCCAGACAAAATTAAAAACATGTTGTTCATCACATTCTTACTGTTTATTGATGATCATTTTCATCGCTGTAGATCTGGCAGATTGGCCAGACCAAATTAAAAACATGTTGTTCATCACATTCTTACTGTTTATTGATGATCATTTTCATCGCTGTAGATCTGGCAGATTGGCCAGACCAAATTAAAAACATGTTGTTCATCACATTCTTACTGTTTATTGATGATCATTTTCATCGCTGTAGATCTGGCAGATTGGCCAGACCAAATTAAAAACATGTTGTTCATCACATTCTTACTGTTTATTGATGATCATTTTCATCGCTGTAGATCTGGCAGATTGGCCAGACCAAATTAAAAACATGTAGTTCATCACATTCTTACTGTTTATTGATGATCATTTTCATCGCTGTAGATCTGGCAGATTGGCCAGACAAAATTAAAAACATGTAGTTCATCACATTCTTACTGTTTATTGATGATCATTTTCATCGCTGTAGATCTGGCAGATTGGCCAGACAAAATTAAAAACATGTAGTTCATCACATTCTTACTGTTTATTGATGATCATTTTCATCGCTGTAGATCTGGCAGATTGGCCGGACCAAATTAAGAACATGTAGTTCATCACATTCTTACTGTTTATTGATGATCATTTTCATCGCTGTAGATCTGGCAGATTGGCCAGACAAAATTAAAAACATGTAGTTCATCACATTCTTACTGTTTATTGATGATCATTTTCATCGCTGTAGATCTGGCAGATTGGCCAGACAAAATTAAAAACATGTAGTTCATCACATTCTTACTGTTTATTGATGATCATTTTCATCGCTGTAGATCTGGCAGATTGGCCAGACAAAATTAAAAACATGTAGTTCATCACATTCTTACTGTTTATTGATGATCATTTTCATCGCTGTAGATCTGGCAGATTGGCCAGACAAAATTAAAAACATGTAGTTCATCACATTCTTACTGTTTATTGATGATCATTTTCATCGCTGTAGATCTGGCAGATTGGCCAGACAAAATTAAAAACATGTAGTTCATCACATTCTTAATGATTATTGATGATCATTTTCATCGCTGTAGATCTGGCAGATTGGCCAGACAAAATTAAAAACATGTAGTTCATAACATTCTTACTGATTATTGATGATCATTTTCATCGCTGTAGATCTGGCAGATTGGCCAGACAAAATTAAAAACATGTAGTTCATCACATTCTTACTGTTTATTGATGATCATTTTCATCGCTGTAGATCTGGCAGATTGGCCAGACAAAATTAAAAACATGTAGTTCATCACATTCTTACTGTTTATTGATGATCATTTTCATCGCTGTAGATCTGGCAGATTGGCCAGACAAAATTAAAAACATGTAGTTCATCACATTCTTACTGTTTATTGATGATCATTTTCATCGCTGTAGATCTGGCAGATTGGCCAGACAAAATTAAAAACATGTAGTTCATCACATTCTTAATGATTATTGATGATCATTTTTATCGCTGTAGATCTGGCAGATTGGCCAGACAAAATTAAAAACATGTAGTTCATCACATTCTTACTGATTATTGATGATCATTTTCATCGCTGTAGATCTGGCAGATTGGCCAGACAAAATTAAAAACATGTTGTTCATCACATTCTTACTGTTTATTGATGATCATTTTCATCGCTGTAGATCTGGCAGATTGGCCAGACCAAATTAAAAACATGTTGTTCATCACATTCTTACTGTTTATTGATGATCATTTTCATCGCTGTAGATCTGGCAGATTGGCCAGACCAAATTAAAAACATGTTGTTCATCACATTCTTACTGTTTATTGATGATCATTTTCATCGCTGTAGATCTGGCAGATTGGCCAGACCAAATTAAAAACATGTTGTTCATCACATTCTTACTGTTTATTGATGATCATTTTCATCGCTGTAGATCTGGCAGATTGGCCAGACCAAATTAAAAACATGTTGTTCATCACATTCTTACTGTTTATTGATGATCATTTTCATCGCTGTAGATCTGGCAGATTGGCCAGACCGAATTAAAAACATGTTGTTCATCACATTCTTACTGTTTATTGATGATCATTTTCATCGCTGTAGATCTGGCAGATTGGCCAGACAAAATTAAAAACATGTAGTTCATCACATTCTTACTGTTTATTGATGATCATTTTCATCGCTGTAGATCTGGCAGATTGGCCAGACAAAATTAAAAACATGTAGTTCATCACATTCTTACTGTTTATTGATGATCATTTTCATCGCTGTAGATCTGGCAGATTGGCCAGACAAAATTAAAAACATGTAGTTCATCACATTCTTACTGTTTATTGATGATCATTTTCATCGCTGTAGATCTGGCAGATTGGCCGGACCAAATTAAAAACATGTTGTTCATCACATTCTTACTGTTTATTGATGATCATTTTCATCGCTGTAGATCTGGCAGATTGGCCAGACCAAATTAAAAACATGTAGTTCATCACATTCTTACTGTTTATTGATGATCATTTTCATCGCTGTAGATCTGGCAGATTGGCCAGACAAAATTAAAAACATGTAGTTCATCACATTCTTACGGTTTATTGATGATCATTTTCATCGCTGTAGATCTGGCAGATTGGCCAGACAAAATTAAAAACATGTAGTTCATCACATTCTTACTGTTTATTGATGATCATTTTCATCGCTGTAGATCTGGCAGATTGGCCAGACAAAATTAAAAACATGTAGTTCATCACATTCTTACTGTTTATTGATGATCATTTTCATCGCTGTAGATCTGGCAGATTGGCCGGACCAAATTAAAAACATGTTGTTCATCACATTCTTACTGTTTATTGATGATCATTTTCATCGCTGTAGATCTGGCAGATTGGCCAGACCAAATTAAAAACATGTAGTTCATCACATTCTTACTGTTTATTGATGATCATTTTCATCGCTGTAGATCTGGCAGATTGGCCAGACAAAATTAAAAACATGTAGTTCATCACATTCTTACTGTTTATTGATGATCATTTTCATCGCTGTAGATCTGGCAGATTGGCCAGACAAAATTAAAAACATGTTGTTCATCACATTCTTACTGTTTATTGATGATAATTTTCATCGCTGTAGACCTGGCAGATTGGCCAGACAAAATTAAAAACATGTAGTTCATCACATTGTGTACTCATATTCGTTCGATGTTTACAAAAATTGGTGAAAGACTGACCTAATAACTATATAGCGTTTCGATGTCCATCTTCAAATTTAACCTTTTCAAATCCATTGTCGATGGGAAATATTGAATTTAAAATGGAACAAAGTTAGACTTGCAGGAACTGAGTCTCGAAAAGAAGCAATATATTTTTGCAGAAGCGCCACAATAGGGAACTCAGATTATCATTGGCGATAATGAACTTAGTTTCTATGATTTTAACGCACCTAAGTGTAAAAAGGAATTTTTTGGGTTGAAATGAAGTTAATTTTTCCATAAACAAAATCCGAAACCAACATTTTTTTTTTTTACTCAAAATACTACTTAGTGACAAAATTAATTAAAATGTATTTTTAAACTACCATTCGAGTATACTAGGTATTCATAATTTTACGGGACGAACAAACAGATATCGAAAGAGAAGGGAGAGTTCTGGAATTGGAAAGGTAAAGGGAGCAGAGACGAACATAAATATGAAAATTGCAGGGGGAGTTGGACCCTCAATTACATGAATTTTTCATTTCGTGTGAATTGAGGGGGGCCATACCACGTCACATCTCATGAAAGAATGGCGGTACGATGGCTCCTGCTACTTCGTTTTTTACATCAAAACCGAATATATAGGGAAGAATATGTATTTTAATTATTACTAAATCAAGACGACTAGAATTGGAAATTTTCTGTATTTCCTGCACGTTTGTAGGAAGGGGTTTCAAGCTTCAGAAAAAAATCCAAGTTTTTTTTTCCTTATTTCTAAGGATAGTATCTTACCATTAGTATCTTAAAATCGAATACAAATGGTGTTACAAATTTGCATTTTAGAGTTGCAATCCACCATTGTAACAACTAATAATTAATTATTTTGGGCCATTAGCGCCTACATCCCTAATGCAGCGAGGAATTTTCTCAACGGGCCGTGCGATGAGAAAATGTTTGCCGCCGATGGGAATCGAATCCACCATCTCCCGCATGAGGATCGAATACGCTAGTGACTATACCACGGGGGGATGTTTAAAAATTATTATTATATACAACTTATTATTAAATATAAATAAACCAGTTTTCAAGTCATACATTTTAGAGCCCATATTACTTACTTAAACATTAACGTCCAATATTATTAACTACGAATTTTAGGACGGGTTATCTATAGGTTACCGCCCTTTTCTTGCCTTCCTTTTCTTTGTTCTAAAGAAAAGCCACCACCCCTAGTGGGAATCGAACCCACGACCTTTGGCACGGAGTGTTAAGTGCGTATTAGAGAACATGCTTTTTTGCCTCAATATTTAAAAAATTGTCACTCATTTTGGATACCAATGCATCAGTAAACCGCTAGTTCCAGATCTGGGACCTGGGTGTTGTTTCGGTTCGTTGTGGGATGTAAATCGTCCTCTATAGGTGGTACAAGCGGGAAATTGCGTTTTTCCTCACTTTTCCCCGTTTACCTAATTCACACAGCCTGAGACAGGAGTCAATTAGTAGACATAAATCCACACATGTACTTACATAATCATTCATTCATTGATGAGAGCTGAGAGTGAATGACCAACGCGCCAACTAACTATTTGTTGCTCTCATTTCAGTCCGCCAAAATATCCGGTTCAATAAAAAGTCCCGAAGCTACGGTTTTTTTTATTATTTTATTTTTTTTTTTTTTGAGCCTCACATATCACCAATACATATGGGGCTAAATATTACCCATATTTCGTACATACCTATACGTTACGGTTCGCATCATGATGGTCTTGTCTTGGACTCCGGATCCGTTTTATATGGATCAATTTTACAAGTAAACAAACTTGTTCAAACGTTTCTTATAGAAATGCTTTAAACCAAGCTTCGCAGTAAAAATACAGTTGAGCCCACTATCATGTTAACATGCACTCATTTATATATATATATATATATATATATATATATATATATATATATATACATATATATATATATATATATATATATATATATATATATATTAATTTTAATGAGGGTCATCTTTTTTATCTAATAGTGAGAATCCATCTTCAATTAGATTCGGAAAGTTCTTAAAACAAACCTAGGTTATGGATTTCCTTTAAGTAAGTCATAAGTAATGACCGGATTTTTAGGATAATAAAAACAACCAATTAGGTTTTTTCAATAGCCATAATAGGTCTTTTTAGGTTGCTATTTAAAAACCCATTTTAGGGGGAAAAAATTTATGAATAGGTTCAAAAATAGATTCAACGTGTTATAATTAATCATTAATAATTTTGATTAATTTATCATCCATAAATTAATATTCATATACCTATCATAGTGCCATAAAAATAAACAACAAATAACATTATTTATATAAAAGTATATTTGGAAAAAAAAATGAGGAAATAAAATGAACCCCCCCCCCCAAGGGCACCCTAAGGGTGGGTTTACTCTTGATAGTTATTGCAGGATATTTAGAGAGAAATTGCGACTAATGATTCTACTACGTAGAATTTATTGCAGACATACATTTTACATGGTTTTCATTAGTCGCAATTTCTCTCTGATAGAAATATCCCGCAATAACTATCAAGTGTAAACCCACCCCAAGAGTGAATGAGAGCACCGCGCAGTTGTGGTTATTCTCTGCGCTCTCATTGGTTCTTGCTCATGTGATCTTGTACAGCTGTTCCGGTTTAAATGGCATCGCAGTTTAAATAAAACTCTCATTTAATATGAGAACAAAAACAATCAAGTTTTTTTTTTTTTACGTGTTATACCCTTTAAAAGTGCCTGCCATATTTATTATCCATTGTAAAATTGTCTTAAATTTACATTAAAGTCACATAAAAAAAGTTGCTTCTGATTAAAACTCTATTTTTGGGAAATATTTTTTGCACCTTTCCCCTATGCGCAGTACCTGGCGTTCCAAGGTATGTCCAGGAAACACACATTTACCTTCTTATCTACCCAAGAGGTACATTATAGCAAAATTTCAAGGTGCATAAAACACTTCATGAACCGTGCGGTTACTGGCACTTGGCCTAATACATTCACAGAGGTTGAAACAGGGGAAACACACTCCTATCAACGCAAATAATAAACAAATAGAAGAATCCCAAACAGAATTTTCTTTGTAGTTTAAAGAATAGGAATGCCTAGGTCATTGCATCGTTATTTAGGTGATTTTAGGTCATATTATCCTGAATAGGTTTTTTTCGGTTCTTCCAAATTTGCATGAATAATACAGCGAGACGCAAATCATATGAATATTCGATCATTATCAAGTTTAGGAGAAAGGAAAGAAATAGGTGAAAACCTAAGAATCCGGTCCCTAGTCATTACATACATATGGGTCATTTCATGTCAAAACGACCAGAGCTATGTGCCGTCATGTCTCAGATATTTTTCAAAATTTTTTAATGAATAGAGATGTATGAGATAATCTCAAATTAATTTTTTCAGATTTTTTTTATCAAAAATTGAACCAGGGAGAATTTTTTGAAAATCTTGTATTTTGCATGATTTAGGTTACTGCCTTTCTGATAGCAGTTTTGAAAAACATTTGTACTTTACTTCTTTTTCAACAAATCCGGCTGTTCTTGGTATCAAATTAAAGCTAATGCTTTTCTCTATCAAAATAAGCTATAATAGTGATACTATAGGTAATAAAATTATGATGCATGTGGTAATTGTGATTTCTGAGGTATGACTTACTGAACCTACCTAATGAAAAAGTATAAAAAATAACTTTGCGAGATTAGTGGCACGACACTATGGCCTATAGTTTCACTATTATAGCTTATTTTGATAGAGAAAAGCATTAGCTTTTATTTGATACCAAGAACAGCCGGATTCGTTGAAAAAAAAGTAAAATACAAATGTTTTTCAAAACTGCTATCAGAAAGGCAGTAACCAAAATCATGCAAAAAAACAAGAATTTCAAAAAATTCCCCCTGGTTCAATTTTTGATAAAAAAATCTGAAAAAATTAATTTGAGATTATCTCATACATCTCTATTCATGAAAACATTTTGAAAAATATCTGAGACATGACGGCACAGACATGTTAAAATTGGGCGATTTGACGTGAAATTACCCATAGTTGTATTTTTATTATATTTATGATAAACTTTAGGAATGAATGAAATTAGGAATTATAGGTTTTTATATCTAGTTGTATTTATATGTGATAAGTTAGGGGGAGCATGTATTAGAATAGCTAATACTCTGAATAGTGTTAGGGTTTAGCAAGAACGTGCTCTATACCCGGTAGATTTGGATCAGGGGCATTAGTCCAGCTCAACCTTACTAACTAAACAACTAAAATTAGCTAACTCAACTTGGCTAGGTACTACCCTACAACTCTAAAATATATTCAACATCAGCTGGACTTTGTAGATTTAGAATCAGAAGTAACAATAAGGTAGCATAAAGGTTCTTGCGCTATTATTAGTTCCATTGCGATTGTTGGCCTTTAACATTTCGGAGATGGAAAATGTCGTGGTTTGGTCACAAGAAGTTATAAAACCACATTCTTTATACAAAAATGAATTTATTTTGTTAGCGTTTATGCTTGAGTATCAAGCACTGACCTAAACTTTAAAGGAACATGGGCAAACCCTGCCATGCGATAATTTCCTCATTATGGGAATAGTAATGCATTACGAAAGAAACCAACATGTTCCTCCCTGATGGATTCCTGGCCACAATGGTGTAAGAGGTAGCGATAAAGCGGATTTTCCAGCCAAAGAAGGCTATTAAAGGAGGCATTCCTTACTCGTACATCCTGCCATCGGATGCTGTAGCACATCTTAAATATGTCTTAGCAGTGAAACTAATGGCTTTAAAACATATAAAACAATTCAGGGAATTAAATCCACTACCTTTGCATGGAAACCCCCATCTCAAGAAACAAGGCGAGATGAGGTGGTTCTGTAAAGGATAAGAATTGGACACACTAATTTGACCCATGCATATTTATTTACAAAAAGAATCTAGTCCTGAATACACTGTTTGTGGTGAATATCTGACTATTAAACACATTTTCCCATAATACTTAAGGGAATGTCTTCATAACATGAAAAATGTTGGACTAGGTGGAGGAAATTCTTTTTTGTCATTAGCCGGCACACTTTCAAAGTAGATAACCATGGATTCGGAATGCAAGCGTTTTTTGAGGTTGCATTCGCTGGATAGTATAGAAAAATTGTTAATATGAAAATTATGTCCGTCTGTAATGGCGATTCTCGATACAGTGATTTTATTGATTTTTTTTTTATATATATATATATATATATATATATATATATATATATATATATATATATAGTGATTTTATTGATTTTTTTATATATATATATATATATATATATATATATATATATATATATATATATATATATATATATATATATTGTATTTGTGAGAATTAGTTATGGTTTTTATGGTAATTTTTTCCAATGTGCTTTTGCAATTGTATGTGGTGTTTGGTATCCGTAAAATGAGATTAGACCTTTTTTTTTGTAGGATCGGGTCTATTTTTACGGCACATATTCTTCTAGGTCATTAGCCCCGAAGTAACATAACAAACATTTATTTTTCATTATAAAATAGTTAAATAACGTTAAATAACTGTGAAATAGACAAAAAAAATTGTTGGTTTTTCGAAGGCTTAAAATATAATTTGTTCTTTGAGGAAAATTGTTTTTTTTTTTTTTTTTTTTTTTAAATAAAAAGCAATTCCAGTGCAACAGTTTGATATAAATAGAGAAATTCCAGGAAACCCCCTTAAAAAGCCGTGAAACCTAAAAGGTACAAATCGATGGCAATTTTTTTTAGGCTTTCTGAAATCCAACAAAGGTCAATGCCCGAATTGAAAATTTACGTCATATCACTTTTTTTATTCTTTGATTTTTCTTGAAAACCCCATTTGATATAATCCATTTTATATGACAAAACACATACCGTGTTAATCTGGACAATGAAACGCGCTGTCGCTCAAACGAATGATATTTTTATTTATTTATTTATTTATTGTGAGTATCGCAACGGAGGCGACGAGCTCATTAAAACGACAGAATTAAAGGCAGTTAGTTTGCGTCAAATCTACGAATGATCAGTTGTCCTTAAAAAAAAAAAAAAAAAAAAAAAAAAAAAAAAAAAAAAAAAAAAAAAAAAAAAAAAAAAAAAAAAAGATCGTTGTCCTAAAAATATGTAAACTAACAAAAATTATTAAACAAAATCAGTATATAGAATAAAAATAAAAAGGAAATAGAAATATTTCAAACGAATGATAAAATTATATCTCTCTATTACTGATTTTTCCAATTATTATATAATTACTTCAGTTACACATGACATAAATATCAATATTTTTTAACTTAATAATCGCGTTACACTCTAACCTTTTGTTTCTTTTTTTTTTAATGGTATGTCAACTTTTAAGGTCATTAATGCCGTTCTATTGAGTGATAATTATTCATTAGGGAAAATTAATATGTATTTAGCTATAATCAGGTTGAAGATATATATATATATTTTATTCCACGATTTCTGACCTTTATTTATGTATATTTATTATATAAATATGGCACAGGTCGAAATAATAGTACTCCATTTTATGTACTATTTTATTTTTGGCACGCCCTACATGTTTCGTGGCCTTTATGCCACCTCCTCAGGGGCCACTAAATCCCCATGTGTGGTTAGCTCGCCACCCATACTAAGACTTGTCTTAGTGCATAAAGGCCACGAAACATGCAGGGCGTGCCAAAAATAAAATAGTACATAAAATGGAATACTATTATTTCGACCTGTGCCATATTTATATAAAAAATAAATAAATACATTATATATATATATATATATATATATATATATATATATATATATATATATATATATAAGTAATAAAATACTTCAATTTTATATTATATTGTTATAACTAATTATATATATATATATATATATATATATATATATATATATATATATATATATATATATATATATATATATATAATTAGTTATAACAATATAATATAAAATTGAAGTATTTTATTTTCATCCCATGCCTTAATTGAATTTGCGGCACATTTGGTTAAGAAAATTATAAAATTGCGTCTCGTACAATAAACGACAATATTTATAATCTATTTCCATGTCCATTCAAACAGATTTTTGAGACTAGTCAGTAGTACAGGCAAAACACATTTTGGCCCGGATAGGGCTGATGCTTTCACTTTTTCCGAGAGAATAGCTACGAACCCTTGTGGGAATCGAACCCAAGATCACATTCATAAAGTGCTCAAGTCTTATTAGTACTAACAATGGGAGTATACAGCGATGGGGTCACCGATTTGGACCATTTTTGTTCTGGTGATTCTACATCGAAAAATAGTCGATACGTATCCGAGCGTTCCGTCCAATGCGCCTTAGAAGCCGAGAAATAAAATAAAATAGGTTGAAAGTGCTTTATTTTTTATATCGAGTTTAGAAAGTGATATCGACATGATTCTTTCACCAATTCATTTGTTTTACTGAGTAGATTAAAGAAAAAATATAATCGTTAAACAATAATTTATATATCGTCAAATAAATTCAAAAATATGCTTACGTTTTCAAGTAAACTAGTATTATACATTTTTTTACACCCAAAATAATAGCAGATTTAAACTCAGCACTCCATTTTTACTCAGTGGTGAATATCATTAAAAACAAAAAATAATGATTTTTCCCAGTCTAGAAGACAATAAAAATTTGTAAGCGAAAAAGTAACCAGACGTTTTGGAATTCAATATCTCCCCTTGAGATAATCCGATTTTTACGTCATTGAAATCTTTCAAAAGAAGAAAGACTCCTTTTTCTAACCATATAAATGAATGTTGTATTATCTCTAAATGTACTTGCGAATGGTTCTCAAAAATAAAAATAAAATGTAAACGTTTTTGCATATAACGTCAATTCCAGAACTCTGTTTGGAGCGAAACGCCTTAGATGCGCATGGATGCTCATAAATAAATAATAAAAAAAAAAAAAAAAAAAAAAATTCCAGAACTCGTAGAAACACCCCGATTGGAAGGAAATTTGTCTCATAAGGGCCTTTGTCGACCCTCCAAGTTTGGTTTGAATGGGGTAGATGTTCTTTGAAATATGGCCAGATTGTTTAATATTTAACCTAATTTTGAGGGTCCCCCCTTACCAAAATTTAAAATACATTTTTTTTTATTTTTTATTTTTGTAATATTCCCAAAATATGAATTTAGGGGCTTTTCAATGTGCTAAAAACGAATCTGACATCTGTTGTATATATATATATATATATATATATATATAGAAAAAGAGAGAGAGAGAAAGACCTGTCTGTGCTCAAAGAAATAAAAAAGGTATTTGTGTGTGGGTGTGCCGCGTGCAAATCCAGTTATTCGAAAGCCATTCAAAGCTTTTTTTCTATTCCTAATTTCTTGTCACTGATCTCATACCGAGTTTGTTGCCCTTTGTTAGATATAAATTCCATGAAAATTCATTATGAATCCTCTGAATGAATAAAGCTTTCAACAGTACTATATCCTTTTCATTAAAAGCGATAAGACAAAAAAAAAATAACGGAGAATATAAAAGAATAGATAAAAATTAAAATATATATTCATAAAAAGTATAATTTTATTTTCCGAAAGTCTTTTATCTTTTGAAACCAAATCCTCGTCAGACTGCTGTGGATTACTGACAAGTACAGAGAATTTCTTGATTTTCCTTCAATACTATCATGGAAGGTCAATTCTATAAAATTGAAAGCTTTCATTTTTTTTTTTTTTTTTTTTATCTTTTATCCTTTATATTCCTATTCTGATGGACCTAAAAAATAAATTTTATTTATAGTATCATATTTTCTCACCCAATAATTGTCGTGAATGGAAACCGGTCACGCAGTATTTTTAAAATTTAATAAATACATTTTTAGAATTTGGGACGTTAAGAAAAATACAATGGAACGGAAATAATAAATTTATTTAGGGGAATATTCATATATTTATGAATTTAGCGTGTTGTAACTTACAACTTGTAAGAATACATTAGGTACATTTAAATTTTATGTAAATCTTAATTTAAGTGATGTAAATTACTGGACTGGATACAAAATCCTCTTAAATGTTGTCTTTGTATAATTAAGAAAGAAGGTTAACAACATTAGCTAATAAATGATAAGGTAATAATTAATAAATACATAATAAAATATCATATAATGAGCAGTAAGTATAAAAAATAAAAATAAAATAAAATACTTAATTGAAATTTATATACAGTAAAACTTCTTTACCCCGGACCTCTTTAAGTTGGACGTCCGGTTATGCAGGGCAGTTTTGGAAACGAAATTATCTTGTTTAGTGTAGTAAATGAAGACTTGTTTTACAGGCGATAAATTGCTATTCTCAGTAGAAAAATAACGCGGGGTTTTCTAGCGTCACGATCGAGGTACTGTATCGCTTTGCTGTTTCGTTTGCTCATTGACCGCGAATTAGACGAAACGTAAAAACATTGTTGTGATTATGGAAAAAAGAATGGAAGCATTCACTAGAATTTATAAGGGAGAATCGTTAAAGGACATTGCTGCTGAGTTTGGAGTAGGAACATCCACCGTATCTGATTGGGAAAAGAGCAGAAAAAGCATTGAAGACTTTTGTTTCAAGATGATTTCTAAGGACAGTTTATTTTGGTTACGACCTAGGAAGAAGCAGTAGCAAAAATTGATGGTGTATTTCGATACTCAATTGCCAAATTGATCTTCTAATATTAAAGCGGACAGGAGATCGCGCTGCTCGTAAGCGATACACTTAACTGAGACTGCAGAAGCTCACTGCATTGTTTACTACAGACTAGTTTGTAGCTATATTGAGTACAGTGATAATAAATAGGCAGTACAGTGTACGTTTCTAAGGTGAAAGAGTCTCGATAATAATTTCTAAACTCCATTCAAAATATTTCGGGGATTTTTTTTAGTTTTTATATTCGTTTGTCCGTCATTCTCTAGATAACCCAGGTTTTTGTTAACTCGGATCGGTCCTGGTCCCAGTCGATCCGGGTAAACGAGGTTTTACTGTACATAAAGGTATAAAGGTTGAGTTATTTTGTAGACTATGCTAATTTATAGTGTCTTGTAAAAATATTTTTATAATTTTTAGTTTATATCACAGGGATTTTATCATTTTATTTATTAATTAATTTATTCTTTAACATTTAGTGCGTTTATTTTCTATAATGAGTACTATTTTATAATTTTTTTTTTTCAGCATTTTTCTTTGTAATACATCAACATTATGTTTATAGTTATAATTTTTTGGTTAATTTATGCATGGCTACTTATTTTTCCATTATCAAACATTTAGGCTCATAAAAACGTAAATAATTTTTTTAAATGAAAGTTGGTCTCTTCCCCCTTATTCTGTATTGCTGCTACTTTTGGGCGTTTTCTGTACATTCTCTAGCAGCCTCAAAGTTGATCCGATTACGATAACATTTGTTACATTTAAAAATACATTGTTTGGTTTGAAAGATCAACTTAACCAGTAGAATCAGTCCAGTCGAATATAGTTTCGTTAGGCACAATTCGCTCGAAAAAAATTGTAGCGCTTTCGTATTGGCGTTTACAGGTACACTTATATGTTTTATAATTTGGGGATACGAATGAAACCATTTTTAAATCGATATCTGTAACCTTTTAAAAATACAACTAGATTTCTGACTATTTTTTTTTTTTTTTTTGAGGATATTCAGAAACGATTGATTAAGTTCAAAATGGTTTCAGACTAAGAAATTTAAAATCTTAGATTATTAGTCTTTGAAGGACTCGTCTTGAATAAAACCATGGGTGAAGATCCTTGGATCCTCCACCATAAGCTTTCAGTTCCCAACATTCGAGTCATTTACCAAAATTTGGGCATTTAGATGTTAAGGGTATTCCTTTGATTGTGTGAATAGCAATAATCAATGGATCATTGCAGAATGTTTCATCGAAGATTCTAATAAAAAATTCTCATCTACAAAACTCTACGATATCCCAATCTTAATATCTTTTTACCTCGAGTGCCTCACGTGGATGATTTTCTCTTGAGCAAACAACTAAGCTATTATAAAGGTTTATCATTTTTATCAATCTAGAGATAAGGGAAAGCATAAAACATCCACATATTGTAAACTAAACAGGGCGCAGCCTTTTTTTACAGCGTAGACCTCTTGTTCCATGAATAGGCTATCTTCTCTTTTAAAATTCTTCGCACGACGTCACACGGTATTAATAAGCTTTTTGTATTTATGATTAAACCCTAGGAAGGTTTCGCAATTAAATGGTCATTTTTCTTTAATGGCATGACGAAGAGCGTTGTAGCTATCTCCTTTCCATATTAAAATTTCAATGAATTCTCCAAAAGCTCTATAGGACAGACGCTATCTCGCTCACGAGAACAAAATTCGTTCACGATTCTCATATATATAATTTCTGAGTCATATATCAACATTTTTTCCCCCAATTATCACAAAAGTATTTCTTAACAAAATTAATTCCCATAACATTAAGGTTGCGTAGTGGTAAGATCGAGAAAACTTTCGTGGGTTTGATACTACCTCTAATTTTGCAGAAAAACGTTTATAACGTCAATTCCATATTGCGATTAGGATATTCTGGCAAGAAATCATAAAGATACCTAAAGTAAATAAATAAATACAATCATAAAAATATACAGTAAAGTTACAGAACATCGATTTATCGAGGTTATAATACTAATTACCAACATATAAATGGGAAAAATGAACAGAAATAAGAATTAAAATCACCAACAATATTTTACACACATATATCGTACGAGCCAGTCGACATAAAAATTGACATCAGGCAGTAGCAATTTTTAGCGTAAATATGCTTTAGCGGTGACTAAACTGGAAAAAAACCTTACAAAAAAGTGTCTGCTGGCGTACGTGCAGGCGCAGTGGCGTGGTCATGTACGAAAAAGAAGACTATGCGTCACAAAAAAGAGTCCACTGGCGTTCGCGCATGCGCAGTGGCGTTCGACTATATGTTATACAGCACTTTACATAAGTTTGTCGGATGGACCTAGGCGTTCCAAAAATGTGTCGCAAAAAATGTCCGCTGGCGTTCGTGCATGCGCAGTGGCGTTCGCGCATGCAAAGTGGCCATGTACGAAAAAAAAGACTATATGTTATACAGTACGTTACATAGGTTTGTCGGGTGGACCTAAAGCATATTTATGTCCCTCAATTTGAGCAGAAGGCTCTAAACGAAATAATTTGTTTGTGTTGTTCTTTCTCTGGAATGAGAGGCCCGCCAAACGAAACATATTTTATTCGTTTTACCCGAAACTACTCAATCAAAATTTTAAAATCTAAGTACCGATCTTTTTATGATGGTGCCTAAAGTAGACTTACCGTCTTCCGCGGATTTTTCTTTCTTATTTATGATGTTCGAATGTTTGCAACGGGGAAGTCCAAAATCCCGGACAACAATCACAAGTTTTCTTTACCATTTATCGATTTCGCGAATTAGGTTCTTACTTAATTAACAAGTGTTTCAAATTTTGCGGAGCTATCACTAACTACCACAGCACTGAATAACCAACAACGGTTTTATAAAGTACAAATGTACTAAAGAAGTTCCTGCGAAACGGACATTCATATGCAAACAGGAAGTGCAAATGTCTTTAAGATTGTCATTCTTTTCCGGAAGTGGAGTAGGATGCCGGAAGTTATTCACTTTTATTCACACGACGACGATATCACAGCCAAATTTAGTTTAATAGATAAGAGTCTATTGTTTCACAATTTTGTGGTCATAATGGATTTTTAATGTATTTTTCTTGAAATTCTTAGGAAGGTAATATAATTAGCATTAGCGTGGGAGCCATTTTCTCTTAAGAAGGAAAATTTTTAATTTAATGATGCAATTAGGTAAAAACGTTAAAATAATTACATTCCTGGAAAGTATCTCGAATAATTATCTCGTTCGCGGCCTTTTATTCATTCTCCACAAACTAACTTAGCCCTACTCTACCAAAAATATTATAAACAAGAGAAAAGTTAATTCTAATTCAGCATTAATTAATCTTTTGATACTAAAATTCAATTTAGTATTTATTATTTAAGGTATAATTTTCACTTTTTAAGTAGTACTATATATACACGTTGGTTCCATAGTAGTGTTAAGGCTTCGAGGTACTTACAGGAAAAGTTTCTATCATCCGTATGGGTCCATAAGTGCTTCCTGCACTTAGACGTAGACGCTGAAGCTTTTAAACCACGTTTTTCAAGCTTTATATGCCTAAAAAATGTGAAAGTTCTAGGCCACTAAATTTTGCACCTTTTTGTATGAAGGAATCTAATTTTGCATCACGGGAAATGGAGATTCGTTGGGCCCAACTTTAAGAATCAGTGTTTTCCAGCGTTAAAATTAGAACATTAGTATTACTGGACGACCACAAGAAGTCTTGATTAAACCTGGAAAAACATTAATTAATATTTATTTAAATTTTAACGTCCATTATTATTAACTAAGAATTAAGGAAGGGGTTGTCTATAGGTTACCACCCTTATCTAGCCAGGATAGGGCTGATGCCTTTTATTTGTTTCTAAAAAAAAAACCACCACCCCATAGTGTGAATTGAACCCCCGACCTTTGGCACGCAGTGTTTAGTGCTCACGCCTTAAAACTCACGGCAACCGGGCCTCCCACTTATTAATAAAGTTTTACTAAACTAATCTCAAGTCAAACTTACAAGCAGGTTTCATCCCTATGAAAGGAAGGAAGAAACGCGCTAAATGACAGGAAGGTCAGACTTTATTCAACTCTGCATTGGATACACTAGAAATTATAAAATGACCCCCCTGAGTAATATAGAGATACTAAACCTTGTAGGATGTCCGAAGTACCAATGACAGGGTGAAAGCCCTACGCCCATTAAGATCTGTCCTCCAACCTTTCCGTGCTGTGTAAATGGAACCGAAATATAAAAAGGAAGTGTAAATTAAAAGAGTAACCCAATCTAATTGCTGGCAGTGCTCCTCTCGGAGGGAATAAAAATAAAAGAATTTCCCCTTTTTTTCTCCCATTTAGACGAGGGACGATTGTGGCAGCTGTCAGGGCGCATTCAATTATTTCTCCCTTCTTCTCAGGTAGGGACATTAAAAGTAATACATTCACTCTGAAAGCTTTAATTGAGTGGAACATTTTTACTTCAAATGTACAATTTACATATTTCTTTTTTACACTTTTGGCTGTTTTATTTCTTGCTAACATAAAGTGCATGTAATTTTTTTTTAGGTTAACGGAATTTTTAAATTATGGTAACAAAAAAGTTAAGTATGAGAGTCATTAAAGAAAAGTTCATTGTGTTTTCAGCCTCGGTGCTTCAGCTTCTAAGGGCAATGGCACTAGAGCAAGCTTCAAAAAGTGATTTGATCAAACAAACTTCATTCTGACCTATCCAGATGCCTTCGGTAGAAAACTCGATTATTTTTAATTACAGGAGAATGCCCGGACATCTGTCCCAATATTTGTATATAGGTTAAAATATATGTAATCATGGAGGCCCGTTGGCTGTGAGTGTTAAGCACTTAACACTCTGTGCCAAGGGTCGTGGGTTCGATTCCCATTATGGGATGGTGGCTTTTCTTTAGAAAAAAAGGAAAGGCATCAGCCTTGTTCTGGCTATAAAAGGGTGGTAACCTGTAGATAATCCGTCCTAAATTTCTTAGTTAATAATGGGGGACGTTAATATTTAAATTAAATAAATTATGTAAGCAAACGATAAAATTACTCAAGTCATTTTCGCTGGGACAAGGTAAAGCAAGAGCGTTAGAAAGTTGGGCCGGACAATTAATGCTTGAGCTCACGATCGAACATAACTCTTGTGAAAATTTGAGTAAGCTACCTTTACCTATTAAATAAGTAAATTCAATAAGCCAGAGGTTTTGACTGGATCTAACACACTGCAAGAAGATTGGAACGACTTACCCAAGCCGCCAGGTACTAAACTATCAAGTGGGAGTCATGATATTTCAAATCTCCTTGCAGTGTCTTAGATACAATCTAAAACTCTGGCGAATTTACTATATTTTACAGGTAAAGCCCGCACTTGGGTATAAACCCTTGGTTGGTATCCAGGTCCTGCTTTTAATCTCATACGGACGTCTGTGTTCCTGCCAGACACTTCACGAGACTATATTCATATTGTGAAGATATTCATGAAGATTTTGCGTGTGTTATTTGGCCCTCCGGATTTTGAAATTCATTTTCACCAACGTGCCGAGGATCATACACCGTCGACCCCCGGCACGTAAAGACACACACTATAAATTACTGTTTTTTTTTTGTTTTTTTTGTTGTCTTTTGTTTTTTTTTACGATCAGCAACAGTAATAAAGACGTTATTACTGAGTGAGAGTGATCCGTATCACTCTGGCACGTTTCCGCAATATCTTTACAATATACGTCATTTGAAAAGTCAAATAATATTAATCTTGTCTGGTTAGTTCATATTTCTTGTCTAATAGATAGAACAACGAAAAATCGGGTGTGTGTGCGCGTGTATACAAAAATAAGAACGACCTCATTTTCGTTTCCTATCGGTTTTAATAATTCTAAATGTCTAGACGGACCTCCGAAAAGCGGCTAGAGACGCCATTAGAAGGTTTTCTACTTTAAACGTGGTCAATGGGCTAACATATCAGTAACAAGTCTAGATAGCAATGTTGGGCATTATTCGAATAAAGTATTATTCGAATGATTATTCAAATACATTTTTAGTGAATGATGAATAATTCACTGAATTAACTTATTCACACGGTACATCATGAATTATTCGTTATTCATTATTCGTTATTCGTCATTCATTATTCATCATTCGTTATTATTAATTTCTAGCTGGTCTAATGATTAATCCTACTCAAACACACACACACACATATATATATATATATATATATATATATATATATATATATATATACATATTTCCGGCTGCCAACATCATAATAAATCTATCATTATTCACTAAAATATGTTTATTCTGATTGATCATTCGAATAATTTGTGAATAAAACATAAACTTCATTCACAAAATAACGAATAATGAATACAAGTAATTATTCTTCATTTATTAATAAAATAATACATTTATTCATTAATCTTTATTCATCATTCTGAATAATTTTTGCCCAACACAGCTAGATAGGAAGCTTGTCCGGTACCGAGGCAGTGAGCGCTAGTCACATACTGGCTAGAGTCTCGTTAGATCCTGCTCCAGTGTTGTACTGAAGCCTAGACGGAGCCAATCCAGTGTTGCCCCCGAATAAAACAGAGCAGATGACCCTTTGGGTTGTAACACAATAAAAAAAAAAAAAAAAAAAAGAAAAAAAAAAAAAAAAAAAGAGCGCTGCAACACTACCAAAGGTGAAGGAAAAACACACGAAATAAGCACTAGTGCTTTTTAAGCCTCTCATTATTGGATATCAATTTCGAGAAGCACTTTCGACCGGTTCGACTAAAAATATTCGATTCCCGAAAAAAAAAAAAAAATATTTATTCACAAATTCAAACTACTTCCATCATGAAAACTACCTATATTACATTTTTTTTCAATATTGAAAAATTTAATTTTCCATTAGCTTACATTCTTTGGTAAAAATATAAATATCAAGAGTGCTGAAGATATAGTCTTACGGAGGAAAAAGTTTTTGTCAAATAAATTTTAAATAGAAAAGTTTCGACTAAAGTTCAGAACCTTTCGAAAGTCCTTGAATTAATAAAATACCATTAGCTAGTCGGGCTTAAATAAGGAGTCATGATTTGGAAAAAAAAAAAACCAACAGAAATTATATTTCCAGCTGCTTCGTGTTCAACGTAATGTACTATCATTATAAGAAAAGAAGTACCTCAGAAAGGATATATTTATCCAGGTGCTTCGTGTTCAACGTAATGTACTATCATTATAAGAAAAGAAGTACCTCAGAAAGGATATATTTATCCAGGTGCTTCGTGTTCAACGTAATGTACTATCATTATAAGAAAAGAAGTACCTCAGAAAGGATATATTTATCCAGCTGCTTCGTGTTCAACGTAATGTACTATCATTATAAGAAAAGAAGTATCTCAGAAAGGATATATTTATCCAGGTGCGTAGTTTTATTCCATGACAGGGGATAAAGTTGAGAAATTTTATATATATATATATATATATATATATATATATATATATATATATATATATATCCTTCCTCTACCGCTCGGCATTTCCATTGGTATGTAGTATCTTATTTCTTTGTAAAATTAATTAATGTTACTATTAGCTACTGTATTTGTTTATTTGTTTTTTAGGGCAAAGAACAACGTGGCTATCATTGCCCGAACACTTAATTTTGAATTTTATTTTATTAAGTATAATTTATATATAAGAAAATACTTGGACATCGTTTTTTTTTGTTTTATTTTTGTGTGTAACTGTTTGTTTTTTTTTTTGTGTGTGTATTAGTTTTATGTTTCTGCCTTAAAAAATGTTTTGACAAAACGAAATGTACACTTTATATGAAAATATCAATATAGCTTACAATATCAACAAATGTGTTATTACATTTTTTTTTTTATCTTTTTTATTATTTATATTCTCGTAATACTTTTTTTTAAATAGTTTCTTTCTTTCTTTATCTTTTTTCTTTTATATTTTTTGTCTTGCTACTATATTTGTCATTGGTATGTAGTTTCTTATTTCTTTGTCAAATCAATTAATGTTACTAATTACTATTAAAATCAATTATTGTACCCATTTACTTTTTCATTCTAAGAATTTAAGACGATATGTTCATTTATAAGTTAATTGTATTTATAGTTCTGTTACCTATCACAATTATAAACTTTTTTTTTTTTTTGTATTAATTTCTTTTTTTGTAATTTTAGCTGACGAAGGCTACCAATGAGCAGCCGAAACGTCTGAAATATAGATTTTTTAAAACAAAATCATATTGAGGTTTATTTAGCCGAATCCCAACCATTCCATCTTTACTTATATATATATATATATATATATATATATATATATATATATATATATATATATGTATATATAAGTAAAGATATATATATATATATATATATATATATATATATATATATATATATATATATATATATATATATATATATATACATACATACATACATACTTTGTACACATTCAATTTAAGCCAACCCCACGCCTAAAAATCAAGCGACGGCAGATGAGGGATTTTGGCGGCCAACCTCCCAATAAGTGCCGTACTTATATCGTTCTGACGAAGGTCATAAAACGCACTTAACCCTAGACCGGGCGCGCTGGTTGCTTTTGTCAACCAGTCGAATGATTTCATTTCCATTTTCCACAAATTCTGACTCAGACGCTTCCAGCCGCTAATACCTTTGCCCAACATCCTTCCTTTTCCTTCAGTACAATTTTGACTTTAATAGAGTGAACATCTGCAATATTATTCATTATTTAGTCTTTGAATCCAGCTTTGGTAGACAAAGTCAACCACGCGCCCGGTCATGTAAGTAATTTAGTTTCTGTTTTTTGCTGATTATAATTTTCACGTCTCTTCTCTTAATCGGATTATACTATTTTAGGTCGCGTTTTATTAAAAATGAAGACATACCTAAAATTTTAGAAGAGCTTAAACAGCAATCAGACGAGGAAAAAGAAGCTAGAGCTTGTACTGGCAGACGAGCAGAGTATGATTCTTCCGACTCTGAAGATGAAATCGTATGTCATTCTGACCAGGAACATAACAGTGATACCGAACAAGAAATAGATTCTGAAAAGGAAACAACCTCTGAAGATGAGATGGACACAGATTTTTTCTATGGAAAGGACGACACTATGTGGGCTACGACGGCTTTCACCAAAAGTTCATCTAGGACTAAATCAAAGAATATTGTAAAAATATTACCAGGTCCAAAAGGGGAAGCAAAAAATGCTATTAATGAAATTGATTGCTTTTTCAATTTATAAGCACTGAAATAATCGATGATATAGTTAATTTTACTAATATGTTTATATCCAACAAACGTGATGAGATAGGTTATAGCCGGGAACGTGATGGTAAATTGACAAGTAGGAGTGAAGTAATGGCACTGATTGGCCTTCTGTATTTATTAGGGATAAAAGGAGCACAATATACAAGTGTGGAGGAGATATGGAATAGTGAAGGAGATGGAATCATAGCCGCACGAAGTTGTATGTCATCAAAAAGATTTTTGTTTTTACTGAGGTGCTTACGCTTTGACGACAAAAATACTCGTACCGAAAGACAGAAGATTGACCGTTTGGCTGCTGTTCGCTCCCTCCTAGATGCATTTGTAAGAAATTGTAAAACTGCGTACAACCCTAGCGAATTTATTACAATCGATGAAAAATTAGTTCCTTTCCGAGGACGTTGTAGTTTCATTCAATATATTCCAAGCAAACCTGCGAAATATGGATTGAAACTATACGCTGTCAATGATGCTAAAACATTTTACACATCTACAATTGAACTTTACTGTGGTATGCAACCACCGGGTCTACATCAATTTTCTAATAAGCCATTTGACATAGTTCATAGATTATTAGAAAACCTGAAGGGTAGAAATCGAAATTTAACTATCGATAATTGGTACACGTCATACGACCTAGTGTTTAGTTTGTTGGATAATAAATTCACAACAATAGGAACACTTAGAAAAAATAAGAGTGAAATCCCACCTCAATTTCTGCCGAACAAGAACCGTCAAGTTTCAACAACATTGTTCGGTTTCCAATTCGAAATGATGTTGGTATCTTATGTGCCTAAAAAAAATAAAGCAGTCATTCTGCTATCATCCATGCACACCTCTCCATCCGTTGATGAAGTGACAAATAAGCCAGACGTAATATTAGATTACAATGCGACAAAAATAGGCGTCGACACTTGTGACCAGATGGAAGCCAAATATTCAGTTGCAAGGAAAAGCAATAGGTGGACAATGTGTCTGTTTTACACCTTGCTAAATATAAGTGGCATAAATGCAAGAGTAATTCATATATTCAACAAACCTGTGGAAAATCGCGTGATGCGAAGGCAGTTTCTAAAAACTCTTTCTTATCAACTAATGAGAGAGTGGTTTCTTGAACGCTCTCGCATACTGACACTACCAACGGATATTTGCATTTATCTAAAGAACAAACTTTGTATAAATGACAATAAAGAACCAACCGAGGAGGTAACAAGGTTACAACTATGAAATGTAGTTTATGTGAAAATTTTGTATGCAAAACACACTGAAAAAATGTAATAAAATGTGTAAATTGTGAAAAGGAGAGTGCTATTATCTCTGATGAAGAACTGTAACAATTAATGTTATAATTTCTGTATAACTACTATGTGTATGTCTTATCTTACATATAATATATATATTTACTTTGTAATTATTAATCTTCAATGAGCGATTTTTGTTAAATTTTGTAATGTGGATTAATGAATTTATTGAATAACTTGAATTGAATTTTAAATATTATTTATTTTATTATTATGTCATATAACCCCTAATATCAATAAAAATAATAAAAATTTATGTTAATGCATAATAGTTAGGGTTAAGAGTGGGTATATACTCGTAAGTTAAAGAAAACTGTAGTGGTTGACAAAGACAACCACGCGCCCGGATACGTGACTCTAATAGACGCGCCCGGTCTAGGGTTAAATATAACCGTCCTGGTAAGAAGACGGGCCGTGTTTGCAAATCATTTGTAGAAATGAGAGCTAACAACGATGAGATTGCAAGAACTACAAAGGTAAATCAACGGTGTGACGAGGTGTCGTCAGTGTGCTCTGCAAGGATTTGTTCAATTTTTTTTTTAATCAACATTTATGTAAGACTTACTATAATTATTAAATATCAATTTCATGAAGATAAATTTTTATTTATTTCTGATAATGTCACGAAAAGAAACATAATATTACTTTTATTAATTTGATGTTTTTTCACTCTAGAATTCCAATTATATTATGCAATTGTGAGATAATCTCAGTTCTGAGTATACCGGTGGAAAGCTGATTAAATTTTACAACTTTTGTGAATCCTTCACTTTGGTCTTGAGCCAGAGCTAGGATGAATCTTCATCATTCAGGAATATAAGAACCATTCCGCTATGTAAACACATTTTCTATGTTAAAGTTGACAAAGATGATTCAATGTCATGTATTATAAATATTTAGTAGTGAAGTTTTCATTTATATCATTATTTTTTTAGTTGTATGATCTATTCAATTATTTTGTTTCACTTATCCGGCGGAAGGTCCGGATAAAAATAAATCAATGTGAATTATTGAAAATAATTTATTATTTAAAACTTTAATTTTCATTTACAAATCACTGCAACCCATTTGGACATACGGTTCAGAACTATGGGGAACTGCGAAAACATCGAACATCAGACGCATTTAAACATTCCAATCCAAGGCCCTAAGAACAATAGTCGATGCTCCTTTTTATGTTTCCAACCTTAACCTCCATAAAGACCTCAATATCCCACTCGTTAATGATGTTGTATTATCCAGATTCCAACGTTTCCATCCTAAACTTTCCGCTCATCAAAATCCTGAAGTCCTCTCCCTATCAAGTGCTACCCACCCACTCTCTCCACCGAGGCGACTCAAAAGACATTGGTCTAGAGATCTGCTGCAGTGACCAAGTGAAGTGTTAGCAATGGCTTTCTCTTCGTTCAAGCGCGACAATTTTCTGTGGCTCACCGATCTCTCTTCGACTCCAGCCACTGGTCGGAGCAGAAGGGAGCCTGTGTAGGCACCTCTCAACGTCATCTGAGCTTCTTTATACACAGGATGGAATAATCAATAAAGGAATATATATACATACATATATATATATATATATATATATATATATATATATATATATATAAACAAAAATTTCTCGCATCTCGATAATTCTTTTTTTATAATATTCCTTGAAGTACGAGGATGGTTCTTACGGAGAGAAAAATTTAAAAAATTGCCTGAAAAAGTCTAAAAACAACACTTTTCGGGTCTTTCTCACTTCCTTAACGCAAATTCATTTTAAAATAAAAACATGTGTTTTCAATTATAAAATTTTTAACAGTTAACGTATTTGTATATCTATTATATAAAAATGAACCGCTAAATGTGTTGGTAAGCGCAAATCTCGAGAACAACTGAACCGATTTCGATAATTCTTTTTTTATAATATTCCTTGAAGTACGAGGATGGTTCTTACGGAGAGAAAAATTAAAAAAATTGCCTGAAAAAGTCTATAAACAACACTTTTCTGATCTTTTTTACTAAAAAGCCACAAATTTCTATAAAAATACAAAAGTGTTGTGTTTGTGACTTACTAAATATGCCTCCTGTAAGGCGGCGGACAAATTTAGGCAGAACAACCCGAAATTCAAAGAATCAAACAAAAAGAAATTAATTATCAATCTAATTGTACTGAACGTGAAAATCGCAATGAACGTGAAGGAATTCGGTTAAGACAGACACGCGAAGCGCGACATTCGACTAATAATGGTGCAAGTTTGAATCGAGCTGCTGGTGAATTCATTACAGTGCCTGCAGCTGTGTTGCTATTGGACCTATGAACTCAGTTTGACTATAAACAAATCCCAGGGGCAGTCATTAAGTGTTTGTGGTATTAATCTAGAAAACCCATGTTTCTCGCATGGTCAATTGTATGTTGCCTGTTTCCGTTTTGGAAAACCAACTGCCCTGTTTGTTTACGCGTCAGGTAATGAAACAATAAATATCGTGTACCATTAAATACTACAATAAAAATGAAACTTAATTTAGAATAAGTGAAAATAAAATGAAATATAATAAGTAGGTATCATAATCAGAAAATTGATATTGTGATTTTTAGTGACTATTAAAAGAATTTTAAGTGTTTGTAATTTTTATTTTTTGACATAATGTAATTGTTGACTTATTAAGTTTCTTTTTTCTTTTTTTTTTATCTTACTAGCTGACCCGGTGTCCCAAATAGCAGAATAAGTATTAAAAAAAGAAATTAAAGAATCGACTGTTAGGCGGTACGAAGTTCGCCGGGTCGGCTAGTAATATATAAAAGAGAAATAGAGATATTAAAAGAATACAACAAGAGTCCTGTAAAATCAAGATTCTACCAATTACCAGACACTGCTAATGAAAACTTTCAATAATATAAACCCCATCTTGTTTAGGTCTGTAAGTTTGTGCATTGTTAGTATTGCCTCGGATGGATTGGAGAGAGAAAGATATCTCCACTTCTGCTATTGGTGATTTCTACTCACTCTCCAAACCCTAATGGAACCTCTCTTTCTGTTCCCATCTCCAATACTCCTTTTTATTATACTCTCCCTCCGATATTTAATCAAACAGTCTTCTATATATAACATCAAATAATAACATTTATTATTGTTTATACTATGACTATTATACAGCAAATATTGAAGTCCCGTGTTCTTGTATTGTCCTATTGTACATTTCATTTTTCTGAAAAACATTTGTCTCTATTACTTGGGGTTTAGGGGCATAAAAATACGTAAGAAATGAAGACAGAGACATAGAGACTATGATAAGCAGTATATGATATAAGGATATATATATATATATATATATATATATATATATATATATAAAAAATAGGGTGAAGGAGACCCAATTGTTAAGTTGACAAATTGTATTTTAGACTGTTTTAGCACTTTCCTCCGAAGGAAAGTAGCTATTGAGGGTGGACTCATGACGGAATTTTTGAAAAATTTCTTCAAATTTTTATCGATCCTACCTAGCAGACACCGAAAATGACCCCCGTTAAAATTTATATATATATATATATACATATATATATATATATATATATATATATATATATATATATATGCATATATATATATATATATATATATATATATATATATATATATGCATATATACAGGGTGTCCCGTAAATGTCTAGTCATATTGTGAGGGGTGATAGAGGACCCTTAGGGGAACCAAAAATGTTCTATGAAGATTTCCCGAATTCTCGCCCATAAGGGAGAAAACGTCGTTTTGTCGATTTTTCGAGACAAACCTGGTTTTTAAGAGAATAATCTTTGTAGCTCCGGCCCAGGTGGTACTACTAGAAAGGGAGTGAAATCAATCGAAAGCTGAGGGAATGTACTATAAGACTAGTTGGGAGTAAACGTAAAAATAAATGAATGTATCTATGTATATCTTACCAAAAGAAAGCTATTCTAAATTTCCTGATATTTTATTGATATTTATATCCAGCGTTACTCCTCAATGGGCAGGATCTGAGATTCCCGGGTATCAGAAAAACTTCTTCATTTAACCAGCTTTCCATTCATGTATCACAACCCTGTGTTATTGAAGTATTTGAACGATTTAAGAACAAAAGTTTAAAAAAAAACATGGATCTGTGAAAAGAAAATTATATTTTTTTCTTCAGTTTATTCAAAAAGCTGAAGAGAAATATTTATTTTTATAAATGTTTACATAAATATTAAGTAAATATTTAATTAAAACAATAAAAAAAATTACTTCCACGAATATAAAAAAAAAACCTAAAACAGTAAATGAATAAAATACACATTTATTTTGAATTTATTAATTCAGGTAACTAATACTTGGCCCAGGAGGCGGCCATTAAGGAACCCCAACCATACATTAACCTCAAAAATTATTATTTTTACCTATATCACGCGTTTGAACACATTTTTACAGGACTATGTACATCTTATTTTTGAGGGATAGAATTTTTAATTACCACAACAAAAACGCATGGGCTCACGAGAATCCCAGTGAGTTTCACAAGCATAGCAATCAGTATCAATTCAAGGTAAAGCATTTGTTTTCTAAATAAATACCTATAAAAATATGTTCAAATGCTTGATCTAGGTAAAAATAGTAATTTTTGAAGTTAATGTATGGTTGGGGTTCATTAATGGCCACCCCCTGGACCCATTATTAGTTACTGTAATTAACAAATTGTGTATTTTATTTATTTACTGTTTTAGGAATTTTTTTATATATTCGTGGAAGTAATTTTTTTTTATTGTTTTAAGTAAATATTTACTTAATATTTATGTAAACATTTATAAAAATAAATATTAGATCTTGCCCATTGAGGAGTAACGCTGGAAAGAAATATCAATAAAATATCAGGAAATTTAGAATAGCTTTCTTTTGGTAAGATATACATAGATACATTCATTTATTTTTACGTTTACTCCCAACTAGTCTTATAGTAAATTTACTTAGCTTTCGATTGATTTCACTCCCTTTCTAGTAGTACCACCTGGGACGGAGCTACAAAGATTATTCTCTTAAAAACCACGTTTGTCTCGAAAAAACGACAAAACGACGTTTTCTCCCTTATGGGCGAGAATTCGGGAAATCGTCATAGAAAATTTTTTGTTCCCCTAAGGGTCCTCTATCACCTCTCACAATATGACTAGACATTTACGGGACACCCTGTATATATATATATATATATATATATATAAAAATGTATATATATATATATATATATATATATATACACATATATATATATATATGTATATATATATATATATGTATATATATATATATATATATATATATATACATATATATATATATATATATATATATATATATATATATATATATATATATATATATATGTCTGTTAACACGATAGCGGCCAGAGTTTTTGTTTTTTCGTCACGAAACTTGGTATATAGCATTCAATTAGCAAACGATTGAACGAGTTCGTTAACCACCAAAGTCGGTCCAACCCAAAACACTAATTTGACTATGTAAGCCGTAATATTTGTTATATTTCAACGAAACTTGGCATTCGTAGTGGTAATATAGAGAGAAAACTGAGATAACACAATACCACAATACCAATTCGCCACTACCAGCCGTGATTTTTGGTATATTTCGACGAAACTCGGTATTCATAGTGCTAATCCACAGGTAAATATGTGTTGAAAAAATAAACTAAATCAGTTCATTAGAAGGGGGGGGGGGGGTTTACTCCGGACCCACAATACCAATTCACCACTACCAGCCGTGATTTTTGGTATATTTCGTCGAAACTCGGTATTCGTAGTGCTAATCCTCAGGTAAATATGTGTTGCAAAAATAAACTAAATCGGTTCATTAGGAGGAGGGTTTACTCCGGACCCACAATACCAATTCGCCACTACCAGCCGTGATTTTTGGTATATTTCGTCGAAACTCGGTATTCGTAGTGGTAATCTACAGGTAAATGTGTGTTGTAAAAATAAACTAAATCGGTTCATTAGAAGGGGGGGTTTACTCCGGACCCAAATTCCTAATATACTAATACCGGTCGTAATTTCTGCTGTATTGTAACGAAACGCGGTATACGTCCTGGGTAACTCATGAGAAAGAAGTGTTGTAAAAATGAGCTGAATCGGTCAATCGGAAAGCGGGGGTTTAATTTGTAATATATTTCAATAGAAAAGCCCGCCAGACGTAGGTTCACAAAGCCGCCGCAAGGAGCGCTTTCTACCACTAGAGTGACTGTATCCTGTTCCTGCGTTAGATCAAAATACGATAATAGGAGGTTTTTTGTATTTATTACGTAGTGTAGTAGGTACCATGTGTAAACATAACTCTAGAAGCAAATTGATAATTGATCAGTTACTCATTACAAAATTAAAAGAGATCTATTCACGTTTTTATTTTATTTATGTAGGATATTTTAAGCAAATCGTTCTGGAAAGCAGTCTACACTACCCAAATTCTGAGGAAAGTGCTAAGTTATGCAGCTCCTGCGTGACGGACTATTTAACAATCGTATGTGCACTGTAAGAAATAAATATATTTGGTTGTTTTTTTTTTGTTATTATCTTATTCTTTTCCATACAAGATGTATTTTTATTTTATTACAAATTAAGCTTATAAAGTCAAGAGGTTTTTCTGTCTTCTAGCCAGAAGGGTTACATGCCTTCTTCCTAATGATCATAGGATTAAAACTTCTCAGGGACTTCTTTGTAAACAAATTTTATTCTCTGGCTAAATTAGATCAGTTTCTATTATACATACATATATATATATATATATATATATATATATATATATATATATATATATATATATATATATATAATGACATATATCTATGAACATATATTATGTTTTGTCATCTGAATGTATCTAAAAGGTCAGAATAAAATTATGCTTTACCTCAGAAGCTTGAAATCACTCACACATATGTTTTTGTCGTGTTTTTTTTTATATTCCAATATGACAAATAAGGGCGAGCCGAGGCCTTTTCCTTGCCCTACAGCGTTTAACACTCTAAACGTTTTTTACACACATCCCTTACATAGGATATGACAGTATGTTAGCTGTGATAATATTCTCTGAATAATTTTTTTCCACCAAAGTATCGCATATGTATTTTCCTGTGGCAGAGTTCAACACTGGTTCAAGGCCCAGAAATGTCTTATATGAATGAATAAGGATGTTTGTTTTACAAATAAATTTAAAACATACAGAATAAACAGTAGCAACAATCTTTAGATATTGAAAACAAACAATTTGTAATACGATTGATGCGAATCAATTGCATCTTTCCGTAGATCTGCGTTCTGTTTGTATAAATAGGGAGATACCATATATATGGTTTCGTTTTCCTTTGTTGTATCTGTAGGTTAATTCGTCGGTAAATGGTTTTCTGTACTTATTTAGTTTTTTTTTTTTTTTTTTTTTTTTTTTTTTTTTTTTTTTTTTTTGTAGTATTTGAAATGTCATATACATGTTCTTGTATCTGATAAATGCGTTCTCTGCTCTGCATCTTAGTACGAAGCTACTGCCTTCGAGGACAAAATATTAAGAGACCATAGTTGGGCAAAAATTAATTTTTTCAATACCTATCGTTATCCTTAAATTTTCAAACATTTGTACCAATTTGTGAACAGTTTGTAAGCCATAACTATGACCAGTTGTACATCTTATATAACCTAGTTGCCGTTTGGAATAAAGTTGCTTTTGTAAAAAATTCGTCATCACATATCAACAGGTATTTTATTAAATCCAGGCTAAAAGCTCTCGCACATTTAGGTCATTATCAGTAAGTACTAGAACCTTATCAGGAGCCAGCGCCCTTGACCTACTGCCCGAAAAAAACGAACAGCCTGGGAGATCTTTATCTCCCTAAGCGAGTATGAGCTCATCAGATTCCTCTTAGAGGCATGGCTCTTCGAAAGACTCTTCTAAATATACTTAAACTACTAAATTATATTTTAATATTCATTTATTTATTTACAGAATAGCAAAAGGTCATATATTTGGGGGAAATGCATTCTGGGTTAATGTATTTCATAAATATAGTCAACCTTAACCGAGCCTTAAAAAGAAGGACGTCCAGACCAAAAAAATAAATACGTCCTATGTGAAAAAGAATTAAAAAAAAATATATATATATATATATATATATATATATATATATATATATATAAACATACATGAAATATTTTGGTATCATTGTAAATTTTCGAAAACGGTTGGGAAATAGGAGAGTTGGGCAAACGTTAATCGCAGAGGCGATTGACGATTGACAATTAAAAATTCAATCGCATCAACTCGCAATTACGATTGAAAATTTAATTGTTAATCGCGAACTCCGCGATTAACAATTGATTAATCGTAATAATGTATTTCGCGATTACGATTAATCAATCGTTACTGTGTGAATCCGCAATTACGATTAATCAATTGTTAATCGCAGATTTCGCAATTAACAATTAATCAATTTTAATTGCGCAGTTCGCAATTAACAATTTATTATGCAATTAACATGTCAAGGGCGGCTGCTGTTTAGCCATACTTAAAGTTAGGTAAGACGACGTTAACTGCGGTGCATGCCACCGGGGCTTGCACAGCATATAACTATAGGTAAAACTGCAGTTTAGCGTCCTCCAAACCGATTTCTTTCAAATTTAGTACAATAACGTATTTTAGTGCACTAAACACGAATCCGTTTTAAAAAAAGTTCGCATACTTAAAGTTAGGTAAAACTGCAGTTTAGCGTCCTCCAAATCGATTTCTTTCAAAATTAGTACAATAACGTATTTTAGTGCACTAAACAAGAATGCGTTAAAAAAAAAGTTCGCATTCAACTAGCAAAGAAGTTATTAAGCACTAAAGTTCACTGTTATGGGGGTTATGAGAGCTTATGTAAACAACTAACTTTGTCAACATGCGCATGCGCGGGTATGGAAAAGTTCGTAATAAAGAAGTTTAATTGAAATTTACCATCAATTATTTAAATTCACCAGCAGTTATTTATTCACAATCATTTTTTTTTTTAATAATGAAACTCTTCACATTTCTTGTTTCGTTCACGAAAAGTATTATATAAGAGAAATTTATTTGGCGATTAAAAAATAAATCGGGATTAAATCAATTGCAATTGATTTAATCGCGATTGATACAATCACGATTAAAAAGTTAATTGTTTGGTCATACGATTGAAAAATTAATTGATTGATGCCCAACTCTGGGAAATAGGATGACTTTCCACACAGAGTGTCACGTTCAAATCTATAGCTGTTTGGAGGAAAGATTTTCTTTATTAATATATATTTTAAAAAGCAGATTGACCACGGCCGTACATATTAAACTACCCTGAACGTGGATTTTGATCCATATCTTGGACTACACCATATTTCAACCGAAACATAAATGGCTTCGAAAGTCAGCCAAAATGGGAGTTGAAGCCCAAATCTCCTCTATTAATTTCGAATGAGATACAAATTACCCTACCGGCCTATTTTTTTTTTTTTTTTTTTTTTGTTTTAGGAAGTCAAGTTAATTAAATCAAAGGAGCCAAAGATTCACACCATGGGCGTATATAAACCACAAAAAAAAATTAAATATGACCACTACTTAAGTTCAGAAAAGATCATTTTTTTACGTGTAATAGAGTTTTATTTGGCTAACTATTACAAGTTTTAGGTTGTTATTATTCCATACCCCCAAAATCATCCCCTCCCCCCCGAAATTATTTCCTATATAAGCCCCTTCTTCACGCAAGTTAATTTGAATCTAAGTACGTCGAGCGTAGATTTAGTACTTTGGCTTTAAATTTGCAGGCTATTACAAATGAGGACCCAAGCGGTCGAGGGGTCTGAGTAACAAACTCAATTTTTTGAGGAAAATTGAGTTAAAGAATATATGTGGTAATAGCAACGCCGATGGAAGATGTAGTCCATGGAAGCAGAAGACGTGGAAGGCCGAAGCTCCGCTGGAACGATGGAGTAGCTAGTGATGCTAGGAACTGTATTAGGCCTACAGAACTGTATAAAGTAGCTGCTGCACAAGATCGGGACAGCTAGCGGAGGCGGATCCAGGAGGCCCTGGACTAGCAGTGGGTTGTGCGCCAGTTACGTAAGTAAGTAATAGCAGAAACTAGATTTTTATAGTTTCTTTCATACTAGACGAATCCTCAGGTCCTCTGCTGTTTATTATCGATGATAAAAAATAGATACATCATCCGGTTTATGATAAATATCCAAAAGAATTGGAGAATCCGCACAAGCACCCCTTAATATTCACCTGGACTTAATATTACAAAAGTGGCAAGACTCAAGAGAACTCAATCTAGGGGGCAGGAACCATCAACAAAATAACTCTGATCTCTTTACAACCCACAATATTACGGTGTTCACAACGCATTCCTGTATCTAACTCATTTTTTAAAAAAATTTCACTTAGACCCCTTGACTTCTGGGGCCCACAAATCTGATCCGCCGTTATTTTTGTAATCTCTGGGTTCAGAATCGAGAAATTTTCGGTTGACAATTCTGGATTGCGTTTTGAGGTTAATCTGTTAAGCGATTTACACCCTAAGGTGAGAACGAGAAAACTATATAAAATAATCCTGGGACGCGAAAGTCGTGGAAACCTGGGATTTTAAAAGTTTTTTGACATTAGGCGTATCAGGTTTATCACAGGTAGTTCATCTTTTTTATTGTTTTAACAAATAAAACAGAGCTTTTTTAGTATTTTAATTTATTAAAGTTCTAACTCATCAATAAATATAACTTTTTATGGCCGATAGCAAGCAATAAAATCCCTGTCGTATATTTCCTGAATTAATTATCCAGAAACAGGGGAACGAACAGTTTCGCGATGAACGTCAGAAGCCATTAAACTCTTAACAAGGGCAATGGTGGCTATTGTTTATTCATAAACTTTTATTGACTGATTTTATTAAAGGCCTTTCATTGGAGGGAGTGCTCTTAAAAGCTAACAGCTCCAGAGTTTATAAACCAATCGTAATAATATTCACTTATTTAACATAAATTGTTTACAAGGGAAGTTAAAATTTATCAGAGTTCATTAAGTGGTTTATTAAAGTTAATCAATTACATCAGAACTTCGTGAAATTCATGTAAATTTAATGTGGAAACCCAATTGACAAGAGTCAGAAAGTGTCTAAATTTATAAAAGTTTATAAATTTGCAAATGGTATTGCAATAAATTTTAAATTGCATTTGACCGTTGATTGCATTAATATCCGACCACGCCTAATGCACATCCTGGAATATTTTATTTCTAAGAGTATAAATGTACTGTCTGCTGTCTGATTTATTATCCATATGTACTGGAGAATAATAATTTTGTTTCAAAAAGAATTAAAAACAGTAGGTACTGCTCGATCTTAGCGGGTTACCGTTTTCATGCCTAGCGTCATTAGAAAAAAAACTTTACAATCGATCTCCTGAAAAATTAATTTTTTGTAGCTGATATGCAGTTGAAATATACAGGGTGTTCCAGTATATGTGTCCACCCCCTTTTCCTCCTAGAGTTGTTGGAATTTCGAAATGAAACTTGGTAGGTCTTAGTTATGTTGCATAAGGTTTCTTTTAAAGGTTTAGTTGACTTTGTAACATTCTCCAGTTTTCCTCCAGTGCATCTAACTCTTGATTTTCTAATGGCGGCAGGTATTTTTTATGACGAATTCTGATAGAAAATTTAATTTTAAGACTAATTTATTCGGAGACGCACCTTTTGATCCGACGCACCGTTTGCGCGTAAAACCCAAAAAACTAAAAAATATCGCCCTTTTGTAGACAAATTCCTATTTATCACTGAAACTAAGCCTTTTAAGTAAAAACACCTCGATACAAACGTTGTAGCCTATTAATTTTCCTTTAACCAGGAAAATTAATAGGCTTTAGGTGATACCAAGATCAAAGTTGTAGGTTTAATATTTAATGGGATATTATGAATGAAATATATACCTTAAAACTTTTAAAAAGTAATTTAATATGAATAGAAAAAATTTAAAAAGAAAATCTATATGAATAGAAAAAAAAAGTAGCTGATATAAACAATAAAAACAAAGTACTTATTTACTTTATGAAAAAAAGTATTTAAAAATTATTATAAAACAAAACAGAATAAATTTATTTTTCCATATGAAATTCTTATGTCATAAAACTAAAAACAAAATTGCCTTTGTTTTCATTCATAATACCCCGTTAAATATTTAATCTACAACTTTGATCTTGGTATCATCTGAAAGGAAAATTAATAGGCTACAACGTTTACATTGAGGTGTTTTTACGTACAAGGCTTGTTTTCAGTGATAAATATGAATTTGTCTACAAAAGGGCGATATTTTTCAGTTTTTTTGCGTTTTACGCGCAAACGGTGCGTCGGATCAAAAGCATTCTCAGAATAAATTAGTCTTAAAATTAAATTTTCTATCAGAATTCGTCATAAAATATACCTGTTGCCATTGGAAAATCAAGAGGTAGATGCGCTGGAAAAAAACTGGAGAATGTTAGAAAGTAAACTAAACCTTCAAAAGTAACCTCATGCAACATAACTATGACCTACCAAGTTTCATTTCGAAATTCCAACAACTCTAGGAGGAAAAGGGGGTGGACACATATACTGGAACACCCTGTAGATATACTGGGACACATATACTGGGACACCCTGTAGATATACTGGGACACCCTGTATACATTTCAAGCGTAAACGGCAAATTATTTGGAATATATTTGTCTATGGAGAGATTTATTACAGATAGATTATTAAATACTATTGAATCAGAGTAAATAGAATTACGGCTGTCTTTGCATAGAGTAAGTGGCGACGAGAGGACTTCTTGACAATGAGTTCCCTGAAGAAGTGAAAAAAGTCTCCAAAACACGTAATGAGGACATGATTATTAAAACAATTAAAAACGAAAGTTTTCTGCTTTTCCGACCCCAAGGCTTCAAAGAATTGAGAACTAATTAAAAATGTATTGGGTCATCTTGAAACATAAATAATACAAATCTGTATTTAATGTAATTGGCACAGATAAACCGAAAATTATTTCGGATAAATTTGCCTATAGAGAGATTACATCTAGATAAGTTATTTATTACTATTTTCCTAATAAATAATGTTTTTTGAGCAATATATTTAACTATTTATAATGAAATATGTAATGAAAAATTGAAAATATTTAGAAACAAAAACTTAAAGCTCTATAAAGTATCGAAAAGAAAAGCATATATAATTATCGGTTATTATGAGTGGATAGAACAAAAGATGAAAATGTTTTGAAAAACATAACTACAGTTCTATAAGATATTAAAAATTAAGCATAAATGATAATTAGGAACTTATTATAAAACGAGAAAAAAAGAAGTTCCCGATGTCTGCAGACGAACTTTATTTTGGAAAATTGTTTTCAACAAAATGCGTTTTTAAATTGTCAAACGTGAAATAACGCCGATCTGATCGCCGTATATTTTTAAAGCAATTGAATGATCCTTCAACATCTTCTGAAGTGACAGCTGTGTATTTAATGGCTCCAATCTCCATGGGATTCAACTTAACTGTTAAACATCTACCCATGGGCGTATATAAGGGGAGGGCTGAGGGGTTTGCACCCCCCCCCCCCGATTTTTGGTATTCCATACCCCACCAAATGTTCTCAGCCCCCCTGAAATTCTCCCAGCCCCTCCCGAAATTATTTTCCATATACGCCCATGCATTTACCCGCTGTTTTCCCACTGCGGATGTCACCAATAATCTGGATATCATTCGATCCGGTTATTCGAATTCGAATTCGGTTTTCCTAGATATTCTTTTAACAATTTTTTTTAATATATTCCCAGTATCTCCTTCTAAAATCTGGATTCTCTCCATTATTTCCTGTATGATTGCAATGCTATCCACTATATGTATGTTTTGTCTCTAGGCTTGATGCACAGCCACCTATGTACAACCCTTTGCTTCTTGACTTTACAAAAGACACAGCGATCTAGACTCTATGGGTAATGTATTTTTTTTTCGTTCTTAACGGCGCATCAACTATTTGGCTATTAGCGCCGGGCTATCTACAGGTTATCATCCTTTTATAATGCCAACAGCACGTGGTCGGTCACCCATTCAGGTACTGGCCACGCCCGACGTTGCTTAACTTCGGTGATCTAAGGGAACCGGTGTATTCAACGTGGCTATGGCCGTTGGCTAATGTATTATCTTATTTTTCGGTTCCATTTACTTCTTCAATTACAAAATAAAAAGAATATCAAAATATGTATCAAAAATGTCTTTTTTTTTGGCAGAATATGTAAAAATATGGAGTTTTGACAAAATATGTAAAAAATGTAAAATAAATAGGTGTTTAAATGCTTTAAAATCAGTTAAAACGTGCAGAATTACGTCAACACTTACGATTTACAAATCAGAAAAAAATGTTTAAGTACAATAACATCCGTTCCCTAATTATAATGCCTCTCCATTCACGGGTCCATCCCACACGTGATCCTTAACCCGTTTCTGGTAGTGTGTACGCCACATATACAAGGATATCTCCGTCGTATTATGGTCGCCGAAGTTTACCTATTTATGCCCGTGGGTGTGACAGCTAATTCCAGATATCTCATTGATCGGTAAGGTCATTGCCATTGGTCGCGGGTAACTAAACGTCTTGTACTCGTAACTCGTTACATATTCGCAGCAGTAAAGAAACTCACAATGGTGGAAGAAGGTCGAGCAAATTACACTCTACTCGAGTACAGCATAATACCTTCAAAGAGCGAAAGTACCTTTCCTTAACCAGATTTGCAATAGACTATGCTCCAGAGAGACCTCTAACTCATCACATAAGTGTCTTCTTTATGGGTTATAAAGGGAGTGGAGGCTAACCATGAATCTAAAACCACAATCTACTAAACCTAAGGTAACCCTCTTCTACTCACTTATAACATTCCGGTTACTTGAAGAATATTCCTATTTTAGACATAGAATCATTGTATTAATTGAATAAGCAGTAATATTTTGTATCAATAAGTATACTTCATTTTTCATCATCTATTTCCAAAATATGGTATACATCCTTTGTATAATTTAAAAGGTCAAGTGCTTTAACGAGCAAAATCTTCCCCCCTGAATATAGTTTTGGGGGCGAAAATAGCGCCATAAATATCGTAGCGCTTATGTTTTCGCGTTAATATGCTTGCAGCCAACGCCCATAGCCACGTTGAATGCACCGGTTCCCGTTGATCAACGAAGTTAAGCAGCGTCGGGTGTGGTCAGTAACTCAAAAGGTGACCGACCTCGTGCTGTTGGCATTATAAAAGGTTGGCAACCTATAGATATCCCGGCGTTAGTAGCCTAAGAGTTGATTCTCCGTTAAAAAAACAAAAAAAAAATATGCTTGCAGGTACATTTTGAATAGCTTTTCTGACGAAGGAATACGAATGAAACAAATATAACCAAGTTTTAAAATGATATACGTAACAGTTTACGAGAAACGTTGATACAACAAGATTTCCTAACTAATTTTAGGTTTGGGAACTCCAAAACGATTGATTTGGTTAAAAAATGTCCACAGATATTTGGCATTTATCTAAAAGAACATAACTTGAGAAGTTTCATAATTTTCGTATGTTTTCTCAAATATCTCGAAAATGGTTGACCAATCGTTGTAAATGGAAGGTAGCCGTTCGAAAGCTTACTAAATTTCCTACGTAAACGGTTCCAATGTCATTTTCGATGGGACGTCTAACTCTTATTATTTTAACAGAAATAAACGCTTAAAACATCAAAAGTGTGGATTTTCTTCTGTTTGTTTTTCTCAGTTTTTACTGCTTGTTGTTTTAGCGGTGAAAAGAATTTGCAAGTATATAAATATTCGAGAAATTTGAAACAAGTTTTGACTGTTTGTAATAGACATTACAAAAGAATAGGCCGTGTGAGTAATTTCTGCTTATAGAGGTGCCTCACATCTCACTTTTCTTCAAGATTTCATTGTAGAAGGCGTTTTTCAAAAAATATGAACACACTCTATATTTAACTCTACATAAACGCGATAAGATGACGCAGTTGCTGCGAGTAGGAATTTAGTTCATTTCGGAATAATTTTTAAATTTTCATTAATTTTAACCATTTCATTATAGTTTAAATATATATTAGCAAACATTTTTAGGCAAATAGTTTGTCGTGCTAAAGAATTGTGGCAAAACGGATAAATAAATAAATAATTTCCTATTACATTAGTAAATATGTCTGTAATGATGTTTGACCGGATAAATAAATAAATAATTTCCTATTACATTAGTAAATATGTCTGTAATGATGTTTGACCGGATAAATAAATAAATAATTTCCTATTACATTAGAAAATATGTCTGTAATGATGTTTGACCGGATAAATAAATAAATAATTTCCTATTACATTAGCAAATATGTCTGTAATGATGTTTGACCGGATAAATAAATGAATAATTTCCTATTACATTAGTAAATATGTCTGTAATGATGTTTGACCGGATAAATAAATAAATAATTTCCTATTACATTAGAAAATATGTCTGTAATGATGTTTGACCGGATAAATAAATAAATAATTTCCTATTACATTAGCAAATATGTCTGTAATGATGTTTGACCGGATAAATAAATAAATAATTTCCTATTACATTAGCAAATATGTCTGTAATGATGTTTGACCGGATAAATAAATAAATAATTTCCTATTACATTAGCAAATATGCCTGTAATGATGTTTGACCGGATAAATAAATAAATAATTTCCTATTACATTAGAAAATATGCATGTAATGATGTTTGACCGTTTGCTGTCTAAGAGCTCTAGGTCGGAAATCCTTGGACGAATGTCAAGGCCCGTGGGAAATGTCAAGCTGTGTAAGTGTCAAGGCAATGTCTAATCATTCACGATATAGAATAGGCTGAGAACTTTTATCGACAAGTCTTGTCTTTCAGTCCATCGCTAGTTGAGCGACGAGGCTTTCCTGAAGTAGGTTAACATTTACAGTAGAACTTGGATAATTCGAACCCCTAAGGACCGATAAAAAAGGTCGAATTATCCAAAATTCGAATTACAACAGTTTTTGAAAATAAAGGGCAAAAATATCGAACTTCATATTTTCACATTCTTCAATTTAAAAAGAAATACATGTTATTTAAATAATAACAAACATTTCATGAATTGATGATTACGTATATAAGTAATAAATAATTGATCAAAAAAGTAAAAATAAAAGTCTATTGTTTTGAAAAAATGTCATTTTCATGGGCAAGAAGTTTTTCTTTATTTTTCAGGTAAGTTGTTAAAGTCTTAGGAGAAAATCCAAAGTCCTTGGCAATTTCAGATTTTTTCTTTATTCCTTTTTCAACTTCTTTAATCGCAGCTATTTTCTCTGACAACGTTAAAGTTTTATAACTTCTAAGCTTCGACATCTTAAATGAACAACTCACTGAACTGCACTGTACACCAGAAATTCAAGGCACAAACAATACAACAGATCTAGGTACTGACTGACTTATAACTGAATAAGAAATGAATATCGGAGGGATGGTGGGAAGGAATTCTAGGATAAAATGACACGATGGTGTATGATACTACAAACCCTGGAAGGGAGGAAGCGCGACCCACCACTTTGCAGAACTCCTAGAGTCCAAGAACTAGACTATGAGACCGCCAAGCTTCTTGTCCCAGAACCCCTACATCCGTATCTTACTATTCGCCTTACCCGAGGGGAAATTATTGTAAAGATTTAAGATCGACCGCCTCTGTGTCCACTTCCCATTGGAGGTACAGACTCGTAAAAAATTCGAATTATCCAAACTTTTATTGGAATTAACCACGATTTTTTTGCATTGTTTATGCCTTAAATTCTAGGGACCGAGAGAAATCTTCGAATTACAGACGATTTCGAATTATCGAAGTTCGAATTATCCATATTCCACTGTATTTGATAAGAACCCAAGGATTTCTTGGGATTCGGATAATGGAATGGAATGGAAAGAATTTAAGGACGAACAGCCTACTGTCGTACTACTGTTAATCGCCCATCGCCCAACATACTTTTTTTACTGTCTAATATTATTCAACTTAGGATTTTTTATTTTTTTTATTTTTTTTTTTACAGACATTCTTAAACCTTCATCTTAGATTAAACCTAGCAATCGAAAAGAATGTATTTTTTTATACTTATACCTACATGTACGTTAATCTTATCTTAAAATCTAAAAAAAAATATTAAATTATATAATTATTTTTCATCGATAATTACATTTCGTATATATATATATATATATATATATATATATATATATATATATATATATATATATGTATATATATATATATATGTATATATATATATATAAACAAACATGAAACTACAATTTTTTTTTGTATCTACTCATACCTACATGTAAGTTAATCTTATCCTATCATATATATATATATATATATATATATATATATATATATATATATATATATATGTATATATATATATATATATATATATATATATATTTTATTTATTTTTTCTTTCTTTTTTAGCATAAATATGCTTTAGTTTTGTTGCTGTTTTTTTTTAATGATAAGTATGTACATAAACATACATACAACTTTATATATTTACATACATTATCTAATTTTTTTCTTCAACTTACACCTACATGTACGTTAATCTTATTTCATCTTAAAGTATAACTACATTTACATGTATATAAGTATATAAATTTTTAAGTATGTTTATATACATATGAAATGTAGGATTCGGATAAGAGAAAATATATTATCACCTTAACAGCTATCTGCATTTTATAATTTATTATATATATCACATGGACGTTAGATGGCATAATTCGTCGCATTTAAATATATTGCAGAAGCATTAAATGTTAATCCCAGGCACAGAAATCCTCCACTTGAACAATCTTAGCATTTCCGGAAGATTAAAAAAAAATATATAATTGTGTAATTGAGAGGCCTTCCACTATAAAATTGAAAAATCAACTTTTGAGACATTATGTAAAAATAATTTTCTGCTCAATATCTTTCAGCTATTCCAAGATGCATACATATATATTTTTTAGGGGGGTCATTTTCTTTACCTACTATAGGATCAATGAATATATGAAAAAATGTCTCTAAAAGTCTTCCATAAGAGGAGCATCCAGCAATTCCTACGATGAGATACAAAGATTCTTGTCAAGATGAAATATGAGTTTTGTACTTTTTCACAGCATTAAAAATGAGGCTCCAGAAAGTAGTTGTTCTTTAAATAAAATAACAGTGGAATCTTTTCGACTTTTATTGATTGTGTGTTTTATCGGAATGCGATAAAAAAAAATGATAATGCTTGCGTGTTTATATTTTTATAAGAATAATGATGCATTCTGTAAAAATCGTTGCAATTCTACATTTTGTGGAACACAATGTTCTTTTTTCACCCATAACAGAACGTTTACTGCTTCAATATAAACAAACATACGACTAATAATAAGTCATAGCTTACAATACATGGTGGGAAAAAAAAAGAATAAACTTTTTAAGTACCAATTTTTTTGTCATGATGTTAATTTTCTCGTAAACGTTGACAGTTCTTTTGCCAAGAAGCTGCAAAACTACAATTGATAATATTAGAGAAATACGATAGACAGGTTATTTTACCATTCCAACAAGGATAGTAACCTTTCTTTTTCCGGATAATAATTTTTATTGTAGTGATTTAGGTACTTACCAAGTACTGTACTGCTGTGTGAAAGAAGTGCAGCGTGAACTACAAACGTAACTAACGTCGACATGGTTAACCTGAAAATAATAACATGTTATAAAATAGAAGAAAATATAAAAAAAAATGACAAAATTAGATATACTACAGCAATGATATGATAGAGTTCTGAACAAGATAGTGTTTGTTGAGAACAGCTTTACTGGATGCGAAGATAGTGGAACGAAAATAATTCAGCCGACAATTAAAGGCTGAATCACGCTAGAACGTGTCGGGTTCGGGCCGGGCCACGGTAAAACAATCACACCAGCATTTTCAATGGACTCGTTCACGCTACACCGGGCCGAGTCCGTGATTTATGCGGGTGTGCTTGCTTCACCGTGTCCCGGCCAGGCCCCGTCCGTGGCTCGGCCCGGACCCGACACGGTCTAGTGTGAATCGACCTTTAGGCTCGTCATTCTTAAATGCTTCTTCTTATTTTGTCTATGTCTTAAACTGCCTAGTAGACATTGCCCATTCAAAATTTGTATGCCTAATTTGAATTTAATGTTCAATATATATTGGGATAGATAGATAGATAGATAGATATTTATTTGTGTAAGATACATCTTGTACAAAATAATTTCAATATTAGACACGTTGTTTTTTTCCATTTGAGTCTGGTAAATACTATAATGTTTCAACAATTTCACATCAAATGACAATATAAATGTTATATAGATCTAAAGTTAACTTAATATATAATTTACATCATTAAAATATTTGTTATATTCATACGTTATTTATATTAATCATACATTTGTACTAAAAATTTCTAATATTATTTTTATAATGTTTTTTTTTTAACAATAAAATACATATCAATATTACCTTAAATGTATCAGTATTATAAAAATGTTAATTAAATTCCGCTTCAAGATACAAAAAATTACAAAAACTAAAACTGAAAGTAAAACATTGTTGATTAGAAAAATTGTTGATATTGTGAATTTACTCATTGATACTAAGAGAGTGAAACTTGTTACAGATAGTGTCAATGAATTTATAAAGCCGATTCAATTCCTCTATGGTGGTTATATTTAACAAATTTTGAATAGCCTGAAGGTGAGAGGTGGATGAATGAAGGTGAGATGTAGAAGGGGATGATTTTAAAATATCTTCTCAGTTTTCTTCAAGTGCTGAACAGTGTAGGAGGAGGTATTATATTGGGTATTATATTGGGATAACCATCCACAATAATTTTAAGTCAGGCCCTCAGCCATCTTCTATTCGAACAAAATGTACATGAAGCCGATTTTGTACCGCGATCGGGCATTGTTTAGATCATAGTAATTTAACAAAAATAATTATAAGAAAAATATGGATAATAAGCATGAAATTCAAACTTTCTTATCATATTACGTCGCAAAAAATGATTATTTCAATATTGAATAAGTAAAGATATTGAAAAAGGAAAGAAATGAATAAAAAAGTAAAATCGTAGGAAACCTTTATATGGAAAACTGTATAAACATGCGTTCTATAAAAATATATTAGACGATATAACGTTTATTATATATTTATATTTGATTCAATCAGTTGTAGGATGTGTGAATTAGGTAGGTGAATATAGGTATATTTATGTATAATAATATTTTATGTATATATATATATATATATATATATATATATATATATATATATATATATATATATATATATATATATATATATATATATATATATATATATATATATATGAAGGGTAAGGGGAAAGAACAAGAAATGTCCATTTTTATCGAATTTCTAATTATTAGCTCATTATACAGTTTGATAGAGGTACTAAATAACTGACATACAATCACATTGAAAATTCTACACAAATCCGAGTTACACGCGATGAAAGATTTGGCATACTGGGAAAAAACAAGGAATGTCCAAGCAGAAAGAGGAAAAAACTCGGACTGTCCATATTTATCACTTTCCTCACTTATCAGCTTTATCCCCTCTTCCTTCTTATCTATCCCCCTCTTCCTTCTAATCTAACTTTTGTGGTTCAAAGTCTTTAGATGCTTATGAATAGTGAGTGATTATTGTGTGTCGTATATTAAAGTTATTTCGGCTGACAAAATGAAATCTGACGCGAGTGATGATGGATTTAGGATTGTTGAAATCATTGAGAAAAGTAAAAAGAGGAAAATAACTGGTCGTGTGACAGATGTGATGAAGAAATTACGCCTTCAGTCACATGAAACAGGAGAAGACTCCCAGTGTAAACGTCAACAATGTTTTAAAAACACTACAGCTGAAGAAAGGAGGAATATCATTTCTTCATTTAACAGTTTCATATCCTGAATGTGATTAAAATATGGGCCTAATATACAAAAAAGCAAGAATGGAGAAGATTGGGAAGAAAACCTAAGATGGACTAGAAGAAAACCAAAGCCATTCACTGTAGTCAAGGTAAAACAAAAAAATATTCTTCAAAGGCTAAATATTATGATGAACAAGTTTAAAAAATGTTATCATCCAGACAACCATCGTTTCTATACAACATTGCCCCATAAATTTTAGAAGTAAATAAGAGATTCAAATCTGCAAAATAGTGGACAAATCCAAATTTCTCCCCATCCACTCTTGCTTGTTCTTTTCTCCTAATAATATTACTTTTGTGGCAAAAATGTCATTAAAAGCTCTATTTTTAGTTATTTATTGTCGATTTTTTTTACATGCACAATAGGACTTATACTTTCGGATTTCTATATATAAATAAAATAAAATAGGTTTCTGTAGATATTTTGGTAATTTTAAATACAAAAATAGCTTTTTCTAAAAAGTAGATTTTGTGACATTCCTTGTTCTTTCCCCTTACCCTTCATATATAAAATGTTATATCTTTACAGTGCTGCCCTTTTAAATAATTACTATTTATCGGTTAAATGCAAAGATCAGCCATTTTAAAAAGTTAAAATATCTCCGCTCTGGCACTTAGTCATAAATAAGTAATTAAACATATTTGTAGCATGGGTAAATAATATTTCATGGGGAAATACTATAAATATACTGATATTACAAATGCTTTAATGAATAATACTAAAAAATGAGGTTGTTATAGAATCGTTAAAAAGGTCAAAAGACTCTCTGGTGTTGAGTGATGAATCGAGTTCATGACAAAGTAATTTCGATTTTTATCAAGTTTTGTTTTAAAATATTAAATGTCCCGTGCTTTCATTTAATTTTTAATTAGGAAAATTAAAAAGTTTCTCAATAAGAAAAAGAAAGTCCACTAAGGCCTTCGTAATGAATTCCGGGTAAAAATGTTCACCTTTTTGAATGTTTCTACTTCAGCCTCATTTATAAAAACTCGCAGAAAAATGAAACATTTCAAAGTTATTGGCTCTAGGCTTTTGTAAGTAGCGGCAAGGGACATTTATAATTATAAAATGACAGAAAAACTAAAAAATATAAAACATGAATGTATAATAAAATTATTCCAGAATCTAAGAGAGTCATTAAGTTGCATCGTTGTTCAGCTTAAAGAAATTTACTTTTTACAGTTATAAATGGGGAAAAAGCTCCCTAGCAGGTTCACGTGCAAAACGTGCTACAAGACAACCTATCAATCACTCACGAACACTTGACAAATAGCAGATTCACATGCAAAACGTGCTACAAGACAACCTATCAATCACTCACGAACACTTGACAAATAGCAGATTCACATGCAAAACGTGCTACAAGACAACCTATCAATCACTCACGAACACTTGACAAATGTAATCAAACAAAATATTTTGAATTCTTGGCAAGACATCTGGACCCGACTAACCGATAATAAATTACGTACAATCAAAACTACTACTCAGGAGTGGACATACAGCTACCGAGACAACAGACGAGAAGAAATTGTACTTGCTCCGAATAGGCCACAAAAGACTAACACACAAATATCTCATGGCAGGACTTAACAAACCAACCTGTAATATGTGCAATAGAGACTTTACTGTAAAATACCTACTTACGGACTGCAGAAAACTACACAAACTAAATATTCCACATTACCTCAACGAATTGTTGAGGGACAGCAGCCAGTACATAAACACAATATTCTCCTACTTACACAACAATTAACTATACAATCTCATTCGAAGATATTTTCTGAATAACCATTGGCTTTCTGGCATATTACAGACATTTCCATACCTTTGTTTATAAGCGAATCAAATTTCTTACCACAATGATGGTTCATGGGACCATACAGGTACCACCTGGATGGAGTGAAATCGCCGTAGTAGCCACCAGTTAATAATATTAATAATAATAATAACAACAACGCAGGCATTAGACTGAATACATGCAAAATGCAGTCATGCGAGTGTATTACCTGACCACCAAAAGCGGACTAGAAACAGCACTCTGCACAAGTGGATGCAGTGAGAGCCGTCCGATAATTCTTAAATATCCAGCATGTGTATGTACACGTACGTACATAATTATTTATTTCGGTTGGATGTAAATCCCCCGAAGTAAATTGGACACCCGGAAACGGAGAAAACCCACCCCGATAATAATAATAATGACTTTATTATTTTAGATGAGAACTTTTTTTTATTTACTTACATTTAAATTTTAACTTCCATTATTATCAGAGATGGGCAAAATTTTATTTATAAATAAAAATACGAATTTATTCGTACTTCATATATTTGTGAATACGAATATAAATAAATTCGTATTCATAAGTATGAATACGAATTTATTTTTATTCACATATATTAAATAGAAAAATACAAATAAAATTTTATTCGCACATTTTCCTGCGAATACAAATAAATTCACAACAAAATGTGAATATTTACAAAAAATCGATGAATTCCAAAAAAATCACATTAAAATATACGAATAGAAATTTATTCACATTATAATTTGTGGATAAAAATTTATTCACAATAAACTTCGCAAATAAATTATGCATTTATTCGTATTAAGATGATTTTACGAAAGTTATTGAGGTTTTTTTTTTTTTTTTTTTTTTTTTGTAAGGCGTTTAACGTCAAGGTTATTAGCGCCTAGATTTTTTTTTTTTACCCCGAGTCCGAACCACCAGCCATGCTGCAGTGGCCCATCAAGAAAACCTTCAATATTTTTTTTTTTTTTACCTTCAATAACTTTCGTAATCATAATACGAATAAATTCATAATTCATTTGCGAATTTTATTGTGAACAAATTTTTATTCACAAATTATTATGTGAATAAATTTTTATTCGTATATTTTAATGAATGAAAACATTCTTCAGAACCTTTTTTGTAGAAAATTTAGTAAGCTTTCGCGTGGTAACCTTCCGCATACCATGATTCTCAACCGTTTTCAAGATATTAAGGAAAGAATACAAAGTTACCAAAACTTTTCATGTCTGTTTATAAAATATTTTATTCTAACCCTTCCTTAAATCCAAACGTAACCAAACTTTCAATATATTAGTTTGGATGAAATTCGAACATGCAGACAATGTTTCAACTGAATCCCATGATTCTAAGTACACAAACCAAAAACGTTATTCAACAAATATTTTTCCTATTTTCTCGAAAACGGCTAAAGCTATCGCCTTAAAAATGGTTTCCTAGGCCAATAAGCCTATAAAACGAGTACTTGCAAGCATATGAAGTAAGCGGAACGATGGGTTCCTCTCAGTGGAGGGAGGGAGGAACCGCGCTAAAACGATAAAAATAAACGATAAAAATGGGCTAAAAGAATATATATATATATATATATATATATATATATATATATATATATATATATATATATATATTCAAGTTAATTCGTCAGAGAATGTAGGAGTATTAACCGAACTTGATTCCCAGCGTTTTGCTGTTTACATAGGACTATCAGGGGAACGGGGAGAATAACATCTTTCTACTTTTTAGCACTTTCCTCCGAAGGAAAGTAGCTATTGAGGTTGCACTCATAACGGAATTTTTGAAAAATTTCTTCAAATCTTTATCGATCCTACCTAGTAGACACCGAAAATGACCCCCGTTAAAATTTATATATATGTATATATATATATATATATATATATATATATATATATGCATATATATATATATATATATATATATATATATAGATACATATATATATATATATATATATATATATATATATATATATATATGTCTGTTAACACGTTAGCGGCCAGATTTTTTGTTTTTTCGTCACGAAACTTGGTATATAGCATTCAATTATCAAACGAGTTCGTTAACCACCAAAATCGGTCCACCGGAAGGGGGGGTTTACCCTGAACCCAAAACATCAATTTGACCATGCCAGCCGTAATATTTGTTATATTTTAACGAAACTTGGTATTCGTACTGGTAATCTAGAGAGAAAAGTGAGATGTAAAAATAAACTAAATCGGTTCATTAGAAGGGGGGGTTTACTTCGGACCCACAATACTAATTCGCCACTACCAGCCGTGATTTTTATTATATTTCGACGAAACTCGGTATCCGTAGTGGTATTCTACAGGTAAAAATGTGTTGTAAAAATAAACTAAATCGGTTCATTGGGAGGGGGGTTTACTCCGGACCCAAATTACTAATATACTTATACCGGTAGTAATTTCTGCTGTATTGTAACGAAACGCGGTATACGTCGTGGGTAACTCATGGGAAAGAAGTGTTGTAAAAATGAGCTAAATCGGTCAATCGGAAAGGGGGGTTTACTTTGTAATATATTTCAATAGAATTAGCTTGCCAGATGTAGGTTCGCAAGGCCGCCGCAAGGAGCGCTTTCTACCACTAGAGGGACTGTATCCTGTTCCTGCGTCAGATTAAAAGACGAAAATATGAAGTTTTTTGTTTTTATTATGTAATGTAGTAGGTACCATGTGTAAACATAACTCTGGAAGCAAATTAATTTCAAAATTAATAATTGAACAGTTACTCATTACAAAATTAAAAGAGAACTATTCATGTTTTTATTTTATTTATGTAGGATATTTTAAGCAAATTGTTCTGGAATCCAGTCTAAACTACCCAAATTCTGAGGAAAGTCCTTAGTAGTCCTGCGTGACGGACTTTTACTTATAATATTCTTCAAAATTTGAAATTCCTTAAGAAAAGAATATTACTGAATGTATTTTTGATCCACTGAAGGAAAATTCTAAATTATTTTTATCCTTATTATTATTAGCGCGGTTCCTCCCTCCCCGATAGGGAGGAACCCCGCTTATAAGGTTGATACAATGAAACAATCCGGAAGTGCCGACTAGAAAATTTCGCGTTTCAGAACCCCTAGAGACGGAAAATAACGGTGGTTCAAATTTGTATATATATATATATATATTTGTCTGTTCGCGGATTTCTGGCCTCCTTAATGGTCCGATTTTGATGAAATTTGGTACAAAAATCTGTTGCCGGATTTGAAAGGTCAAGTTCGTTAACCAGCAAAATCCGCCCACTGGAAGATGGCGTTTGGGGCGAAAATTGAACTTTGTATACTTTCCTTAATATCTCGAAAAAGATTGAGAATCTTGGTAAACGGAAGAACACCATTAGAAAGCTTATTAAATGCTCTAAAAAAAAGGTTCTAATGAAAGTTTTGATTAGGCGAAGTCAATCGGAGAAATAAGAGCTTAAAACTTTAAAGTAATTGATTTCGTTTATTCGAACTGTTCTTTTTGTCTGTTTTTTATTCCTTGTTTTTTTTTTTTTTTTTTTTTTTTTTTTTTTTTTTTTTTTTTTTTTTTTTTTTTTTACGGCACATCTACATCTAGGTCATTAGCGCCGACATCCAGGGTGTAGCGAGGAATTTCACCAGCGAGCCGTGGGATGATAAAATTCCTGCCGGAGGTTGGGAATCGAACCCACCATCGCCCGCTTATGAATCCAAGGCGCTAGCCATTAGACCACGGGAGACCCCTTTATTCCTTGTTATTTTTCAATTGCTTATTGTTGGATAATGTGTTTGAAAATAAAACAAGTTAAGGAAAATAGGAAAAACAATTTAATGTTAGAGATATGGATTTCCAAGATTCCAAGACCTTGTCACTAGCGGGTTCGTTTCTAGTGTAGCACACCCTTCCAGGTAAGATTGTAAATCATGACCTTTCAAGACTTTACTACTCACAGGAATGGCGTTAGTGACCTTAAGGGTTGACACGCCATTATAATAATTAATTTAATAAAAAAGACTGGTGGAACCAAAATAATAACTGCTTCTATTTTAATCTTTCCAAATTAGACTAGGGATATGAACGGAACCGCGCTAAGATGATGCAGTCCTGCGAGACGGACTTTTATTATTTATTTCATTTCGCCTCTATCCTGTAGGATCATTGGGAGTTGACAATTAAAGGTAAAATAAGAAATAGTTGATAACTAAATAATAATGAAAGAAGATTAAAGTAAAATGATCATGGAATAAATACGAATAGCAATTATGATAATAATAAAATATCAATAATTTAGAATAATAATTATAATAAATAACTCAAATATGATAAAAAATATGGAGAAAAAAGAATATATCTGATAATAATTTAATGAATGTTAGTTTAAAAAAAAAAAAAGTTATAATGGTGAATACAAGTCGGTTTGTCTTAAAAATTTGATCTGTTCATTATCTCCATTATTTATCGTTATTGAAGTAATGAATAATGTAAAATGTGGGGGTTCAAAGACATCTCGTCTCCTTGAAAATAAATTTTACACCAAATCATTTTTCGTTTGACTAGTATAATATATCTTTCATCAAATTGAAGAAAATATTTATTGATTACGATTTCCCGCATCTCATAACATTTATTTTCAATTTTTTTTGTTCTCTACTTCAAATCAAATTATTACGATTGATCGATCAGACAATTAATTACTTACTCTACTGTGTAGATGCTCGCCGGTAACCCCGCTTCTTTAGATAAAAGCATTTTTTCACTTTTATTCTCTTACGATACACTTTTTCATTAAGTAATATATGAGGTAGATATATTTATGTTCTTACGATACACTTTTTCATTAAGTAATACATAAGGTAGATATATTTATGTTCTTACGATACACTTTTTCATTAAGTAATATATGAGGTAGATATATTTATGTTCTTACGATACACTTTTTTCATTAAGTAATGCATAAGGTAGATATATTTATGTTCTTACGATACACTTTTTCATTAAGTAATACATAAGGTAGATATATTTATGTTCTTACGATACACTTTTTTCATTAAGTAATACATAAGGTAGATATATTTATGTTCTTACGATACACTTTTTTCATTAAGTAATGCATAAGGTAGATATATTTATGTTCTTACGATACACTTTTTCATTAAGTAATGCATAAGGTAGATATATTTATGTTCTTACGATACACTTTTTCATTAAGTAATATATGAGGTAGATATATTTATGTTCTTACGATACACTTTTTCATTAAGTAATACATAAGGTAGATATATTTATGTTCTTACGATACACTTTTTCATTAAGTAATATATGAGGTAGATATATTTATGTTCTTACGATACACTTTTTTCATTAAGTAATGCATAAGGTAGATATATTTATGTTCTTACGATACACTTTTTCATTAAGTAATACATAAGGTAGATATATTTATGTTCTTACGATACACTTTTTTCATTAAGTAATACATAAGGTAGATATATTTATGTTCTTACGATACACTTTTTTCATTAAGTAATGCATAAGGTAGATATATTTATGTTCTTACGATACACTTTTTCATTAAGTAATATATGAGGTAGATATATTTATGTTCTTACGATACACTTTTTTCATTAAGTAATGCATAAGGTAGATATATTTATGTTCTTACGATACACTTTTTCATTAAGTAATATATGAGGTAGATATATTTATGTTCTTACGATACACTTTTTTCATTAAGTAATGCATAAGGTAGATATATTTATGTTCTTACGATACACTTTTTCATTAAGTAATACATAAGGTAGATATATTTATGTTCTTACGATACACTTTTTTCATTAAGTAATACATAAGGTAGATATATTTATGTTCTTACGATACACTTTTTTCATTAAGTAATGCATAAGGTAGATATATTTATGTTCTTACGATACACTTTTTCATTAAGTAATGCATAAGGTAGATATATTTATGTTCTTACGATACACTTTTTCATTAAGTAATATATGAGGTAGATATATTTATGTTCTTACGATACACTTTTTCATTAAGTAATACATAAGGTAGATATATTTATGTTCTTACGATACACTTTTTCATTAAGTAATATATAAGGTAGATATATTTATGTTCTTACGATACACTTTTTCATTAAGTAATACATAAGGTAGATATATTTATGTTCTTACGATACACTTTTTCATTAAGTAATACATAAGGTAGATATATTTATGTTCTTACGATACACTTTTTCATTAAGTAATACATAAGGTAGATATATTTATGTTCTTACGATACACTTTTTCATTAAGTAATACATAAGGTAGATATATTTATGTTCTTACGATACACTTTTTCATTAAGTAATACATAAGGTAGATATATTTATGTTCTTACGATACACTTTTTTCATTAAGTGAAGCATAAGGTAGACTTATTTTCTACTATGTTTACATATGGTATGATTTACATTGATAGCTGATAGATCATCTTAGATGGTTTTACTGCAAATATAGATTTAAATACACAGTATAGAGCTTTAAATCTGATATAGTTTTAATGGAAGGTTATAATTCACATTTATAATTAACTTAACAATTTACCTATTTACAATGTTAAAGCAAGGATATAATTCATATTTATAATTAATTTAACAATTAAACATTTGCATGACTGAGTATTTTTAGGTTACCTTTCAACTAGTCAAACTCCGAAATCCATATCGCTGGGGACACTTTTCGTCATCTTATCAAACTATAGCCTTTGTCTTCATATTTTTTCTTATAAAAAAAACTAAAGCACAAATCTTCAGCTGATCCGCTTTCTTGAGAACCCAGCATCGACAACCATATGCCAGTACGGGCTTTGTCCGGGTTTTTTAAACATTGCTGTTGTGTCGTTATTTATAGTTTTATTGTTAAAGAGAGTGGGTAATTGACGTATAATAATGCCGCGTAGCAGCTTACAAGCGGTTTCCCTCCCTATGGAGCGAAGGAAGAACCACGCCAAGTGCAAAACTTTTTATTGCAGCAGATGCTTTACTTAAGAATAAGCTCATTGAATTCCGATCCAAGTTTTTATATTATTTTATAACATTGAGGTTGATCGTCTGTCCAGATCGTTACTACTATTGTCTATCCAGGGTATCTTCTTCCTTCTAGTGAAGCGACTATTATCGCTCTTCGATCATGACCTCAGCGGGGGCCGATAACCGACCATTCCGAGGATCTCATTGATCGACAAGGTCAATGTCACCGCTTATGACTAGCCAGTCCGGTTTTACCCATTCCGTGTAATGTCAATTGACCATAATATGTTTAAATATGCGAAGAAGGTAAACCCATGAAGCTGTAAGAAGGTCGAGCAAATTACACTCTACTCGAGTACAGCATAATACCTTAAAAGAACGAAAGTACCTTTCCTTAATCAGATTTGCAATAGACTATGCTCCAGAGAGACCTCTAACTCATCACATAAGTGTCTTCTTTATGGGCTATAAAGGGAGTGGAGTCTAACCATGAATCTAAAACCACAATCTACTAAACCTAAGGTAACCCTCTTCTGCTCACTTATAACATTCCGGTTACTTGAAGAATATTCCTATTTTGGACATAGAATCATTGTACAAATTAAATGGACATTTTTAATTATGCATCTTTAAGGATGCCTATTTTTCTTTCTCTTAATTGCAAAACACGGTCCTACCCATCATAAGGAGAATTACGGAACTTAGATCTGTGCTGCCTTTAGATTAGTGATGGTCGGTAGTCGAATTTTTCGATCGATTCGAATCGAAATGAATAGATTTATTCACTAAAAAGGTCTGCAAGTTCAGATCGATTCAAAAGATCCATCTTCTAGGCTCAGAAGATCTATCTATGATATGGATCGATCATCGAGATGGATCCATCTTCGATATGGATCAATCTTCGATATGGATCAATCTTCGATATGGATCCATCTTCTAGGCTCAGAAGATCTACCTATGATATGGATCGATCATCGAGATGGATCCATCTTCGATATGGAACCATCTTCTAGGCTCAGAAGATCTATCTATGATATGGATCGATCATCGAGATGGATCCATCTTCGATATGGATCAATCTTCGATATGGATTCATCTTCTAGGCTCAGAAGATCTATCTATGATATGGATCGATCATCGAGATGGATCCATCTTCGATATGGATCAATCTTCGATATGGATCCATCTTCTAGGCTCAGAAGATCTATCTATGATATGGATCGATCATCGAGATAGATCCATCTTCGGTATGGATCAATCTTCGATATGGATCCATCTTCTAGGCTCAGAAGATCTATCTATGATGTGGAT